>UFQX01000012.1:217827-546686 GCA_900497675.1 Arapaima gigas
TTTTTTTAAATATAACATCAACTGTGATCCCCCATCCCTCAGTCATGAACATGTTACAAAATACAACTGGAAAGGCATACAGTGTACAGCAATTTTACCTGAACTGAATTTTCCACCTTTTTACTCAATTAACTATAATTTTTCTTTTGCATTTGCAGTATTTTGATGAAAATCCTTACTTCGAAAACAAAGTCCTGTCCAAAGAGTTTCATCTCAATGAGAGTGGAGACCCATCCTCAAAGTCAACTGAAATTAAATGGAAAGCTGGAAAGGTATGAGTTTTGTTACATTTTATGTTTAAATGTAAATTCTCTTTTTTCTTTTTTTTTAAAATAGATGCTCTTATCTAGAGTGACTTAAAGTTCTCAGTCATCATGGTCATTATAGCACAGTGATAGTTAAACCTGATGGATGAAGATGCTGACAGGTTTTGTTGTATATTGGAGTGGGTTGGTTAATAACACTTTAGACTAAATGATTTTACCTAAACTGACTGGGGAGTTGAGCATATTCTCACCTGCAGAGCACATCTCTATTGTGATTCCCCTCTCACTGGTCTCTGTTTTGAAATGGGCTGCTGCTTTAGTGAATCTTAAGTTGGGCCTCATCTAGCAGCACTGGTCCAACTGTGCACCCTTTCCCTTGGCAGGACCTCACAAAGCGCTCCAGCCAGACACAGAACAAAGCAGGCAGAAAGAGGCAACATGAAGAGCCAGAGAGTTTCTTCACCTGGTTCACGGATCACTCTGATGCTGGAGCTGATGAACTGGGAGAGGTCATCAAGGATGACATCTGGCCAAACCCTCTGCAGTACTACTTGGTGAGTTTTATTGTTTATGTGCTCAACATTGTTTGTGTTACTGTTATAACTTCTGCATCACTAGATGAGGTGTAGTTCCTATGGAACATTTCCTGTAAGTCTGACTACCATATTAGCCTTGTCTTCTACATCCCCTCAGCTGTTGTGCACATAGCTATAAGGGCTGTTTAAATGAACTGACTTTCCATTATAGGTTCCAGATATGGATGATGAGGAAGGAGAGGGTGAGGATGATGATGAGGAGGAAGAAGAAGGCTTGGAGGACATAGATGAGGAAGGAGATGAGGATGATGGGGAGGATGATGAAGAGGACGATGATGGTGAAGGAGAGGTAACTCAGGCTTATGTATATTAGTTAAAAAGCCATTTTAATTAGTGTTGTAGGATTATCTAATAAAATTACTCAAATATACTTGATTATATTAAGATGGTTCTCTTTGGTTAAGGATGATGACGGTGAAGACGACTGAACAGGAAAAGGACGCATTTCATCCACATTCTATCCCTGTTGATTACTCACCGATCCTTGGGAGCAAGATGCTGTTTTTTTAAAAATATTATTTTGTGCTCCGTTTCCTTGTTCAGAAGCTTCTCTCCTGTCCGTGCCATGTCTAATACAACTTTTTATTCCCGATTTGCATCGGAAAACTAGTGGTGAAATCTACTGTGGCAGAGGTCCCTCGTACCATCTCTTAACTACACACATCTAAGGGGAAAAGTTTTTTTTAAACAAAAAAAATTTGCACGGCACCTGACCATCTGAAGTAGACAATAAAATAAAAATTATATATATAATTTATATATATACATTTCTATTTTATTGACCACTTGCTAGCTGTACCATCCCAATCCACTTTTTTATGATTATGTTCAATCTGACATACACTCCCCAGAGTTGACATTGTCCCCCCCATGTGGCACAATGGACACACAGGAAGTACCAGCTTGTTCCTTTTGCCTCTTGTACCGATACATGGGGTCAATGTTAGGGTGGGGTGAGGGTAAGTAGGCATATTGGGCTGGGTTCAGGGGGGCAAGTGGGTATTTTTTGACACATTGGGGGAGGTTAGGGCTGTTCTGATTTCCATTGTATTGTTTTACAGACACCCATGAGGTTTGAAATTACATTTTTAATAAAAAAAAAAAAAAACCAAAACCTACTCTGGTAATTTTGAGCCCCAATGCTTCATGGAGTACTTTAAAAAATGAAAAAAATAACCTGTAGAATCTCATGGAATCTACATCTAATCATTTTTCCTTTTTTCCACTGGAAAGAAAGTTTTAAACGTAAAGTGTACAAGTTGCTTTGTTAAAATAAAACTAAATGTGTACACAAAGGTTTGTGACTCATAACTCAAGTGACAGTAGAACAGATGAGGCAGTTTCATAGAACTAATATGTCACTGTATTAAACTTATCACCAGAAATGTTGAGCAGATGATCCTACATTTAATTTCATTTAATGATTGAACGTAGTTGAGTTACCCAGTGCTACCTGGGCAAAAAAGTGGTAGACAGGTAAACAATAATAACCATACTGTTGTTCCATTAAAGTGGTTATATTTAGTACATAAGTATTGTTAGTGCTGTTGGAGAAGATAGCAATACGCCAGTTGTACTCAATGGGAAAGGGAAAGAAAATCCTACAAACTTTACTATCCCTACATCACTTGTGTACAGTTAAATGTGTCATGTATAATTTATTAATTTTTACATTTTCATTTGCTCACATATAATGGCTATTGGCTCCTGTGATCAAACACAGATGGCACTGACAGCAGCGCAAGAGCCAGCTGTAGTGACCTGCAAAGTAATAAATTATACATCACCAAACTTTACCTTCCAGTTTGTGTTTGACTGAGGAAGTATGATTGCGTGTGTGTAGAATGTGTGGACTGATGTGCAGGCAATAATAAAATGTCACCAAATGCTATGTGTGAGAAAGTATGTCCGTGTGTGACAAGGAAAATACAACAGTCTGATACACGTACACTATGCATGTGAAATCACTGCTCTTGCAACTCCAAACTTTGTCAGAGATTGAATTTTAAATTCAGTAAAAAGTCACTGTGGCCTTTTTGAATTTTAATGAATTGGACTACACAGAAACCTCACTTAAGGTGAGAAGTACCTGTGTGCCAAGTCTCTGACTTGAAAAACAAAGCTGTGCAAAAAGAACTAAAGGAGCTTTAGAATAGGGTGGGCAGAATATGCTTTTATATGTGGCATTTTTCATAGTTAAAATTTTAAACTTTATTATGGTAGGCTAATGACAATTAGTCACATTTTCAATCAACAATTTAATTGCTTTGAGATTCTGTAAATGAAAAACAGGATTTTTGATATGAATATCGGGAATGACAGGAAAAATGGTACTTATCGCTACAGGATGAATACAAATTTAGACAAGCTCCATCGTGAAGTACAATTCCAACTAGTTTCTAACTCCTGAATGACTTTGGAGTCATGAGAAGTGCTGACGCAAAATTCTCCTGGAGCAGTCTGTCTATGACCAGTGCCACAAATGTCTCCTCAGAGCTCTCAAATTGTTGCTCAGTCACCATCTCCGGCCAGCTGCTGGGCTGAAAAGCCCAACCTGCAACAAACAAGTGAACAGTATGAAAAACAGCACTTTAAAAAAAGACCGCAACACTTTAATGCCTCCCACAGGGTTGTCAAACTGAGTATGAAAAATAACTTAGTTTTCTTTATGCACTGATGTGACTGTTCAAGAGCAGTTGCAGTGCAGTGTTGTTAGCTACTTGTCCTGCTAGGCAAGTTTGATGGTTTCAATTCAGGATGAGGACCTTGATCCATGCTACTATAGCAAGAGCAGAAATTCAACTGTGGGTATAGTAAGGTGATGACTTTAGCCACTACACCACCTGCTGCCCTGCCTGATTTCAACTGTACTCACCGAGGTGCATGCTGCACTGTGGGCACGTGGCAACGGTCCATGAATATCCAGGATACCAGGTGAAGCGAGAGTCCGCAGGCCAGTGCTTGTGTACGTGGGCTACCCTGAAAGTGACCACCTCAAACCGATAGCCCTGCGGATTCTCCAACAGCTGCACGGGCACGCGGCCGCCTCCCAGTACCGAGACGTTGCGGTGGGACAGAGCCAGGGGGCTGTGCACGAAGCTGGCAGAGGAGCCCAGCGCTACCTCGTGGCCGCAGGAGCGACACAGTAGCAGGTCGTTCCGCCCGGGGGCGCCACAGGGCCAACAGGGGGCAAGGAGGCAGAAGAGCCAAACAACGCTCCCCAACGAGGGGATTTTAACAGAATACCACGTGTGGGTCATTGTAAGAAAGCCAACCGCTCAAAAAACAGCGTCCGTGTCGTTAAAATAATCATAGCACTTTTTTCATTTCTTGTTAGGACATTAACCAAACCTGTTACCCCGCGATATACACTGTTCATTAAAACGTTCCACAAAACACACTTTTATCGACATGAATATTAATCGTTTGTTGTTCACTTCGGTTGTTTTATATGTTTATCGTATTATAAACGGCGTCATATTCCTATCTGGCACACAGACGTCGAAAAAGTAAGCAAACCGCACACGTGAACGCGCACTGTGAAACAGCCTTCTCGCTCCTCGCGTCCTAGGGCAGATGGTTTTGAAGCGCTCGAAGGCGGCGCTCCCCCTATTGGCCGGAGGGTGTTTGGTGTCCGCTGAAACGTTTTTCTTGTCGAGGTTTTTAGGAAAAAACGTTTTTTCTCAAGTTTCCAAAGTGCGATACCTTAGTCTCATCGACTGTATCTCGAATGAGTCTTTGTTTTCCTTGCTGTCCACAGCTTCCTTCAAAGTTTTCGCGAGCACCACACCTTAGAGGTGTATTTATGTTTACTATCCATGTTTTAATAATGTAGACAGCACCGGATTTACAAATGAGCTAATCTGGGCTGCAGCCCAGGGCCCCGAAATTTATATAAAAAAGAATTATTAAATAAAACAATGAATTTTACTATTTTAAACTTGTAGTTCTCTACTACTACTATTTATTCTTTTTAATGATTCTGATCCTTTAAATTTGTGACTCCTTTAAATTTTAAATCAAGTCTACAAATTACGCTGAAACTGTAAAAAGTGCTGGACCCTCGTTGTCACGCTCCAATGAATTAAATATTTTAATATGTTTAGTTACATTGTTTTAAGGGTTATGAAGCACCACGTCACTCAGGTAGCAGAGGTGGGCTGGAGGTTTAAACAGTGTGGCAACGATTAGACACCATCTGTTTTTTCCACTTCTGTCTGGATGATGCTTGCAGGCCAACACCTCCAGGATTAGGAACGTCATTTTTCCCCTTAGGTTCTGGAATTCTGGAAAACACAGGGACTGACCACCTCCCACAATATCTCCATCACCACTGACTTTACACAGCTGCTTCTTAATCTATTTATCATGGTTTATTTGTCTATTATTGATAGGTATCTAGTTACGTATTTATTTATCCATATTATCTGTGTACCTCAATAGTCTTTTTTGTGTCTTTTGTGAATGACAGTAAACTTTGAACATTGAAAAGTTCCCAAAGTGTGAAAGCAAACTATGAGTATTAATCATTTGAAAAGTATTATACATGTTATCATCTTGGGTGCTGCTATTTAGGAGCCCAAGAGGTTTTGTTTTATTCTCAGTAGAAGGTGGCAGCACTTTCTATATGGATTTTACAATGATTTCAGCTACAGTTGGTCATCTGTTATGTGATTTCTGCTACACTGTAATGCATAACTGTTAAGACCACAGTTCCTCTTATGTTCAGGGCAGAGGTTTTGTTCTCCTGTGTTTTGGTACACTGCTCAGCTCCTTCATGCACACTGGCTTCAAACAGTTGTGAACAAAACTGTAAAATAGATAAACCAAATGAAGTTTCACCACCACCCTGATATTTAGCTGATATTTAGGTTCTCTAAGTGGAGGGCCACAGTAAGATCAATATTGTAGAAATCTCAAGCAGACCTGTTACAACAGTCAATACCTATCACCATAGCAACACACATCCTGACAGCTGAGATATGACAGATGTGCACGAGCTTCTGAAAACTCCAACCAACAATATGATGTATTTAAATTATATGATCTTCCCTGGTGATGGCAAAAACAGGACATTGCAGGAGATGGCTCAGATCCTGGGTAGGCCCAGGGTATTAACATGCAGATTTTTATTGTGAACAATTTTATTTTGATAAATTGATGGCAGCAGTTTGTCTTTTTTATTAAAAGTAATTTTAAGGTTAAAATAATTTCTAGTAATGAATTCTTTATTCATGCCAAGTAACTACAGGCAAATGCTTTAAATAGTGATTAAAAAATGTTTCATAAACATATTACTCATTAACCAAGTATCATGTAAACATAGTCTAAACCAATTTCTCAAGTTTTGTCACAGGGGTGAGTACTGTGTGATAAATGTTCAAAAGTGTTCAATTACTTCTGAATCACCCTGTATTTAAGACAGAGTATTCAGTTAAATTTTTGCATATTTAATTTCACATACTCCAAATTATTCAATAATGAAATGCAAACACTATCTGGTTTTTGGCACATTCAGCATTGAAATGCTGGATCACCTGTGTGTTCTAAATGTGTTGCTCTGCTTTGATTTCTGTCCAGTCCATCTGTTATAGGCACTGCCCACCTGAATGCCCCCTCTGTCTGGGTCTATAGCAGAGCGTCATTTTAAAAGCAATATTTCAATATTTGCGTGTGAGTGAAGCCACTTTAGGCACAAATGAATCCACACAACACCTTCTCTCAGCTACAACTAGTAGCGTTTTATTAAGCACACTGCAATCACTGGAGACTTGTTACATAGCAATCCTATGGGCTTAAAATGAAGCAAAAGCACATTTTAAATCACTAAAATGTCACAACAAAATGTAGATTAATTTTACGAAGGTATCAGAGTAACACAAAGACAGTGGATTAATCTACTGGACCCATTAAGATAGAGGAATGGTGTCTTGTAGAGTTATCATGCAGCTGGGCTATAGGAAAACGCATTCCAATTGGTCACTGGCAGGCAGGGAGAGACTAGTTCACAAAGAGTGAGCGAGTGAATTCCACAAAGTCGAAGGCTGAGGGCAGCTCCCGGCCCTTGCTGTCCATGTAGGGCTTCATGTGCGAGATGCAATAATCAGCCTGCTCCTTAGTCAGGTTCTAGGGAAAGAGAGTGAGCAGCATCAGCAATGTTGGTAACCTGTTATGAATACAGGTTAGCAGAGACAGTGTGGTGAGTGACTACCTGGTACAGCTCCTCCTTGGTCACATAGGGCTTGTTCTCTGCACTGAGTGCTCGGAAGGCACTTTCAATCTCTTCACTGGACTTGACATTCTCTGTTTCACGGCTGATCATGAAGGCCATGTACTCCTGCAGGGACACATGGCCATCCCTGGACACATAGCCGTGCACACAGCAGGAGGAGGAAGAGAGAGATGGACAGAGTGGGACATGGGTCATTGGAGGACAGGATGTGGTTTGAACTGCTGCCTGACTGGAGGACTCTGGATCAAGGTACATGGTACTGAATTCATGTAAAGAAAATTACGCAGCTGTATAAATGGTTAAATATGTACCTTAGTGTACAAACATCACATTTGAGTTGCTTTGAAAAAAAGCATCAGCTAAATCAATAAATGCAAATGTAATGAATGTGGGGATGTCATATGCAAGCAAAGAATTTGTAATGAGCAAAAGGAAGATATATAAACTAGTTCAAATTCAAAAAAATTTGAAAGGGATGTGAAGGTAGGATTGAACACTCAAAACTGCATCTTTCTAATCAATAAAGCTGAGTTTGGTGTTGTATTATAAAAGGTGATACCTTAAATATAAGAAAATTGTAAACAGTCCACTTCCAAGGTTCAGTACATGGAGCAACACAAGACACAAATTAGACTTCTGTTTTGACCAAAGGTGGCATCCTACCTGTTCGGGTCCACTGTGTCCAGGATGGCCTCAAACTCTGGGTCGGGCTCCCCCTCCTCTACCATGGGCAGGTCGTAGCCCAGGGAGCGCAGGCATGACTTGAATTCCTGGTGATTCAGGCGGCCTGACTTGTCCTTGTCAAAATGCCTGTAGTCAAAGTAAAAATCAGCACAGTGAGTGAAGGGACCTCAGCTCACCTATACAGTAAGCACAGTGACAAACACAGTAACACTCACTTGAACATCATGCTGAATTCTTTCAGGGCCTCCTCTGTCACACCGGTGGTGTTCCTAAAAGTAATGAAAATATCTATTAAAATCAAAGTATGCAAATTCAAATGGATATCTGGAACAGCACTGTCGTTAAATATACAATGTGTCTGTTTCTGACCTGGCCTGAATTTGCTGTTCCAGGTTGTGTTGCATCCTCATGCCCAGCTGATCCAGCTGGTCCCACTGCTGTGCTAGGCCCACTGTGCTGTGCTCTGTGTACTTGTTGTCCAGGATCAGGGCTTCCTCCATGGCTGCCCCCAGGTCCTCAATCTTCTTCAGCTGGCTGCGCATGGCTCTAATCTCCTGGTGCTTTCGCTGTCAACAAAGGTTTATACTCACCATTGTTCTTATCATAACTGTATAACCAACTACAGCATTTTTGCTATGGTAATTTACAGCATTTCCCACGTGTTAACATATCTCTCAGCAGCTGGATAACAGGTGTCAGAAACCTGTGAAGATGCCTGTGAAATTTCTTCACATTTTTTTGCCAGTTTGCCTCACCTTAGTTGCTTCTAACTGGGATTCCAGGGTTCCTGACTCCTCCACCATGCAAGACCTGTAGAAAAAGGCACCTGTCAGACACACTTGTGGGCAAGGCTCACAGTGTCCACCCTGACATCACTTGACCACACCCACAAAGCAGCAAGATTCAGTCAAATCTAGTGACACCATAGAATCCACTGCACTTTAGTATTACTGTAAAATAACAAACCATTAACATGCCTTTATCCATTTATTACAAAGTGTCCTCAAGATTAATCTAGAATTAAAAAGAACTGAAATCTTCAGCTAGGGGAGTGGTGGTGATGTCTACTAGGATGGTCAGGATGAGCCAGAGAAAACATTAAAATGCAAAACAGGGATGTAAAATTGATAATCAACACAAAAAAAACTGTCAACATTTTGGAGGCCAAGTGCAGATGTATCAAATGAATCCTTAACCCACCTTGGGTAGACAGTGTACATGTTTTAGGTTTAAGTCGTCTTAATTATAGTTTTAATTATGATTTGTACTGACTTAAGACACAATAAGAATTATATTACAGTAATATATACCAATTATGTGAAGGAAATTTGAATTTGATCTCAAATCGGTTAGCTCAAATTCTGTTCCTCTACCTGAGGATGGTATGACACTTACCTGAAGGGTGGATGTAACCCCTTAAAAACAAAAGGATGCACTTGGCCCCCTTGACTTAGCACCACTTGGGGCATGCTAAAAAAAGCCAGTTTGAACCACGGTACCCACACCATGCAAGGTGAGGACCCTCATACACAGGGGTAGAAACTGCCTGCCACTTAGTTTGATTACCACTAGGAATTTAGAGTGGCTTAGTAAAATGTTGTTTAAATGTTTTCAGTTTCAGGTTGAGAAGTTTATTAAAAACAGAATTAAACACTGCACTTTCAACCCCTGATTAAGGTGCAAATTAATCATAATAAAAAAAGTCACAAAAACAATAACCCTTCTCAAATACTAGTATATGCAGCCAGCTTTGAATTAAAACCCAGTTTTAGAAAAGCCACAGTGCAGTGGGTGTTAGTTGAGAGGGAGCTGAACACACACAGTGCCCAGATTTACACTTTAGCGCGTGAGGAACAACCCGAAACAGGAAGTAGGTGGAGGTGGGAAGAGGCAGGAGGCAGGAACACTGGGTAGGAAGGAGTAGGAGCAGGGATAAGGCAAACAAAATCAGAAAATAAAGGAAAAAACCTTCCGGATAGATCATCATCGACTTCGTACTGATAGACATGGATAACCCGCCGATAGGCTATGCTATTCAAAGGAAGGGGAGGGATTGCAAAGTGTGAACACCAATGGAAAGAGAAGAGGCAAAAAGAATTTAAAGAGACACACAGGAAGGAAGACCATTAAATTAAACCCAGCATGGTAACAACTACGATGAAAAAAATTAAAGAAAAAAGATCACACTGATGGGGAGGGGTAATGTTTACAGGTCAATTTGAATACACTATCACAAGCCAGGAGATTATTAATCAGGTGCACAGTTAACACAAGGTGTACTAAAACCCACTTCTTATTTTATCCTTTTCCATACCAAAATGTACAAGTGTTCATAGTAATAGAAAGGCACCCAATTTTTGATCCTGGGGCTTCTGCAAAAAATAAATTAACAAATGGACGCTTGTTTCAACATGCTACTATGTCCACGTACTGGCCAAAAATAAAACTGTGTCCACAGAGAACCTGGACATCATCATGCAGCTTCTTTACCCCTCTTGACTTTCAAAAGGCCACAAATGCACACCACACAAACACAGGAGAGAAAAAGAAAATATTAACCCATCCAGAAGATATGTCCTGATTAGAAAAACGATCCAAGCACCAGGCAGCAGGAAAGAGGCAGTAGGGAAGGGGAGAAGAGGGGAGGAGGCAGAGAAAAAACAGAACAATAACTGTTAACAGACTAGAGTGACAAGCATATAAGCACTGCTCGAGCTGCCTGCACCCACACTACAGCTACAGTAATCAACTGCATGAAAAACGGCCACAAACTACAGGTGTAGTTATTTATGGCTGTAGCAAAGCGTGCTTTGAAACACCTGTTTTGCAAGCTACAGAGGTTACTGGGGAGGAAAGGTATCAAAAGCTTGAGAACTTCAACTGAAAAGGTTTCCATGACAACAGTAACTGACTTGTCATCTCACCAGATTGGATGTTTCTATGGAGATTTGTACATTACAACAAACAAAATGCAACAGGTTCATTAGGTGCCCTAAAAGGACTGGGAGACAAAGTGATTTCCTGAGGATTAAAGCAACTCAACAGATAAGTTTTATGACAGGGATTAAAATACGCCCCTTCATTAGTTTAAGTTAGTTCTGCCATAATATGATGATGTACTTGTATAGAAACATCACATTATGGGAATTTGGATAATCTTTTATGGGGGAAAAATGTTTTGGAGCATAGAACCTACTAAAAACTCATAGCACCCCCAAGATTAAATTGAATGTAACTGTAAAACCTATAAACATCATGATCGATTGTAAATAAATAATAAAACAAATGATAATAATGAAAAACATGCAGTTTGTGACTTGTTTTGCTTCTTTCAAAGCACTTTATAACATTTAACTTTTGTTCCAGTCTTGAAGCATTTATTTTATAAACTCCAAAAGCCCCCTGACCACAAGAATGCTTCTTTACACCTCCTCCCTTTGCCACCCAAGTTTAATTGCAGTACAGCAGCAACGCAAAAAATGTGAGGTGGGAATTTTCACAATGGGATGGCAATATTCGATAATCCCATAACAGAATTTTGACCTTATTCAATGCATTATATCAAAACTGAGTAATTACAACACGAATTATATAGCAGAAGTGACTGGGTATTAAAACATGAGACCTAAACTGTAAATGAAACGGGATCCTCTGAAGTGGTCTTTGGAGCCCCCTACCTGGTCTCCTGCAGCCATTGGTGGAATGCATTGGCATGCTGGGCAAACTCCTGGCGCAGCTTGTCGTTTTCTTCCTGCCTCCGCTGTTCCTTCTGCAGCTCCAGCTCTCGCTCCTGCAGGGATCCAGCAAAAAAAGTGTTGAGATTTCAATAATACTGTCCAAGGTCAAACCACACTTTGCACGGGAATGACACAAGACTGAAAAAAAAAAAACGTGCATCAGCCAAACAAAATCCAGTTCTGAATTCTGGGAGTTCACCTGGCATTCATGATGATGCTGCACACTGCCTCAAATGCCATTAGAAGGTATACTATGAAGGATATTAGGGATATATAATCTTAGGCCATTCGGCTCACCTTAATGATCTTCTGCAGGTTCCTCCAGGTCTCCTCAAGGGCCTCCATAGTGAACCAGGTATAGGGGTTTGATACTACCTGGTAGCTTTTGATCTGGCGGTCCAGTTCAGCTAGCTGATTGAAATCAGCTTCAGCAGAGCTCAATGAGGAGCGGAAGGCTTCGTGAGCTTCCCGGAGGGCCCGAATCTCCTCCAGAGAGTTGCAGCGTACTGGGTCTGTCAAGTCCTCCTCTGCATTCTCAAACCAGCTGTTGAAGGCTGAAGCCTTCTTGGCAAAGGTCAGGAAGAGATCTTCCACCTGAACAACAAGAACTTGAAATGATGATCATGATGGAACTCACATTCCAGCGCGTTTTCACTAAGAGCCACAATCCCCTCACAGAAAAACAACCAGTAGTAAGTCAAAAAAAGAGCTAGACAATGTCTAGTTTCAATGTCACACCTCATCTTCAGCATGTACAGGTGTTCTTATCTCACCTTCCTGAAGTGCTTCTGAGCTTCCAGTAGCTTCTTCTTCCGATCAGCAGAGTTAGAGAGCAACTGGTTCCAGCGCTTCATGAGGGCAGCGTGGCGAGCCTCAATGGCACGTGACTGAACATGCTCAGCTGCCAACAGCTGGTCTTTCAATGCAGTGATGTTGGTGATTCCTTCCTGCTGGAAGGCCTGCAACCCTGCATCAAATGTTTCCTGCACAGTGGGGAGAGGAAATGTTAAAATTTACAGATAACGGGCCAGAACTCAAAGTTAGGCAAACATTCCACCCCTATGCCATCTTTTGACATATGGAAGGGTTAGACCATACCTGCTTAGTCAGTAAGGTCTGCACAGAGGAGAGATCACGACCATAGTCATCAGTCTTCAGGCTGTTTTCTTTCTCCCCTGAGGAAATGGAAAATACCAAGATCCATATTTTTTCCCCCAACAACATGGTTTCTGCATTACACTGGCCTTGTCAATCCCCTCTAGCCCTCCATCCCATCGCTGCTTACATACCAATCCAAGACTCAACGACATCGGCCTTCCAGTTAAACTGTAGAAAGGCAGAGTTCTCATCCAACTTGGCCTTCCTCTGTGCTGCTGCCCTCTCCAGCTCTGATACTTTTCCACGCAGTGCCTTCATCTTAGCACTGATGTTTTCCACATGGTGGTTGTTCTACAGGAAGACAAGGCTCAGGTCAAGCATCGTATCCCCAGTATTCCCCTTTGGTCATTACATGTTCATGTTCCAAAACAGAAAACCCACCTTGTTGATGAGCTCATCCCCATTGGCGCACACATCATTCACCCTGTCTCTGTGTACTGTGAAGTCTGTTTCAAAAGCTTCATGTTTCTTCAACAGGCCCTGCACAAGAGGGAGAAAGCATCTCTACTACACTGTACAAGCTAGCTGTGGTTTCACAAGCTACTCCCTGAACATATCCTTGCACGGACTTGCACTGCAGCCAGCGTGTCCCCATAGTCCTCGCTTGCCACTAGATTCAACTTCTCATTGATCCATGCCTCCTCCTCTTCCACATTGGCCACAAACTGTTGGTACTCTAGTGATTCCTCCAATCTCTGCCCCCTGGAGGAATATACAAATGCACAGGTTGGTCTTTCACAGAGGGTTCTCTTCCTTAGTAGGTTCCTCAAACTGCAACAGGACTGCCAGTGTTCAATGAAGGAATGACTAGTCAACTAACCGAGCAGCAGCCAAGTCTTTTAGCTCCTTCCAGTGTTCCACGAACTGGGCCAGTCTCTGTTGGATCTCCTCCTGCCCAATGGTGTTGTCATCTGACAGCTTCTTTCCAGTGTCCAGCACAGACTAAGGAAAGGAGGATTTTGCACAGAATCTTTCCTTGGGAACTTCAGGACACAAGCTTTGCAGAAGAGATGTGTAAAATAAATATCCACAGCTCTGAGCACCAGTACTCACCTGTATAGCAGGTTCATGTGCTGCCAGCTCAGCCTCCAGCCTCTTGTGTTTCTTCCTCAAGTTCTGCACACCAGTCAAGTCCCGTCCATAATCCTCAGAACTCACAAGCAACTTCTTCTCCCTGTGGGAGGAGTAGGGAATGAGTAGAGAACTACTGACGGCTGAATGGGGGCGATGAGACAAAAACTCAACTCACTTGATCCAGGACTCTTCATCATCCAGGTCTCTGAAGAATTGGTGCAGACGGTGTGACTCATTCAGCTTGGCCCGGCGACCAGCAGCCATACTCTTGATCTTGCCAAAGCGACCATTGACGGCGTCACGCTTATCCTTCACTTGGGAGGTGTCAAATGCATTGCTAGCCATCAGGCTGTCTGCCTGGCCATTCAGGTCCTTCAGGCGATCCTGTAGTGGAGAGGTAATAGGACGTGAGATGTCCACATTGCAAGGAAGCTGTATATATTTTGGTACTCTATATATCCTTCAGTTAGCTAAGTTAAACATTTGTTTCATAATAATGCTTTTAAAATAACATCTAAACAGGTAAAGTCTTACTCCTTGATAAAAATACCTGATCATCTACTTGTCATTCAATATTGAAGACAACTCGTACAATCAGAAGAGACAAGGTGAAATCACACACAGGTGTGCTGGGTCCTCCTACCTCATGGGCAGAGATATCTGCCTCCAGAAGCTGGTGTTTCTTCAGAAGGTTGTTGACAGAAGCCAAGTCTTTGCCATAATCTTCAGAGGCAAGCAGAGCCTCCACCTAGAATTCCCAAACAGTTATCAATGACTGAATTCTAGCTTCTTGCAAACAAGGGACACATAATAAAGCTTGATTTCTTCCCACTTAAGTATCTATATAGCTCAATCTCTGTCTGCCTGATTGTTTGTTCTTTATCCACAGATTTTTTTTGAAGCCCCAGACTTGAAAATTTGCACTAAGTGAAGTTTCTACATAGTCTAGTTCATTAAACTTCAAAAGGTTACTTACTATTTTGAAATTTTAAAATTTCCTCTCAATAAGGTTCAGAGAGGCAGGAGTAATGTCACCTGCAGCACGTAGCAATGTTACTCACACAGTTTGTAAGTCAGGCTGGCAGATTTTGTCACCACACAGACATACACTCACATGGGGCAGTAGACATCACACATGCTATGGAGGAGCTGACAGATTTTCTCAGCATGCGCTATGTAGCACGCTAAATTTACTATGTGAATGTCACTATGGCCAGCTTACATGTCGCTGTCAGCACTAGCTGCATGTTTGCCACTAGTTGTTATATATGTACAAATGAAAATGCAAAAATTAATAAGAAATTATACATAGCACACACCACACTGCGCACATTAGTGATGCAAGGATAGTAAAGTTTGGTGATGAATATTTTGCTTTTTCCCTTTCCACTTGACTATGACTGCCATGTGTGTCACTCTGTGGCATCCGCCTGGCTGACAGCACTAACAATACTTACGTACTCAATTCCTCGTACAGTTTGAGGAATGAAAGGGTTAAAGGGGCAGAAATCAAAGGACTATAATTATCCATTAAATCCATAACATTTAACCTCTATCCATAGCTTCACTATATACCTGCTATTTGTTCTGTTATCCTAATCTGCTGTTCAGTGCTCTCAGTCACTGTGTGAGAAGCACTCTATAAAAAATAAATTGAATTGAATCCCCTTAAAATAAAAGACAACTATTCATTTATTTACCTCTGACAGCCAAAAATCAAAGTCCTTAATTCCTGTGTTGAAATTCTGCTGCTTGTTGGCCTCCTTCAGCTTCTGGCTCTTCTCTGCAGATTTGTTCACCAGGAACTGCCACTGGTCATCCAGGGCACTGAGACGCACCTGGGCAGAAGGTGGCATGAATAAACGTGTTAATAGCAGACAAAAGTAAGATTCCTGTACATGTTCTCAGAAAGTTCAAAACAGAGCTATTTTGTGCATACAAGCGTTTTCCATAAATTCTGATTTCGGTTTCAGTGGACATTGAGCTGATCATTGTTTTGATGACAGCATATAATCAATTTTCTTCCAAAGACAACTACTGTGTGCCTAAAATTACCTTGACAGCATCCTCACTGCCAGCGCAGGCCCCCCTGTGGATGAGTGAATTACCCATTTCAATGACTCCACGAATACGATCAGCATTGGCATGTAGCTCTGCCTCAAAGGCTTGGTGCTTCTGGTGCTTGCTCTGTGGGCCGTGGACAGGGAGAGTCAGGAAACAGAGCATTACCTGAAGATATGTGTACACTGTGTACCTGTAGAGTGGGTGTACCTGCATTTGACAAGTGGGATTGTACAAAAAGGTTTGTCATCAGCATTAATGATACTAGACCTTGACCCCTTCAATTTCCTCAAGTAGAGAGTAAAAGCACTGAAAACTAAAAAGCAAAAACCAAAAATACCCCCACACAAACCATAGGATACCTCAGGTTCCTACAGAGGCTACCAGTAACTGACAAACTGCTGGAACTGACAGGTGCAACAAAATGCGTCAAGCACCTCTAATAGTATTTTAAATGTCATTCTACACTTGCATTTTACCAAGGGAACAAGACGGCAGTATATTCACACTCCAATCATATGAATTCTCCTTGTCTCCTCTGCAGATGTTTGTTCCCCAGCTAAGGGTTTCTTTAGTCTAAAAATAATAGCCCAGTAATAAACCAAACAATTTTTATTAGAGAATTCAGCTATGTCTCTGTATAAATTCACAGATTTTATAGCAGAGAACAAAAACTTATTAGTGGAAATGGCATTCAGCTTTTTTACACTTTTATCATCATGTTTAAAAGAATAGGCCAAAAAGGTGGTCTTTACAAAGTATGCAATGTATGGAACTAGTATAAAACATACAATCCCACTTGTTAAAGTGTAACAAATGACACACCGATTTAAAGAAACACAAGATTGGTTCAGTTTAACGTAAAACACATAGCTGAGTACAATAAAAGCAGAACTATTTGTAAGTTGAAAATAATGAAGCAATCCAAACCAACCAGTTGCGTAAGTGCTAATGAAAATGGGACGCACACAAGGACCTGGCTAAAACGGATCAAAAAGCAAAGCAGGCACACAAAAAACGTGACAGAATCCTAGGTACGTTAGCCAGTGAGCTACACACTTACCAGCAGTTTGGACAGCTAAAAAAAACAGTGGGAATAAACAGGGATTCAGTTTTAATGTCAGCTTGAGGCAAGAGAAAACATACATTGCTCCATTACTGGAACAGCAGAGCTATACAAAGAGTAACAGGATCCTGATATAAGAATTATAAATCTGAAAAAGAATAATGACCTTAAAAAGTCATTCACCATGACTGAAATGGGTAATTTTCTTCCATTGGCAAAGTTAACACATAACTGTAATGAATTTTGGAAATGTTGGTTACCTTTTCAGAATATGTTAGTTTCTATTAAATATTGTAACCTTTTGCCCTGTACTGTATTAATTTGTTTTTGAAATTTTTCTTTCTTGGTATACTGTCTCTTTTGTTGTAACCAATGTCAGTTCTCTTTGGCTGTTAAGTAAATTCACCTTTAAGAGTTTGAACAGCGCTAAAAGTTAGCTTTGAATCCTTTACAATTCTTTTTGATAAAAACAAGACAGCAATGTAGAATGTGCAGTACCTGTATGTTAGTGGGGTCTTTGTAGGACTCGTCTGTTGCAGTCTGCAGTTTCTCACTGATCCAGGCCTCAATCTCATCTACATCGCGGCTGAACTGCTGCAAGGTCTGGGACTCTCCTAGCTTGGAGCGTTTCTCTATCATCTGTGTTTTTAAGCGCCTCCACCTGCCACAGGTAGAGAAAAATGTATAAAGGTGGGCAGGATGGACCCAGGCAGGGCCTTTCTATTGTACCATTGAGTCTGGCACAATCATATGTTCAACATTTCTGTAAAACTCAGAGCTGCAAGCTGTGTGAATTGTGTTGGTTAAGAGTATGTCCAAATAAATCAAAGGGCCACAAGGAGGTGCAATCACACACCTATCTAACACCTCATTACGGCGTGCGGATATCTCAGGTTTAGCATAATGGTCAGCTGCAATCAACTGATCTGCAAATGACTGGAGGGCTGCAATTTTCTCCTCCTGTAGATACAAAAAAAGGAAAGAGGGATGATTTAGATACATAGTTAAATTTAAAACAAATATATTACCTCCTGAAGCCCAATAAAAAAAGTTTTTGCATGGTTTTCTGAATATTCTAGAAGTTGTGCAAAGTTCTGCTACCCAACATGATACCACTTACTGACTAAAAAATGTATACTTTGCATCAGATAAAAATGAATTGCTGGATCTCAGGAGGATATATTTGCTGCACTAAGGGTTATTAAGAATGGCAGCTGAAAGTTTTTAATAGTAACTGCTAATATACATAAGGGACACAAGGCAATTTTCAATGAATGGAAATGTTATTCCCAGTGTTGGTGACCAGGAATGTAGCCTATTAATCAGTGGTAGTGCAGTATTAAACCAGAGGTGGAGCAACAGACCTGTACATTGATGGCCTTGTCAAAGTCTTCATGCTTCTTGATCAGGGCCTCCACACTGTCTAGAGAATCACCCTTTTCATCAGTGGCCAGGAAGGCCTCACGGGCTGCCATCCAGTTCTCAGCCTGCTCGCAGTCACGGTTGAACAGCTGCAGTGATGAGGGTCAGAGTTTACAAATTTATAAACACAACACACTTCAGAAGGAAAACTGGAAATGGCTATCTCTTTTGCTGTAATTTCCTAACACCCCCACACCTGCAGCTCCAGGCATTGGTCCAGCATCATGCGGCGCTGCACCCAGGCCTTTTCCAGGTCAGCCCGCTCACGGTCCAATGCCTCCAGCTTCTCCTGAATCTCTGGGCTGGCATAGTGGCCACGTGCCAACAGCTGTTGACCAAACTGCTCAAAGGCTTGGAAGGTACCAGCGCGAGCATCGATCTCCGTACGATGCTCCTGCAGTCCACGAAACACACATCTGTTATAAACTAACATGCAGTAAAACAAGTACTCTGCTTTAATATTTCTTAATATAACAAATTCACTGTTACAAGTAATGAACTTTTTCAGAATTATTTTTTTAAATAACTGGCATACTATGGGGAATGTCACCTACAAAAGAAAAGAGGAATACATTAATCTTTAAATTGAAAACGAAAAACTAAACTGGACAGCATTACATTAAACAATAAGGTAAATGGAAAAAAACTAATTAACTATGGAACTATGGAAGATTTGACAAAGGTCTAATAAAAAGTCAAACAGAAAATTAGAATCAAGGCAACAGACACATGCTCACAGAAAGAAACCTACACCTAAAACTTGCACCCTTGGTACCGCTTATTACATGCCCTAAAACCAGTACATTATGCCATGCAGAATACAAAATTGGACAGCTCCACAATTAACCAATAACTAAAAAAAATGCACTTATCTCTGGTTATTCAGGTCATAATAATAACGAAAGTACAATATAGGATGTTAAGTCTACTCTAGACTGTATGAGTGACATTAAAGGTAAATCATTCCTATGGCTAACATATTTTATTAAAACATTTGTGACACCTTACATTTACATAATTTTTCAGACACTCGGTTCCAAAGTGTCAAATTTGATTCACAAACTTTTTGAGTAACATACCACCCTTTGGTCCTGAATAAGTTCATAAATAGGGAACCCATTATACTTCATTGAGTAACCAGTTCTTACACATTAGTAGGGAGAAGGGTGACAAACCTGATGCCTCTCCAGCAGGGCCTCAGCCCCAGTGACATCCTTTGCCAGTTCATCTGAGGACACCAGGCCACGGATACCGTTAATCCAGGACATGAGATCCCTGTATGGGAGAGACACCTTCAGAGTGCATATCTAAGAACACATGAAGCACATCCACATAACATGACCCCCAATCATTGGACACGCTAGGCCCTGCCCTAACCTGAAATCGCTGAGGAAGCGCTGCAGGTCATGGGAGCTACCCAGCTTGCTCTTGCGCTGGTCAGCCCGGCTCACTAGGCTGCTCCAGGCAGCATTAAGCTCAGTGCACTTCTCCTGGATGTCGTCCACTGCTTCTGGGTGCGACTGGATCAGCCGCTCTGCAGTCTCACCAAGGGAGTTCACCTGCACAGGTCAGACCATACCAGGACAAGATTACTTGTAATGAAAGTATAATGTAATTTACTACATTCTAAGGAACTCAGAAAAGGGGCAATATTTTTAGTTCTGCCCTTTGAATACAACTGAATATGTGATTTGAGTAAGAACCTTGTCTCCAAGTGCAGCCAAATCTCTCTCAAAGCCCTCATGTTTGCGCTGCAATGCCTGCACACTAGCCAAGTCATGACCGTAGTTATCAGTGTTCAGTGCCTGGTTCTTCTCTTCAATCCACTCCTTAGTTTCGTCAGCATCCCTATGAAAACGCACAACAGTCCAGTGTCAGTTAACTATATGATTTGGTCTGTATGTCTGCTGTTTCAGAAGAACAGGTAGGAGTCTACCTGTGGAACCTCTGCACCTCGTGGGCACTGCCCAGAAGGTTGCTCCTCTCCTCAGCCAACTTCTGCAGTGACTTCCAGCGCTCATTCAGCTCCTGAAACACAAAGGAGGAACATCATGCATAACTGCATGGTTGGTGTTGCAATTAGAAGCATTTTCTTACCTCTAGAGCTGAAATAAATCTAACTACTGACAAATCCTTACTCAAGCAACGCCACAGTAATTATTCTTGGACCATTAAGAATATTGCATTTGAATTCATCAATGCTCCAATCAGAGGTACAATTAAGGCACGGATCATTCATGACCAATTCACAGATACTGAAGACATGGTACAGGATATACAGATGCATGAGGAAGGGTACAACAGTGATGTAACCTGAAAACCTGAAAATAAGGTAACTATACCCAACAGAGGCATATTGTGATTTCTTAAATCTTGCATTGCATGACTACAGTGGATTTGTGTTAACTTGGAAACATCAGGACTAGAACACTTTGGCCCAATTAAGTGGCTGCCATACTTATGCAAAGCTTCGTGCAAACAGTTAAAAAGGTATTAAAAGACAAAATACAATTTTACTAAGCAACAAATTATGTATTTAAACAAATTCCTGAACAAATTGAGGACATATATTTAATATTTAATTTTTTTAGGTATATAACAAATACATGCGTTTTCTACAGAACTATTGTTTCCAAATAATCAATGTTGCAGCAGAACTTTATCCAGTGTACTTGGTTGTGTGCTTTTGACTGAACTGCAAGTGCATGAAATTTGGACAGATAATTAATGCAGGTCATGGTTTGCCTTCATTGCCTTCCTGCGTTGGGTTCCAGCAATTGCTATATCTATAAAGCTTAATCTATGCACTTGTTTGTCTGTTTGTTCTAGGCACGACTTTGTTCATTAAGCCACAGACTTGAAATCTGGCACACATGCTCTTCTCGCCCTAAGTGAGTTTTTTGAAAAGTCACGTTCATTAAATTCCAAAAAGGTTACTTACTATTTTGGAAATTTAAACTTTGCTGTCTGGCAATACTAAGGCAGGAGTAATGACATCACATACAGCATGTAGTAAAATCAGACACAGTACATAAAAGGATTTTCTTGCTACGCATGCGTGCATGCGCACGCACGCGCACACACACACACACACACACACACACACACACCCACGTTTTTCTCACATATAAACCCACATGCAATCAACACACACTTCCTGGCAACCGGGGTAATCATTCAGTCAAGTATCAAAATTTGGTGTTTCCTCAGTAATAGACCATGACACAAACATGCACAACTAACACGTTAGTTCATGCGCTACATTGGCAGATGATGGGGAAGTTACTGATGGAAATTTGGCAGCCCCGTAATCACCTGTCCCAATTAAATGGCATCATGTCCCAGATAAGGTAAGGAAATTCTAGCTCTTTTCTCAATTTGTTTTTGTTCTTTAAGATTTCTCCCAAATAAATGGCTACCCCAAATAATTGGATTCCACTGTATTGTCTTTAGGGTCTTTCATTACGACCAAGTTTATATGGTCCTTCTTCAGGACTAGACCAGTTTTCCTTATTTGCATATGTATCCATGTGTTCACACAGGCACCATGCGACTGAAATGAAGTTTGCAATACAAAAATAAGTTGGCCACATAATCCATTAAATTAGATCACATTATGTAATACTTCAATCAGTCACAGCATTTGTGTGGGAACACCATGATTTATGGCAACTGATCCTACTATAATTCAAAAAAAACCACTGCCTAATACATAAATACAACACATTGATGAGGTCAACAGAAAAATGGTTGGGACAGACTGTCCTGACCTGCATAGACTATGGAAATGACAGAGACCAGATGGACAAATGGTAGGTGTCAAACCGTTACACATAGGTAATTCTCAAAACACAGATCACAGAAGTAAGGGATGGAAACAGGCAGTGGTGTTAAGGTATCAAGGAGCTCTTACCTTAATGGTATTAAAGTTAGCCACCGTTTGTACAGTCAAGCGTACAGACTGCATTGAAAGAAGATAAGAGCAGAAAGGAGACAGGAATAAAATACCAGAACTCGTCAAAAGCTGTTGGCCATGCTAGTGTGAAAAAGCAGGTTGTAGAATAACATGCATTAACATTAAAGTCCTGGAGAAGTGAAAATCAATGCAATGTAATCTTTATAGAAGGTATTTGATGTCAGGTAAGTGTTATTAAAGTGTTTTTAACATATCTATCAACTGGCTTGTAGCGGACCTTGTACCCAACATTCCAAACCCTGACCTATGCCAACACCAGACAATTCATGAGTAGAAGCAGTGCTAAGCAGTAAGAAAGAGAATATCATGAATTTCATGCTTTGGGGCAGGGTTAGAATTTTCAGTCTCTGCATTCCAGTCAATTTGCAAACATACTCCTTATATACTAATAGCTATGTAATTAGAGGGAAATATTTCATTCTGAGCTGGCTGATGTTCATTTGTGAATAATTCTTACTGTTTTAACTAAAGTACCGTACTCTTAAACCAATAACGGACACACTGCAATTTGCAGGGTACTGTTTGT
This sequence comes from Arapaima gigas, assembly GCA_900497675.1. Lineage (NCBI taxonomy): Eukaryota > Metazoa > Chordata > Actinopteri > Osteoglossiformes > Osteoglossidae > Arapaima > Arapaima gigas. The sequence continues at coordinate 240,626 of UFQX01000012.1, forward strand.
TGGGCAAGGCTTTTAAGTTCTTCAGTTCATATGACCATGTGGTCAACATGTCACATGGTGAGCGTAAGGCATAACAAACACTCATTTACTGCTTGACAGTAAAAGGCATTATTTTAATAATGCACTGCCATTTAGAGAAGTATGGATGCTACTTTACCTTCCATGGGGAGGCATTCTTTGAATCTGTATCATCCTGCATAAGTTAAATGGGACAATACTGGGTTAGTATGCAACAAGCTGTCTATTAAACATTACAAAAGGCACATGTATTTTCATTCAATGTTCACATAAGAAACGAGCATCACGAATGGGAGAACACCTCACCTTTCCAGTTCCGGCAGCAGAGCCTAATAACTCCTGATGCTGTATGTGAGTAGAAGAAAGTAAAATAAGAAGAGAGACAGCAAATGATGAGAAGAAAAGGAGTAAAACATACTGCTTTTCATTTTGCAATTCACAATTTCATAAGGAGACGGTAAACTTGCAAGTTCTGTTCTCAAAAAATTGAAAACAAGACACTCTGGAATCCAGCCCTCTCAATATTCTCCCTAACTGGCTTCAACCCTACTCACCTGTGCTTGTAGGGCAGGTGCCTCCTCAGCCATTAGTCCCTCAGATTCCAGGTCGGATGCCACTTTGTTGATTTCCCGCAGACGTGACTCATTGGCCTTCAGGTCCTAACCCAAACAATCAAAAACACAGGGGGTTGACTCCTTCCAAAAATCACAATCACTTTTCATCCAAAAATACTAAATAAGATTAATCATGTCTGCTTATTTAACTTTCACTCACATAACTGGTGTTCTTGATCAGATTGAGGTACAAAATAAATATAACAAAGACTGGAGGAAAAGGCATCACCAAACAAGACACTCTTACACTTCCGCTTTACTAGCAGACAAGTCCCAGTTTGAAGCTCCACAGCAACTTACCTTCTGGAAATCATCAAATTTCTTTTGTAGCACCTCCACCTGCTCCAGGTCAGATCCCAGTTCCTCATTAGTGAGAGCACCCTCCTTCTCAGTGATCCACTGCTGCAGCTCATTGGCCTCACGGAACAACATGAACTTCTTGCAGCTCTTCTCCAGCATGTCTTTGCGCTTCTCTCCCAACTCAAGCAGGGCACCGTACCTGGGATGGATGGGAGAAAAGGGTCAGCAACATGAACCTCCTTCAACACTTCTTCAACAGGATGACTCAGACTGTTTCTGATGGCACATGCTGTCAAAAACCACTAATGTTTGCAATGACATAGTCATGTCACACACAAAAGAAAAAATTGAACTTGACTCCATTCATTCCCAAAGCCTAAGGAAGACAATTTCTTAGGTTCTTTTCACACTTGCAGGAGGTTCCAGTGTTTGATTTCAGTATTTGAATCGGTTTTGACCTTGTGATGACACACTCAATACTGAGATGCACATTAATATGCACCTTAGTTTATTGGAAATAAGTGGCCTTGACCATGTTTCACAAGAAAACTGAACTGGCATTTATATGCTAACCAATCAAATTAATTTTGGAACAAAAACTGCTCATTATCAGCACCTGTCTTCTATTTTCTAGGTGGTATGTTGGCATAATCAGTGGTATATTGAAATTCTCTTTTCAGGGTACACTTGCAATATATCAATGCAAAGCCTAAACAGATTAGCACTTTTTTATTCCAGAAATGAATTTTGATTCAAATTTCACCAAACAAATCAAGTGTATTGTCCAAATTCTTTGACAGAACAAAAATACCTTGAACAATTTTAAACTTCCTGTTTGAAATGTATAAAAAAAGGACTTTTGCAACTGACAGAGATACACAAAACAAAGCACATGGATTATCAATGGCAGCATGTTTCAACATAAACATCCAGGCACTTAATAAAAATGGTGGAAAATGGAGGTATTGGAGAAGCAAAAGAGGGAATTAAAACACCAGGGGCCAATACAAGTCACTGTTATGAAGGAAATCCCTCCAAGCTAAACCCTTCCCTGCTACAGTGATTTGAGTGCAATGATTATGATGGGAAACAATAACTAGAGCAGAGCTTCCATACCTGAAACTCACAAAAGGCCATAATTAAAACTGCACACAGGATTTGTTGACAAAAACAGCTTCTATCCCAGCAGTGAATAGAAGAGTAGAAGAAAGAACAGAGAACGTTTGGGTAGGAAGCAGGAACCCAGGAACAAGAACAAAAACAAATAGAAGGGATGAGAGGCATAGGGTGGAATGATGACGATGACATCTCGGCTGTTGTATGTTACACACACAGCATATAGTGGGAAGTGGAATGGTGTATACGAGTCCTACTCACAGTTCTTCCACCTGCTTCATGCGCACAGAGACACTGCAGGCCTCCTTGGTGACCAGAGACCTGTGCAGGTAGCACAGCAGGCATGCAGGAGTTAGCAGTTAAGGAGGAAAGGAGCAACAGTGAGGAAGAAGGCAAAAGAGAAAGGAGTGGACTGCATTAGTGAGAAGCACAGCAAAAATCGCACAGCAAAAAGCAGAAGGCAAGAAGTAATAGAGACATGAGCCCATCCAGGTGATGAGAGGGCAGCATGGGGCAAAAGCAGGTAGCAGACATGTCTCGGGATACCTGGATTGTGTGACTAGATGTACATTCAATATCCACTTAGTCTGTGTGGAGTTTCCATGTTCTCCCTGTGTTTGTGTGGGTTTCTTCCAAATGTTCCAGTTTTCTTCCACAGTCCAAAGACATATGTTTCTGGTGAATTTTGACTTTCAATTTTTCATAGTATGTGTAAAACATTACACAGCTATATGAACGTGTGAATAATTTTACGGAGTTTACTGTGGTGTAATTAAGCACTGTAAGAAACTAAATACTGAGTACTACATGGTAATCATTGTTCATCACTTTTTACTAAGTAGTAGTACTTAAATACACCCTTGATATATACTGCAAACCTTTGGTTATTTGAGCAAGATTAGATTTTTAATTGAAGTATTAGTTGCATACTTGCAGAAAATAACACAGTACAGTATGATATTTTAACTGAATTGAAAATCAAAGACAAAATGTACAGCCTGACCATGAATTAACCCTAGTCCTTTGGGTTAACACAGAAGTTATCTTTTTCCTCCCTCAAAGCTATATATATATAATGCTTGCTGCTAGTTGGCAAGGGAAGGTAAAGGTGAGGAAGTTCAAAAAGTTGATGTCTCAGCACTGTTTCTTTTTTCCTTTCATGGTGCTTTTATGATCTTTCATAAAGAAAGACAAGGTGCAACAAATTTCACAAAATTTTCACAGTGGCTTAGAAAAAAATGTGACTGAGGTACAGGAGGCTTCAAGAGCTAAAGTTTAACTTAATACTCGAACAGAGTATAGACCAAGCAATAAGTCACTTCTACTTGCCTGCTGGGAAGAATTAGAGTAAAAGTAAAACCAATGCATAGATCTGTCAATAAATTTGTTCTGGAAACAATCAGAATATCACAGCATAGATCTTCTTCTCACAATCACACACACACACACACACAGGCACACGCACACTTTTTTCATGCCACTGAGGAGGCCGTGAGACCCTTACTGGTTCTCGATCTGCTCCTGCCGTAGTGCAATGCTGCCTTGCTCTTCCAGTAGGTTCTCCCGGGAGGAGGATTGAGTTGGATCCAGCTTCTTTACGTAGGCTGCAGGCACAAAGCCCTGACGGTCATTCACTTCCACTTTCCACCAGTCCTGCAGGTACAGGGACACAACACCACACCAATGGTCTGTAACTGAATGGATTATGAGAGTATGGCTATTGAGATTACCTTAAGGACAAAAAGGAACACTGTTATGGAAGTGTCATAATTTGTCATTTGTCATATTGTCATAATTTGTCATAATATAACCAAGCTGGTCTGCTGAGAAACCTTATTGGTACTGTTGAGCAGAGTGAGGATGTCTCCCTTCTTCATGGTGACCTCACGAGGGCTCTTTTCCTGGTAGTCATATAAGGCCAACACCAGCTCCTTGCCCGTTTCATCATCCGTGGGGGCCACTTGTTGCTATGACAATTGGCACAAAGACAGCTGTGTCAAAATCTCACAGACAAGGCTGGGAGTCACTTCATACATTTGCATAATTTGACAGAAATTAAAATTCAACTCTTAAATCTAACCAGATTACATATGATCTTTCTTATGTGGGGTGCACATACATAGCTGTGAAAACCTGAACTACAAAGTACAGCAGCAATATTAGGTGAGGAAAGAAAGAGTCCTGCAGATGCTCACCCTGCAGGACTGTGCCTGCTCTTTCAGGGAATCGATGCTGCTACCGTAGGCACTTAGGTCTGACATCAGCGCCTCATGCTTTTTCAGCAGGGCCTGTGAAAAGGAGATTGTTCACCTCATTGTTGAAACACAGGATAGTTTCCTGAGCTTCATACCCCAAAGTTAATGTGCCAGCAAAACTAAACGGGAGTCTTTGTTCTTCCTCCCCAGCAACCTGTCTGCTCACCTCAGCTGAGTCTTCATCCTTGCCATAATCAGTGCTCCCCACGATGGGCTCCTTCTCTCGCATCCATGACTCAGCTTCATTGGCATCAGCAAAGTATTGCTGTGCCTGCAGAGAGTCTTCCAAGTCCTGGCGCCGTTGAGAAGCCTTGCCTTTCAGTGCCTCCCAGCGGCTACTGAGCTCGTTCAGTTTTACCTTCACATCATCTCCAGCAAAGTGACCTGATGGCAGGCATAAACAGCCAGAGAAAGATCCTTCTTAGATGGGAGGTACATAGGGAACATCAATGGAGATCAAGTACAGTTATCCCTGAGATACACCCATTCTTTCATAAGATTCTTTTACAATTAATTTACAAGAATTTGACTTTCTAAGGAGTAATCATTCATAAACCTATTTTGATTTAAGCAAAATATCTTTGCATTTATGAGCAGAACAGCAATTTAAAAACAAACATACATGCACACTATAGGTTATTTGATGTTTAATGCAGTACGGGCACACAAGTTACACCACACATTTTCGGGGTGTGAAAGTAGGATGTGTTGAGCTCAATGCTTGTATTTTTTAAATATAATTTCAGGTTTTTGCTTTTATTTCATGCACAATTTTCAACACCCTAGAATTCACAACAAATGTTTGGATTTTAAAATGAAAATAAACATTTCAACATTGTCTTCAGTCTTTTCAAAAATTCATGAGACAATATTATTATTAAAAGCAATGACTCAAGACAATGTTGATATGTTCAAAATGAACTGAAAGATTAAATTTTAAGTTGTAGAAAATAACATTTTAATAAAAATAAAATGCAAAATTAAAGAACCACAAAGTTTGTAATTCAATTATCTGACATTCAAACCTCAATATTAGTGTTTTAGGGAAGTGTGGAGTCCATTTTGAGGGTTAATGTCACCAATCCACATGGCACACATCCTTGTACTTTTGATATAAATACAAGCACCCAGAGAAAAGCGATGCTTTGTTAAGTGTGCGATATGTAATAGATGCAAAAAAGCTCAATCGGTGCAGGTTGGTAGCTCAGGAATCAGGAGTGCATATAAATTTTAAATTAAACTTACAATAGAAAATAACGGTAATTATGTGTTACTAGAGTTACAAGAGTTTGTGTTACAATGTGTTTCTCAGGAATGCATTACCTTTGTACATCAGGGGAAAAATGTAAACCATAATGTAATAAAAAAACTGGAAGTGCCTTCGCCTACCCTCCTCCACCATGGCCTGGCCTTTCTGAGTGACAGCTTTGATCCTGGGTTCATGTCCAGCAATCTCAGCCTGCAGTGCTTGGTGTTTCTTTAGCAAGTTCTGAACACCAATCAGGTCCTTCCCTGAAAAGGATAGGTGTAAAATAATCAAAATTTGAACTCAATTCTCTGTAAAATGGAACAGTTTGAATAAAAAAAAAAAACTAAAGAAACAAGATCAATGACACTTCAAGACATTGACCTCTGTTAGTAGAAGCAGCAATGGGCTCCTTCTCACGGATCCATGTTTCCTCATCTTCCACATCACGGAAAAGCTGCTGCAGGCGCAACGAGTCTGCCAACTTCTGCTTGCGTGCTGCCATAGGCTCCTTCAGTGCTTCATAGCGGGCCACCAGTGCTTCCTGCTTTTTAGAGATGTTATCAGCATCAAAGTGACCTGCCTCCTGGAACTGGCGAGCCTGGATAGTGATGCCATCAATGCGGTCCTGTGAATTTTTGTGGGAAAATCAACTTAGTACCATTCACTCAAAAAATCCAGTCAAATAAATACATCCTCTCAGTGATGACATTTCAGTCTGTAGGTATTATTATATGTAAACTGAGAATATTTACATTTTATTTGGACTTAAACGCAACAAGCCAACATTTCCTTAATTTCAATAAAAAAACACTTCAGTGTCATACACTTGGATATAACCCGTCTACCATCATAATGTTTCAAGTACACGGATTGTGGTATAGCACAAGGCACCTGGTGGGCAGCCACATCGGCCTCCAGCAGGGCATGCTTCTTCTGCAGGTTCTGCACACCGGTCAAGTCCTTGCCATAGTCGTCAGAGGCCAGGTGACCCTCCACCTCATACAGCCACAGCTCAATGTCCTCCACATTGCGGTTGAACTGCTGCTGCTGATTAGCTTCACGGAGCTTGATGCCTGGACAGAAGATGAGATGAGTTTCAGGTTACAAACAGAAGCAAACTGCACTCAGTCCTAAATGTGGGTAACGTTTTCTTACCTATCTTCTCCAGTACCTAAAATATCAATAATTGGTCCCATATTGATATGGTTTTAGTCTCAACCACAACATGGTTCTGCAGCATGCACCCAGCCATTTCTCCTATGCCCTCTCAGTGGTGTTCACCTTTCAGCTCCGTGGCTTCCAGCAGTTTCTTCCACATGGCGTTGACCTCACCCATGCGGCCAGTGACCTCACCAGAAGCATAGTGGTTTGCGTCAATCAGTTCTTGTCCGGACTTGTGTAGTGCATCAACACGGCTCTGGTTGGCTGAGAGCTCTGCCTCAAAGGCCTGGTGCTTCTGCACTTTGCCCTGCAGGTTGGAGGGATCCTGTAGACAATGTGGAAAAGGTACATGAATCACAGCTAAGCAAAAACCAGCCATCACTATCAAAATAATGTTTAGCAAAGGATGAATTTAAAGTCAGCTACCAGCCTCACCTTGTAGGCCTCATCAGTAGCTGTCTTCATTTTCTCATTGATCCAACTCTTGAGCTCGTCAGAATCACGGAAAAATTGCTGCAGATGGAATGAATCCTCCAAGGCAGCCCGACGGGACTGAGCGCGTTCGTGCAAGGCATTGCGACGGCTCAGCAACTGCATGGGGAGACAAAATTTGGTGGTGGTTTACACATCTTTAATTACTTGAGTTTTGTTAGCACACAAAAGGAAACTAATGATAACCTGTTAGAGATCTACAGCAACTGTAGCTTAGTTTCAACATGCAGTTTTCAAACTGCTTATGGTTGCATTAAAGTCCCACATGAATTTAGGGTTGTGAATGCAGTCTTCTTTGACTGTATGTGTTTTTTTAGACTAAACTGACAAACACAGGCAAGAAGAAAAAAAGAAGCAGAACTTCTGTCCGTGCACTTACTGCATCTCTGCGGCTGGCCACATCTTCCTTGGCATAGTGATTGTTCTGGATGAGTTTGGTGGCAAATTCGTCCAAGGCCTTAGAAAAGAATTTAATACACAATCAGTTTAAAAGGATACAAAGATCACATCCAGGAAAAAAGCATAGCGGGAAAAGTCCTTTGCACCGTAATTTTCTCTTCCTGGGCACTGAGAGACTTCTCAAAATCTTCATGTTTCTTCAGCAGTGCCTCAACACTATCCAGTGAATCACCCAGGTCCTCGTTCAGGAGGAAGGCCTGGGGAAGACACATACATCTTACATAAAACATGACCAGAAAGCAGATACAACACCATATTACTTATAACACTTGCAGTATTAGTGCAAACATTAGCAATGGAGAAAGATGTTTATTTAAATTAAAGAAACACAAACCAATGTAGCATTAGTTCATTAGCAAACAGTTGATGATCACACTATATGCATGGTATTGATAAATGTGGAACAGGACTTACTTCCTGTTTGCTCATCCAGTTATCCACTTGCTCTGTGTCCCTGTAGAAGAGCTGCAGATCCATACACTGCTCATATTGTTGCCTGCGCAGCTCCCACAGCTCCAGCAGGGACTCCCTCTCCTCGGACAGAATGCCCAACTGCAGCCAGGCATGAAGGATAAGAGAAGGCATCATAGATATGCATAGGGATTGTCATTTACTTGCGTACACATTATGGATGGTCGTGCATGTTGTGTGCATTAATCTTGACTTGCTGAACAAGTCACTTCTGTTCTTTTATTCCAAATTGTAATTTACCCTACAGATAGTAGGCTACCTTCTCCTTTACTTCTTCAGATGCATAGTGTCCCGTATTGAGAAGTGCCTGCCCAGCTTCATCTGTGCTCTTAAAGCTGTCTTCGTGGGCATCAATCTCCCCCTGGACAAACCCAACAACATTCAGTTCACACTTTCCTGACAATACCACCCAAAAGAACTGTAATACTGAGACTTAGAAAAAATCCTGCTTCCTTGATGGTAACAACACTGACAAAAAACCAATTAGGAATGATTCTTCATTGTCACCTTATGTTCCTGGTGTCGGTCCAAAAGGGCCTCAGCACCGGCTACATCATTAGCCAGTTCATCTGCGTTGATCAGTGCCTTCATTTCTGTCACCCAGCTGGTCAGGTCACGGAAATCGGCCGTAAAGCGCTGCAACCTGTAAGGAGTAGTGTAGTACAGCATTCTAAGCCTTGTATTCTTAGGGCATACTGAGGTCTGGCATCTCACTTCCACTTGTCCTACACCGACCTGTATGAATCATTAAGGCGAGCGTGGCGCTCAGCAGCCAGGGTGCGAATTTGTTCCCAGTTAGTGATAAGCTCATCCCTCTTCAAGTGGATCTGCGAGGCATTCTGAGGGTAGATCTGCTGGAGGCGCTCTGCCTCTGTGCCTAGAGTGTTCACCTAGGGGGTGAAGCAGGGGAAAAACAAAGTGTTACAGTTATAACTGGAGGCAACACTGCTGCTGTACCCCAATCTAGGTACTTAAAACTGTTTCAGTATAATTTATCTCTAAAGTCAGTCAGGAAGATACTAAATTCTTTAATTAATCAAACAACTTATATTAGATAAACAACAGTGCAATGGTTTTTGGCAACAGGCAATCCTACCAGTCTGCTCAAAGACGTCAACCTGAGCAACCTCCAGGCAGGAGTTACATACTCACTTTATCCTCCAATGCTGCTAGGTCTCTCTCCAGGCCCTCATGCTTACGCAACAGAGCCTGCACACTAGCCAGGTCTCTTCCAAAGTCATCTGAAGCCATCAGTTGCTCCTTCTCCTTGATCCAGCTGATGGTCTCATCCACATCCCTGCAGGTTCAGTTACAAGTTAACTCAATTTATCAAGCTATTGTGACAGTGTAGCATTAAGACACATAAATATCTTCATTTTTGATTAGTATAAACATGCCATATCTTGTAGCATGAAACCCAAAACTATTTTTCCAGTTAGAACTGAGTTTTTAAGTTTTAAGGGAAGGGATATACTTTTCACGAGCAGAAAATAGGACTTTGCCCAGTGGCAACTGCCAGCACCCATACCTGTTGAAGCGTTGCACCTCAGCCGCACCAAATAGCTTGCCCTGTCGCTGCTGTGCCAGGCCCTTAAGCCGCTGCCAGGCGGCATTGACTTCATCTTGCTTACGGGTGATGAGCTCTGCCTCTGGGTGTGTCTCCTGCACCAGCTTGGCTGCAAGCTGGTTGACATCATTCACACGTTCTTCATGGGCTGCCAGGTCTGTCTGAAATTCCTCAAACTTCTTCTGAAGAACCTCCACATGCTCTAGGTCCTGGCCTAGTTCCTCTGAGGTCACGATAGGCTCCTGAGTACCATACAAACCCACATATCTCTGTTTGAGCAAACATCAGCAACAGAGGAAGAAATAACATCCCCATGCAAATGAATGTTTTCTGCTTTTACACTCAAAGTAACAGAGACAGGCATGTATAAACACAAGAATAAACATTAAATCCCTAGCCAATACACAATGGACTGAGCACACACCTTGTCACTGATCCAGTCCAGGGCTTCCTCACACTCCCGCAGGTATTGCACCAGCTTCTGTGCCTGTAGCAGTCGTATGCCCTTCTCCCGGGTCTTCTGCAGCAGCTGCTCCCATAGGCGGTGCAGTTCCTCCAGTCGGGTCTGAGGCAGGTGAGTAAAGAAAAGAGATATGGATGAGTAGCGTCAATTGCGCCACATGCTGTGTATTCTCTATCATAAAAATAAAATCCACTGCAAAAAAAGTGTTTTACATGAGAGACAATTTAAATAGTTGGGAAGATTCAAAATGTCCAAACCCAGGACCTACATCTTTAGCAATACTGATTCTTTACTACATGTTGCTGGGTAGGTTTCTGGGCAGTCAGGAAGGGTGTGAAGGACTAAACCAAATAGCCTGGACATCTCAGAGTTCTACATATTCAGGGCTTAAGCACTGTTTAAAAAAGAATGCAGTATAGAACTATTTATATGGATTTATTTTCACCAAACTTTGAAGTCCTCAAAGAATCATGCTACATATGAGTACTTACCCGAATGGTCTCAGAAGCAAAGTGGCTCTCAGAGATCATCTGGTTGCCTGTCTCGTCCAACTTAATGATGGCTCCAGCGTTAGCCTGCACCTCTGCCTCAAAGGCTTGATGCTTCTGGAGCTTGCCCTGCAAGAGGAAGCTTTGTCACATCTCCTGAACTAATTACATGCCACTCAGAAGAGAATTTAATCAGCTCCTTGTTGTTTTCCACAAATGCCATTATTCGTATATATGCAGGAAAACAACACAGCAACTTCGCAGCAGTCATTATATCTCTGTAACTAAATACTAATTTGAGATGCCTAAATTAACATATTTAATTATTTTATTTTTTGTTGTTGATATTGAGTGCTGGCTATTACTTACAGAAAACATATCTTTCTGTTCAATTTGTACAGCACCATTTTTGTACAGCACCACTTTAAACATATTTTGTCAGATTGCATCACACTAGATAATGCAAAACTACAAAATAACAAGCAACAAGTATCAACATTAACAGCCTCAACTCATAGTTAAGAACAAGTGAGAGCAAAAACCAACAATTGAAACAAAATCACTAAAGCTGGTACAGAAGAAAAAATGTCACTTTGATGTCTAAGATGCAGTGGCTCACAGTGCTTTCTGGGCATGACAAAATAACATTAATTATGACGGTATTATTTTGCAAGCAGTCTCTGGAGTAGTTGAGTGGTTAGCTGTAGCAACCCTGATTGGCTAACATTTCACATCATGTGATTTCAGAAGTGTATCCAGTCATACAGACCCAAGATATCTTCCTAATTTGTTATGATCTCCATGTTATGGCCCAGAAAGAACCTTAAATTACTATGCCCACCTCCATGAAACTCACCACTCTAGCAATGAAGTCATATTTCACCATATTCTTAAACATTATTTCCATAAACCCTTGTTTCTGAGTATAAAAGCCTGGGTACAGTGCATTAAAATTTTGCCGCTTCTAACCTGTAGATTGGTAGGGTCCTTGTAGTTTTCGTCAGATGCAATTTGCAGCTTCTCCTGGATCCATTTCTCCAGTTCATCTGCATCACGCCGAAAGAACTGGAAACGGTAGGAGTCCTCTAGCTTCTGCCGGCGCAGAGCTGAGAGCTCTTTAAACCGCCGATAGCGGTCCAGAACCTGCTGTCTGCGGTCTTGGATGTCATCTGCTGTCTCCAGCACTTTAACCCCAGTAGTATCCATTCTCTAACAAGGGACACAGAAACAGCAAATGAAGACAGATGCGGAGATGGAACAAGAGATAATCAAGAAAGAAAAGGCAATCCTGAGATATAATGAAAGCGTCAGAAAATGTGAAAAGAGGTTAATGACCTCAATTTTCAGATAAACTCTTGCAGATATTACAAGAAAATTTTTCTAAGGCTTCATTGTCAAAATTTTCTGCCAACTTTTCCTAAACAGCAAACATTTCAATTTCACACAAATCAAGGTCAAATAAAAGCGCTGGTGTAGGGACTGGCTGTGATATAGACCAGATATAACCAGAGCTGCTATAGCAGGGTGATGGATATGGCAGAGATTTGAGGGAAGAGGATGCAGCCAATATAACAGACCTTTCATTAAAGTATACAAAAGCAATTCCCAGGTGAATAGAAAATGTAACTGTAATTGCTTAAAAGACAAGTACTTAATTTGGCTAATGAGAAAACAATATGTTTGTTAGATGTTATTATGCTATATTACCCATCAATCCAGTATTGTTAACTCCTTTATGTTGATCAGTGTAGCAGAAGTTCCGAGGAGTACACCCTGGATGAGACCACACACACGCACGCACGCACACACAGCTATTCAGAGTGACTAAGTGCATATTTTGGGACGGTGGTAGGTTAAAATTAAAATCTGTAAACTTACAATTACACCCACATGCTGATTGAGTGAAAATTAATAATGATGAATAATTTTCTATCAACATCATCATCACAAGAAAAAATTGTGATTTTACTGTGCAGTGTCAAAAACTGCAGTAGGGTAGAAAAGCAAGGGCCAGAACCTCTTGGATTGATGCTGCCAGGTCTTGATGAATCAACCCCTTTGTCGATATAAACCCATCATAGAGAGAGCCTGGTGTCCCATGTTCAAAAAAACCGCAGCTCTAGCAAATGGATATTAGCTGACATCAGCAACATTTCAGTTGAACCCCAGGCACAGCCCCAATGCAGCCTGGGTAAATAAAAAACTACCTAGAACACTGCCTTGTTACTCTCTGTCTGTTTGTGAATTGCACTTTTGTTTTTATCTAAGCTGTATGTCACTTTGGAGAAGTGGTTTGCTGAATGAATAAATGTAAAATAACAATATATCCTCTATTCCATCTACTCTCACTATCAACCAAATGCAAACCCATTTTGGTTCTACTGAAACAGAAGATATGACAAACCCACCAAAATAAGGTCACATGGTATGCATGTGTAAAGAACAAAAGAAAAACAAAAAAAAGAAACTTAAAAAGGAGCTAAGCAAAACTGAGTTAACAAATCACATATGAAATCTAACTTGATTGAAGAAATAATGTGTAACTGCAGTACAAAGTAATAAACTCAGAAACTCCCTCAGTAAACTTGCTCATCCAATTAGTTCCCTTCTGTCAATGTCCATGTTCTGTATGCAAAAAGGCCAGGCTGAATGACATCAGCCTACCCAGGGTTATGAGATTTAAAAGCTCTGGGATTATGTGACTGCTTTACATGAGGATTAAACCATAATGGTGACGGACCACATCTACAGATTAACAGGAATGAACTGAGTGGAAGTCGGTCTGATCTACAATCAGCAGGATACCATTCTTGGGGTGAGATATTGGACTGTGGAACAGAGCTTAACCACTGAGGATATGCATGGAGTATAGACAAAAGAGGTTGCAACACATCATGAACTGCAAAAATTAACAAGCTGAAACCAAAGGTTCATCTGTTAACTCACACTGAAGTTCAGAGTTCAGCCCTGCAGTCTTTTTTTTATTGAGTTTGAAAACTTAATAGTGGATAAACAGCACCCTTTCATAGTACACAGAGTAAGTTCTAGAATGTTCCCTGCCTCCCTCTCTCTTGTTCATTCATTTGCACACTTGCTCTGATGCTGGCATTTCATCCATGACATGATGTAACATGCACTCAGTAAGTTCTTCACCTCATAGCAACCCCTCACTCACACACACACACAAACACACGTTTGCTTAGAAGAGCCTATTGAAAGGCATAGGAGTTAGACACGGCTTAGAAAGTAATTATGTGATTTGCAAGTCTGTAACACTACTGCTAACACTGGTATCTCCAGTTTGAAGTACAACAATACACTTTTGTTTTACAGTGCTTTTCATAACAAAGGAATGACAAACCAAAGACAAAAAGTTCAGAAACATCATGACTCCTCAAGACTGTCATTGTCATATGACAAATTTGTCAAATTCAGCTGTTTATTCATTCACAATTTGATTAACCATAGTTGTAGTAACCAACAAAGCAGGCCACTCCCACCAGACAGCTCAGAGACACCTGGGCACTCAACGGCAAGGCAGACAATTAGAGTTAGATCATTAAAGGAGGCATGAATTCCATTCTCCTTTTCAAGGTTGTATAATGAGAACAATGGCCCAGCACAAACTAGGCCATTTATTTATGTAAAACATAGAGAACTGTAACTCAGTACCACTAACCATAAAAAAATCTCTCCATGAATACAAGCCATCATGTCACTTGCAGCACATTCATTCAAGATGGTAGATGACCAGGTTTTTACAGGTGCTAGACTCCTGACCTCCAAGTGACTTTTCAGAGCTGTTTTTTCTGCTCGTACCTCAGCCTCACTCCTTTCCTGTACTCCATGCCACAGATTCCCTGAGAGGGGTAGCGATATTTATAACCTGCCGAGCTGTGGTCCCTTTGTGATTAAATCACAGCAGAAGTATGCCATGTGGGTGGCTCATGCTCTCTGAAGGTGCACTAGTGGATAGACAAGCACAGTGAAGTGGGCCGTGTGGGTGGCTCATGCACAGCCTGTAGACTGGTGAGTGGAAGAAATGGTAAAGTGGGTCACTACAAACAAAACCATTGCTGGTTCTTTTTCTGCCTGGCATATGAGGTAGTGTGTAGACATTAACCTCCAAGTTTTAGTTTAAGTTAGAAGTTATTTGGTACAAAACAGAAGTCAAAACCAAGTTGCTGGCTGCATCACTGTACAATGTCTGATTCAATAAAGTTTACAACAGTGAAATAGATTTACAGTCAATGTTCACTTGAAACCACATTATCAAGCTTAAAGCATATTCTACTTTGAATAAATATGAATTTGTTTACCACTTGTGTTTAGATGTCCAAAACTGAATTAAATTATGATTAAAAATTATTTTTAATGAGAAGCTGAGCATTCTGAAGAACTCTAAATACACCAGGTTTTATTGTTTACTGAGATAATTGCAGAAATACACTTGGCGACATATGCTTAATTTGGTTTCCTACGATTAGAAAGTGTTTAATGATCTACTTTGTATAATTCTTAAAAAAAGTCAAATTTAAAGTAACCAACTGTAACGCACACTGTTCATTTTTCTTTAAGATAAAGATTTTGAGATTTACAACAGAGATCTCACTGTTTAAATATAAGTCCATGTCTACGTGAGTCCAAGTCTGAGACCTAGAAAACTTACTCTAGGTGAGCCTGGTACAGTGCAGAACCTCATTATGCTCTGTAATTTCTGCAGCTTCAGTCGGGAGGAGAAAGATTAAATAAGACACACCCCAAGAGACACCCCATAAAGTCAGTGAAAGAAGAGAGGCAGGTCTACGGACTTCACTGAGCACTATGGCTGATAGTTCTTCAGAGCAAAAGCTGAGATCATTGCTTTGCTCCTTCGCCCTGGCAGATGGCAGCTGGCCTTCTACATGGTGGAAGGACTTGTCCAACCGCTCCACAGGGGTTCTGATCACCATAGGAACCATGGATAGAGGTTAACATTCAATCAATACTGTTTCAAAATGAAAGTGCCTTTTTGCTTGAGGTTTTACTCCAGTCTAAAAACATTAAGGATTACAACAAACAGTTGGTTCCATTAGAAAAAGGGTTAGATGGTCACTGCAAACAGATCGAGTTTGAGCATAGAACCCCTTCTCCATACAGCCTGCAAACATATATTCAAACAGGCAGCATCCAAAAAAAATAAAAATTAAAAAAAAAATTTTGCCAATGAAGCTAAACCTACCATTTATTCAGAAAAATTCACTCAAGTCCAATCACTACTCAATACATCAAGAGAAGAGATAAATGTCTAATGTCTTTAAAAATGAATGTAAGACACTAGCCAACATAGTGTGACTCCTTGCTCTTTTCCAATAAGAGACCACACTCATGCTGCGTGCGCCAGAGACAGACGCAGTGCCCCTGCAATGGCGTGGCCCATCAGGGGAGGAGGACAAACCGCAGTAGAGCTGCAGCCCAGACCATGCTCCTCCTGCTCCACAGACTGGCCTGCAGAACCCCTACTGTGTGTAAGCATTCCTAAACATTCCCCTTTTTTAATTGCAAATATAATAAACACACACACTTGTGCTCTAAAGCAACCCTAAATCTTAGGTATGAGCTTAGACCTTAGATGCTAGAGAACAGATATGTTATAAAGTATTAACAGTGAAATAGTAATTTAAAAAACAATTATCCATATACGTGCTGTACATAATCTTAATTATTTATTGAAACTTCCAAATCCATTCTCTTTAAAGAGAGCCAGACAAACCTGGAGTTTGCCACCATGATAAACAGCACTATATGAACAGAACTTTACAACTATACCTTGTTGCAATGGTTCATATTTAAGTTACATGAAACAGAATAAATTTTCACACAGACACACATTAACATAAACAAGCAGAGAAAATCCAGATGGATGACATGCATACAGCATACAGCCTAAATGGAAAATTAATAATGACATATGCAGAGGAAAGAAATTAGCAGTAGGAAATATAAATGTGTGAGAAAGGAGCAGTGTGTCTGAACTACAAACATACAATGAATAAACATTTTCCCTAGTGTGTCTGGATTAAAATTATATTCTGCATTTTTAGATGTACCCTGAGACTCAATAACAAGGTTTCTCCTCAGTGCGTCTGTTTCATAATCTGTACATATTTTATGTCCGAGAAAACCTTTTATATCACACATTCAGGACCCTGATGATGCATCACAATGTAGGTTCTACTGCCTACACCTCCTGGCTCAAAGAATGAATGCAGATATTCAAAACAAGATGGCCAGAGAAATCAGGCATCACTTGTTTTTAATGACATTCTACCTGCAGCCTTTATTAATACCTGCTGCAGTTCAGATTGTTCAGAATGAAGCCGTGTTCTGTTGATTGTTTAGCGAAGGACATTTACACCATACGACATAAATTTGTTGCATCATACAACACAAATTTGGTTGTAGAGCCCAAGAGAACCATAAATCAGTGTAACATGCAAGGTGTTGGAACTGAGCAGTCTAGAATTTTTTATGACCTGTGCAATTTAACAAAAACCTAAAAGACCCCACCCAGTGGGCTTTACAACATTGCATATTTACTGGGTAAGTTTGTCAACAAGCACAGTGAGAAACCAATTAAACAAAATCTTGCGAGCTCATACCTTATAACAGCATATGATCATATGCCTATCAAGACAAAAATACTTTTTAGAGATGATATAAAAGTTTGGTTTGAGACAATACAAATGGGACAGAAAAAAACCTAACAGTCAATATAGCAGATCCTAGGTTTGAAGGTAGGTTGGGGGAAACTCTGTGGTTACTACCCTGCCAGATGAGCCATTTAGAAGGGAAACACAACACAACAAGTAGTAAAATAAGTGGAGATCATGGACATGGTCAATATTTGGCTGCACTAGGATTAATATGTGCATTACCCTTGACCAATGAAAGACTCACAGGAAGGAAGGAGAGCATTGTTTCCAATAAACTTGAATGTTTTTTCTTAAGATTAAACTCACTTAACCTGACAGCCTGCGAAACCAATCTTACCAAAGAGCCTTTTGATGTTATATAACAGTGGAAAAGCATTCCTCTGTGTGCAACCCTCCCAGCAATCCAGCTATCACAGCTCTTCCTCTGGCTATCCTGTTTGAACATCTGCATTCATTCATTCATTCATTCATTCATTCATTCATTCATTGAGCCAGGAGGTGGCATAGTGGCTAGTGATTATGGCCATCGCCTGGTAACTGAAGAACCTCGATCCTCACTACTTCTGAACCTTTTATTAAGGTACTTAATAGAGTATTAATAGAGTAAGAATACCCCGCTGTATAAATGGGGAGATCATTGTAAAGTTGGCTATAAAACCGTGTAAGTAATCTTGGACAAAGGGCACATATAAATAAAGGTTAAAGAGTAGAGGATCTGGTTAGTGGAACTGGGAGCTGAATAGCTGAAGGTGTTCGGCTAATCTGAGATGACCTTTCTCCTCCAATATTTTCTTCTTTATTCTTTTTTAATTCCGCCATACTCTTCTTTACGCCTCTTCTCCTCATGTCGTATCCGATCTTCTCCATTTTCCCTTCGTATGATCGCCTCCGTTCCCCGTGCACCGCACACAAAGCCCCGCCGCCATTTCCCACCTCCAGGACAGCAGCAGCACCACCAACCCTACCCGTTACCGGTTTTTAAAGACACCCAAACCTCAGTATTCGGTTTACAAAAAGGATCCCAGCGCTGTGAAAACCAGCTAATCCCTTCGAAAGGGGTCACTAGCCGGTATAACCAGCTGCTTAAGGGGTCGTCAGACCAACCCGCCTGTTCAGCTAGAAGGCTGGGCGGCTCCTCCTCTGTGACACGCAAAAACTGATTTATACACAACAATAACATGACGTTCACCAGTCAGGTATTTGCAAAAACAGAAGAATCTTAGGAAAACACGAAAATATCCCACTTAATGAAACAGACTGTATTTCACACGGTATCCTTGACAGACCTACATTCACGACCCTATTTTTCGAGAATCTAGTTCTGTATAAAATTTAAATCCCCGATTGTTAGGAGTTGTAACAAGATGTTTCTGGCAGAAACTCTATTTTTGTTTCTTTGCTGACGCACTTACCTGTATATTTTTCCAGAATCGCTTCACAGTAAGAGCAACACGACAGATCGCTCTCCACCTCCTTTCCTCCTCCCACGACTGCAGCAGGACAGCAGAGCTGAGACGAGCCACCCGTACGCATGCGCAGCCTGAGAGCCCAGCCCGGCTCAGGCCCTGCGAGTAGAGGTGACGTCACCTCAGCCGCAGCGCACACCCGACCGCGTCCGGAACGGGCCGACCGAAGCTATAGAAAAAATCTCGGACATTCAGCTAGGTTTTTCATGTCAGCAGAAAAGATTGTTTTCTTTAAAGATCGTCCTATTGTGCAGTAATAAACAGTAAAAACAAAAGTTTATTTATACTGCTCCTGTCATACCAGTAGTTATCCATTAGATACAGAAATAGAAAAATCGAGATTTATTTTTGATGCCAAGACTTGCAAGCTGCTGGAAAACGATAAACTGGATTTTTGAATCTTTTTTAAACTATATATTTATTAGGAACCGTTTAGACTGATGAAATGTTGACTTCTGAATACAGTTTACTCAAGCATTGATGTATCACCACAGAAAGTGTGATTCTGTTGATCCATATTAATGACACACAATTTCCGGGGATCACCTGCATTATGATGTCTTGGGTCAGATGTCCAAAAGCTGATTACAGCATGATACCTTGAGCATTAAGGCCCAACAGTGATCACCTGCATTTCTAATCCCTCTCCTGATGAGGCCAGATAAGACCAGCCAGGAGCTGAGGACCCCGTACCATGATGACAAGACCAGCACAACTGCACAATGGCATCACTTTATTCAGATTTTACTGTCTTACTCAATGTTGCCCATAGTAGGTATAACCTTAGCTTTAACTACTGGCACTATTTTTCTGTATACAAAATGCCCAGGATTAGTGGGCATTCACCAGCACTTGGACCCCAAGAGGTTTATTTTTCTCCCTTGCCTTATCCTGGTTGGGAATTTTTTGTTTTCCTCTCCTCAGTTGCCAGCAGGTTTACTGTATTCACTTGTACCCTGTATGGTTACTCTTATTAAATGCATAACCTCTACCTATAGCCTCACTTTATACCTGTTAAATCTGCTGTTGTCTTAATCTGCTATTGAGAGCTCTTAAGTCACTGTGAGAAGCATTCTCTGAAAATAAAGTGAATTGAAAAAAAAAGAATGTAACACTCAGGGTGACAATTTCTACCATGAATCATGAGCATTATAACATGGTGACAACCACAGTCCAGTGTTACTCATCTGCATTATATGTTGGGTCATCTATTCAAACACTGATCATTTACATTATGAAACTGGTAAATCTGTCTGACTGATTTAATTTCAAAACTATATTTTCTATTTACTCATAATGCAATTTGTTTTAAAGCTTAAAAACCTTGTCAAATGGTAGTTGAGTGGCAGAAGATAACTTTTGTACTCTAGTTCTAGGAAGATTATTTCATCCTTGTTGGTTTTTGGAAAACACAAAACTATATTTTCCATTCCTCTGTAGAGCTGATAATTTATAATTCCAAGAATGAAGTCCCAGTGCACATCCACAAAACTTTACTAAAAAAAGTACACCAGTAAAATAGTGCAGCAAAACTTTCTAGAATGAAAACAGACATGAATATGTCACAATTTGCAGTAATTTTCTCCAGAGCACTTTATTATATAAAGCATAAACAATGTACATTTGTTATAGTAATGTGTATGTTTATTTTTTTTATATATATATATAAACACACACACAAATGAAAATCAAGAATTTTAAAACCTTAACTCTATTTCATGGTTTGTGGATTGATTTTTTACAGAAAATAATAAAATTTTGATCCAATAGGATGCCACAAATTCTTTTCCTCAATGCAAAAATCAGTGCAATGCAAACAGTGGAAATTCAATCCAATTAAAGTTTCACATCTTAAAATTAAGCCTACTGTGTTTAAAATTCTAGTAATGATTTTCAGCAATCGTGCTTACCTCTTAGACATTCACAATGCACACACACTACAGATTTGACATTAAAGTCCTACATATTCGAAATACAACATAGGCTATTGTTTTGAGTGCATTCCTTTACTGGATGTAAATATGGGTCTTGGCAGAGAAAAGGCAAAAAAGGTGTGATGTTTCTCCTGCAGCTAAGAAAAGTTCTCAGTTTTGGTCTTTGTTGTTCCTTCATCAGCTCAAGACCTCCAGAAAGAAGAGCTCAGTTGGCCTTTGGGTGGAGGAATCTCCCTGTGGCTCAAAGAGTCCTAGAGAAAAAAAATAGAGGTCCTGAGCATAATCAGCGGTTAGCAAACTTACAGTTCTACCCATCTTACGTGGACATGGACATGTGGACATTTACTATAGTAATTTAGGACTCTTGCTTGGGCTAGAAACAAAATTCTCAGGTTAAATGTCTACCCATAACTCCTAAATGACCAATACCATATTTTTACTTTGAAGGCAGGGGTGCAGTTTTAACATTAAAAGCCACAAAACAATCCATCACTGCAGTAACAAAAAAGATTAAAATATATAAATTATAAAGCCAGCTAGCCTGACATTTCCCACCTCCAGAAACTGCTTCAGTCTCATCACAGCTCCCATCTGCCCTGTGCTGGTTACAGCCTCGATCCTGAGAGAGCAGATGCAGGTGGAGATGGGTCAGAACAAATTGCCTACACAATTGTGTAAAATGTGAGCAAGAAATATGCTACATATGCATTTGCTTCAAAACTTCAATACAGAAAAAAGAGGTTATTTAGACATTAACACAGATGATCACTTGAAAATTTCCAATTTGGTTGTATCTCGTGTGTGAGTGAGTGTGCTGCACTATTCTGATTGGTAGGGTGAATTATGGTAGGGAACTTCACGTACTCCATCTAGCACTGCAAGTTGGCTTGGATAGTTGTGCCGGGCTAAATAGTAGTTGATAATGTAGTTAAATGTTAATGTTTCTGTTTCACCCCAATAGGAACTTGAGTTTGTTCATTATAGGCAGTTAGACACGTAAACCAAAAGCTTGTTTCAGCACTAAGCCTCAATTAAACTAATCATGGTTTAGAATTTCAGCAATTAACTGGTACCTGAAAATTAAGTTTAGTAATTAATTAATTACTAAAATTAACGAGATACCTAGGAAAGTAATCTTCCTTGATCAGGAAAATGAGCTTCCAAAACTGGCCTTGGTACTGCTTCATCAGGGCATGACCACAAACCTGAAAGGGAGAAGACAGATGAAACTGATAAAGTTTCAAGTTATCATGAAAGTGGGTTCTGGGCTGCCGTTACTGGGTTTACCTCGAGGAAGTCAAAGAGCAGGGTAGCTGTGATATCTGCCAGAGGTTCCATGTTGAGCATCTGTGCCAGCCAGTGCCAGCCATTGTTTAGGCCATAAGGACACCCCTAGTGGAAACAGGGAGAACAAAACTTTAAGCCACAAAATATATATTAAAAAACTCTCATTAAGGGATACTTTAACACACCATTTGAACAATGTTACTATAGCTTACCCCTTTCCTGTTGTTGTGAGGCCACCTGAGCTGTATGATGGCAGCATAGAGGCGGATCATTCCTGACATCCTTTTCAGGAAGCTGTCCTGGGCCTCCACTCCAGATTCTTCTATGCGGTACCCCAGAATCCTGAGGGGAAAAAACCATTTTACTGGGTAATACACAAAATTACAATATAAAAAAACCTTTCCTGATGATGCTAAAATTCCTGATGAATTTTAGTGGTGGAAAATTTATCACTGTGAAAAATTCTCTCAGATGACACTTTTCCCCACATGTCCTTACCTCTGGTAGTCCTCTACAGAAGTTCCTTCCTTCATGGCAGGGTAGTATGGAACAGAGTATGGACACTTCTTGTGCAGGTGGGCCAAGAGGAGATCACCCACCTTAGGGTGTAGCTCCCACACCCCAGAGGCTACCACAGCAATGGGGAATGCTGCTTCATGATGTGAAGCAATCTCCTCTTCACCTTGTTTCTGAGGAGGTCAAAGTGTCTGAGTGAATCTCTTGTCAATACAGAGTTCTAAAATCATCCAAAGAGCTGCCAAACCACAAATTAAAGGGCACAAGATACTAAAACTCACCACAAACTTCTCTGCCAGTTTGTAGCTAACAAAGTCCAAGCCCTGTGGATGATGAGATGCTGAGACAGACCTGCCCCCTGACTGAACTGATCTTCCAGACAACAATGTGTCAATCTTGTCAAAGACCTCCTTCAACTTGGAACCTTTAACACAAAGCTTTTTCATGAGTGCAGAATTGGCTGAATAACCAAACTCAAAATACTTTCAATTAAAAATGCATTCAATCCTTTGCAGGAAAACAAAATTCACCTGAGATACTGGAGATCTGGCTAACAGGGATAGTTGCTGCTTTTTGAAGTTCCATTTTTAGCTTTTTAGTCTGGAATGCCAAGTGGGAAAGAATAGCATAATGAATAGATCAAGTTTTTTATGGACCTGAGAAGACTTGATGACACTGGGGGCAGACAAGTCATGCAGTATATTCTTAAGCTTACTTGAGGATCCTTTGTGTTATTGAGTTCTTCAAATGTTCGTGCACATTGATCAGCAGAGTTCTGTAGCTCCTTGTACCATTTTAGGGTGGTGCTCTCTGCTTTGGTCTGCAGCCCTGATAGGTGGGTATTATTTGATGGTTACATTTATTCACTTAGTTGACATCTTCCTCCAAAATGTACAACTCACGAGTTTAAAAAAAGGTGTACTGTCAGATAAAGAACTTTTGACAGAATTATTACAGGCTTAATTTAAAAAAAAAAAAACCTTTTGCTTACAAAGCAGCTAAAAACTACACCACTTTCTGCAGCAACAATTTGGCCCTTATGGCTCCTCAGACTGGTTCTGTTCTCTCCCCAAAATTAACTTAAAAACCTTGAGGCTTTACAGGCTGCACCAGGTACTCATCTCATCATTAGATATGGTTAAAAATCCAGGAGATGAGGGCATGGTCTGACCTCCTGCATGACACACTAAAATATATATATATTTTAAAAAGAGCTTCTTTTTCTCCATAGAAATGATTCTCAACCAGTTCCTCACCTTGTTTCTTCGCTTTTTCTTTTGTAGAAATGGCCACACTACTCTTCTGCTCCTCCTGTTGTGCCTGGAGTTGCTCCTGCTTTCTGCACAATGCCTCCTCTTCTTCCTGCTTCCTCCTCCTCTCCTGTACTTGGGTGGCCTCTATCTGCATGGCTTGGATCAGCGCCCTCATGTCCTGCAGCACACGCTCTGCCACTGCCATGTCCTCCATACTAGGGAACCCACGCTATCAGAGAGGATATTCAGGTAGAGATCAGCAGGATTCAACATATTTCTCTAGACCTCAAATACTCATGTGCTTTAAGCATTTATTTCCTCTTTTAAAAATTTTATTTAAAAAATGGTTTATAGCTTTTAGAAGCACAATGGAGAGTTAAGACTGACCTCAGCTGTGGTGCGCACCACATTTGACACGTGGGAGCAGAGCTGGTTGCCCCGAGTGCTGTAAGAGGCCAGGTCTAGGCCAGGTGTTGCCTGGGTGGATGTTGAAGGTTCTAGAAGTTGGTTGAGCTGCAACACCTCCTCCTGAATGGCATTGAGATTGCGCAGTCTCTCCCAGCCCTCTGCCTGTCGCTGTCGTTCAAGCTCTGCCTCCCGCAGGCGCTGCTGCTCTGCTTCCCGCAAGCGGAGATTCAGGATCTGGTGAGGAACAAGAATTTCAGTAAGAATTTCATTAAGCGCAAAAATAATGCTAAGAAGGATGAAAAAATGTAAACATGGTAAAAAACAATGAAGATGCTTCTAACAAAACTACAAATAATGACAAAGCATATAAGAAAAATCACAAATAGAAACACACCTTCAGCCTGTGTCTGTGTTCTTCTTTAAGTTTCTCCTGGCGCCCAATACTCTCCTGGGCCCTGATGAAGGAGAAATCACATAAATCCAGCCAAAGCTAACATGTAAACCCTGGAATGAGTCATTAATGAAAGTGTATTGTCCAGAGACATTTAATATGACCTACTCTCTGTCCATTATGTCTCTCATGGTTTGGTACTCCTGTCTCTGCTTCAGCTCCATGAACTCCTCAAAGCGCTTCAACTGCTCTGACTCCCGACTGGCCACTGCTGCCACCATCTTTTCATGTAGCTCCTGTCTCAAGCACAACTCCACCTGTATAGGGCAAAAGATGGCAGTGATTGCTGCAACTCCAGTTCAACCAGGAATGAAGAGACTCCAGTATGTAAGTGCATAACAGCTATTTTGTACAGCATAAGGCTGGCTCAGCAAGTGCAGAATTTTCTTGGCAATACTTAAGGAAGCCATAAGCTTAGCCAATGACAATAACAAGGGCCTTGAATGGTGCAACAGAAAACTGTGGCAAACATTGTGACAAAACTGGTGTCCAGGCCACAGCTGCAGATACAGGTCTATATTTTTACAGAGCAGGATGCTTTGCTTTTGTGGGCTTTAAAATGAGAAAATGTCTACTCACAAGCTATAAAATTACTCAGCAGTTTTTAAAATTCCATACTGACAACTTGAAAAAAATGTATTGTTCTGTATACTATATTGTTTGATGTTGCATATAATGTACCTGGTGTTGTACTTATCTGTTTATGCATGTTATTTATGTTGTTCCCTGTCTGTGTTTTTTTACTTACTAGCTGAATAACCTGGTGTTGCCAGGTCAAAAAAATAGAAGGGTAAAAAGTAATATAGTAATAATAATAGTAACATTTTATACATCACCAAACTATTACCTTTAGATCACTAATATTTGTAATATCTGTGTGTGTCTGATGTATAATTTCTAATGAATTTACATATTTTTATCAGTTTGTATATTTTTGTACATTTTCAGGGGCAGCACCACTCTCTCTCATCAGTTTGCTTCCAGAACTCCCCCATATCAAATTCCACCTGTCTCTCCCTTGCAATTTTGTTCTAGTGCAGAAAACAGTAAGGACTTTTAAAAAAACCTCATGTATATGCCATGTTTGGCAAATACAATATATCAACAAACTGTGTAACCCTTAACCTTTTTGCATTTAGTGGCCAAACTGCTGTCCTACACACTTTTGTCATTCACACAACATGACGAAACTGCGCTGCTCACACAACGCAACTATGTGCGTGTATAAATTTTCAAGATAGTGCGTGGCCTATTCACATTATTAAACTTGACTACAAAAAACCTTGTTCTTATGAGGAGTAGTAATGTGCTAAATTTCAAGTCTGTGGCTTGAAAAACAAAGCTGTGCATAAAGAAGAGACAGACAGAGAATGTGCTTTACACTGTAAATATAAAGATACCTTTTCCTAAATCTGTGGAAGACATGCAACCAAAAATTTCATTGTACTAAGTACAGTACATGCACTGCATAGACATGACAACAACCTTCAAATTTAAAGATTCTAGCTGCTGGACATATTGATTTTTTAATGCAACCTTGGTGTGAGTCTGCAATTTGCAGAAAAACAGGAAATAGGACACTGGAATAGAAACATCCAGAAACCTGCCTTTTTAAACTAGTTGTACTTTAAAAAAATACTCCAGTACAAACAGAAAAGTGGAAGCAGTCCAGACACCTGACCTTGGCTTTGGCATGGTGCTGCTCCTCACAGATGCGGATGCAGCCTGCCATCTGGGTTGCCCTGGGTGACAGCAGAGGAATTGTAGGGGGTGGACTTGGACTTTGTGCAGGACTATGCTCCAGGTCCTTATCACTTATCTTCTGTCAGAGACCAGAGAGAAGTAGTGGATAAGGAATGTGTTTCATGACTAAAAACTTCTTAATGCTTTTTTTTTGTTTCTTTTAAATGCAATTACAAACAGCATGCTTGCATAGTGCTTTCTTTCAGCTCTGGAAGCTACAGACCAATGCTAACATACACCAAATATTTCAAAGAAATTTAAGCTTGGATATAAAAAAAACATCAATGCATTAAATTAATCTTAGCTGTACCTGACCAATCAGGAGCAAACAATAAAAAAGAAAGATAATAAAAAGCTTCGAGTCACCTGTTCATCATCCACCTTAGCATCAGGAGGCACTGATGGTTGAGGGAGAGGAGAAAGGGGGCTTGACGGGATGGAATTGGAGAGGACAGTGCCATCAAACAGACTAGGGCTGGTGTCACGAGGAGAGGAACCAAGTGAACAGGGC
Organism: Arapaima gigas; assembly: GCA_900497675.1. Taxonomy (NCBI): domain Eukaryota; kingdom Metazoa; phylum Chordata; class Actinopteri; order Osteoglossiformes; family Osteoglossidae; genus Arapaima; species Arapaima gigas. The sequence goes on from UFQX01000012.1 coordinate 267,543, forward strand.
TTCAACAAGGAATGAGGACTGAGCCTTTTTAAGATCATCCCAGAGATGGGGGAAAGGGTAGGTGGTGTACTGCACCCTGACAAGATGTCCTAGGTAAAGGAAAAAAAATTAACAGAGTACCAATGCGCACCGGCATAACAAATACTGATACTTAGTAAAAATGTTACTGGAGTTATGCAAAACGTGACAAGTGAAAGCATTTGCTAAAAGCTTCATTATAAGGCATACGTAAGATTAAAATTGGAGTACAGATTTTGCTGCCATACACGGCTTCATCAGATTTACATAATTTTCCTGCGAGTTCAGGTAAAGCAGTGAATAGATTAGGAAAAAAAAAAATCAAAGTTTCACATTTCCCCAATTTTAACAAATGCTGTCATTTTGGTTCAAAGCTGCCTTCTTGTATAGAATGTTTTTGAAAAAACGTAAATTATATTGCCATCAAATATCATATGACATCAATGAACACCACTGAATATTTTACAATTAAATATATTTATTGAGCTGATGTATTACTTCAAGGCAATTTACAAAGATTTAAATATGTATAAAGCAGGTTCATTTTAACTTTTAGGGTTAACTACCTTAATCAAGCAAAGCAACAGTTTGAATCACTACAGTAGTTATCATACATCAAGACACATGATTAGAGATGAAAAAAAGTACTAGGGTGGAAAACTACAGAGTATGAAGTTTAAAAATAGGACCAGAGAAATTTACTGGCTGATATGGTAGTTTGGAACATAGCTAGATTAAGATAACTTCAGTGCAGAGTTTAAGCATATTATACTTGTCTGTCAAATATCTAAAACGTCCAAAGTAAGGTATTTAACTCAATTAAGAAATGAATGGGAACGCCGTAGATATAAGTGAATTATTAGATGCTTACGAATACCCTGCACGTCACACAGTGGCAGCGAGTAAAGAAAAATCCAGTAGGGCAAATAAACCAGATTTGTGACAAACTGGAATCCCAGCAGAGCTCTCCTTCAGTGAGGTACCCGGCTGTATAAGGGGTACAAACTGTTAATCATGCTGGTCATATTAAATTGCGTATTAAAATTTTATTTAAAAGTATCTAGTTCACCTGGTAGCTTTAACCTACTTCTCTACGCACTTAAGGGGAGGGTAGTTCTCCCTCCTGGCACTTAATATTTACCTCTCCATTTTGAACCCAGTCCGGTTTGTACTTCAGTTTCCCTTTTGGCGAGTTTTTTAAAGCTTCCAAAGTGTTCCAGCGCAAAGTTTCAGCAGGCATTTTACACTAGCAAAAAAATTTTGAATGTAAACATACACAATACTTTTAAAACAACACCCTTGACACATAAGAACATTTCATTTCTAAGATTTTCCGATAATTACGCGGTTCCCAAAAAGCTTTACACAATACCCGTTTACCACCAGAGTGGGGTAACTACAAATAGAGTCCGACAACGACTTCCGTTTCCGGCACGCTTCAATCAAGCGCCAGACTACAGTTAAAATGGTACAACTCAGAGTAGGGTCCTGAGTAAAACACCTACCGTGGTGTACATCATGTATACTTTGTAAATAAATATGGACTCTACCTAGCAAATATTGTATCACTAAAAAATAAGAGGTTTAATTTGAAATAATACATCTGATATATGTCACAATACAAATATCAACATTTTGAATAGCTGTAGATGCTTCAAGTGTATTCTCTGATATAGCACGAGATTACTGTACATCTGTTCTATGACCGTTTTTACAGTACAGTTTTTGGGTGATTTTGAAGATTTAATATATTTATGTCTGACAATTAAAGTGAGTTTTATGGATAAAGATATTTTTGTTCTCTTTAAACGTGAAAACATTCATCAAGATGTTTATACGAATAAATTTATGGATAATTATTGGAAAATATTGTATTCACAAATAAAAATGGTCAAATCCTGAACCCAATATTGCTCTATTAAATATTGAGCTAGAAAAATATATTAAGACTTTGTAAATGTCTAAAGAATAAAAGAGCTAGGTGCAGTCAAAAGGTATGAACTTTTACAATTAGAAACCCTGAAATTTCTTGTTTACTTATTTCTTTGATGTAATTAGAATCGTCTACATGTTTTTATGCAATGTTATACTTTATTGGAGTAATTACATACAGTTGTGTTTCATGTTATAAATAAAAAAATTTTAAAAATAAAAGATACTGTCAGACAGCAACTCCCATTTGCAACAAAACCTTTAAACTACACCTCTTCCCAATCAGAGGGATTATAAATTTAATGCAGATCATTTATTGCAATTAATTCCCTGCCTACAAAAAAGATTAAAGTAAATGATACATAACTCCATGTTAAGCTGGACAACAGAACTTTGTGGATTTTTTTCTACATTTTAATTTTTTTTGCAGTGTTCAAACTTAATGACAGAAACCTTACAAATGTGAAGCTTGTTTTGCCTTTTACTTTAATGATATTTGCAGTATGTGTAAAGCTTCTCCAGGGGACCAACCTATAAAACATGTTTTTTGGTCTTTGTTGTTAAAGTCGTGGACATAAAATCTAAAATAGTGCAAACTGCTTTAGTGGAGAACCCAGAAGAAAACAAAATAAATTAGTATAATTTGATAAAAGCTGAAAACTGGAACTGCCAGTGGAAGATCAAAAAAGTTTTGACTGCAAATTTGTTCTACAAAATTAAATATGTAAAGCAATGAAAAATACATTAAATATACCATGTTACAAACATGTAAACAGTTTTTTTTAACCCGTAGAACACTCCTTGTCGGACACACAACTGCAGTGATTCACTGAAAGCTCAGTTGGCGAGGTAAGATTATATGGAAAAAAAATTTGAGTATTTCAGCACCCGTTTTCTATGAGCCAAAAATGAGAAACACCCATTTAAAAATCGTCAACAGGTAACCTTTACATCATGATATTTTCCATAGACACTTAAAACATTTACACATTTGTTAATGCTTGTGATTCTTTGGAGTTCAGGGCAGGGGTTTCCAAAGCTACATAAAGCACATTTACTTAGATCAGTTTAAGTCTGGGAGCAGGGGTGCCTGTCCTATGGAGCTGGTGAGAGCACAAGGACCAAAAACATTGGCGTAAGAGTCCTTGAGGAACTGAATGTAGTTCTGAAGGCTGCGGTTGGTGCTGTCTGACTGCTCCAAGTGGTCTTTCATGCCCTGTAATTTAAGCTGAAGCTGACGCTCAGCCTGGAAAAGGACATGTGACAAACAGCATATTTATTCAAGCTCAATTAATGACACCTCCTAAAACTAATAAACAATCTCATATAGATCTTTTAAATAGATTCAAATCCAGTATAAAGTATCTAGTTGAAGAGATATTGTGTTCCTTCGTATTCAAAACACCTTGTGCTAAACTGTGCTTTTGACGTCATGTTGGAAAAAAGTCAGATTCAATTAATATATCCTATTTGTGCAAGTGGTATCAAACAGTTTTATATTGCATTCTCCAGACAGTAAAAAAAGAAAAAAAATTCAAATTGAAAACCATTCCCTGACCACTTGAAAAAGATGTTTATAAATGTTTTGTGAAAATAGCTTCCAGTCAGATTAATTTGTAGAGAGAGTATAGAGAATAAAGTACTATTGACTCAGCAGAACTTCACTGGGAATGAGCTGTTGAGTTTCCTAATGCCCTTCATGGGAAACTGGAATTTAAGGTATTGATGTTTTGTGCTAGATTATGTTCAGATAAAAAAGCTGTCATGTCCTGCTTTGTATGTGAGAACTAAGGAAATGCACCAGTTCAATATTTTTGCTGACCTCCTCTTTCCTGCGACACAATTGGGTGAGCTCTGATTTGGTGAGGCTCAACTGCATCTCCAGCTCAAGAACCCGGGACTGACAGGAGCGCGCCCTGGAAGTGGCGGATTCACGGCTCTGATCGACCTGCAAACACAGTACATAGTGGGGCATTGTCCATTTCCCCACTACCTATTATGAGACAAACAGCTGCTGGTGCTAAGGAGCCAGCATACCTAATGTCTAGCATCACCAAATGTAGCCTGTACCTGCCGGGCCAGGCTCTTGCACTCCTGGGACTTCTCCTCCATCCGCAGCTGGTTGTTGTGAATTGTCTCCTCCCGCTTGGCAATCACCTGCAGCAGGTCTCGGTTCTGCAAGTTTGTCTCCTCCAACTTCCTATCATAGACGTGGAAGAGAACACAATTACAGATAATTAAAATAACGGGTACACTACAAGAAAATGAGAACTTTCTGACCTTTCCAGATTCTCCACTGCATGTATCAACTGTTTGTTCTCCTCCACCAGTAACAAATTCTTCTCTCGTAAGGCTTCAGCTCGGCATCCTTGCTGTTCTACCTGCAAGCAGTGCAAACTCATATATTCAATCTCTTCCCACAATTATAAAGTCCTTTTAGAATTTTTTGTCTATTATGACATTATCCAGCATCAATACGTATGGAGGCAGTTCCGCAACTAGACACTGGACCTTGAGGCGGAGCTCCGTGAGGGTGTTACTTTCCACTAAACTTCGCCTCTCATGGGCGTGCACCTGCTTTTCTGCCTCTCGCAACTGTAGTTCCGAATACTTTAGCATCCTGGGCAGTGACTCCAGTGCTGACAAGCGGTCCAGCAAGTCTTTCCGCAGTGCTCCCACTTCCTGGTCCAGCTCTGCCCGTGCTGTCTGTGCTTCCTTCTCTGCTAGCTCTGCCTTTACACTGTACTCATCTGCCTCCAGGCACACCTTCTGCAGCTGAAAAATGCTCACAGCAGTTTGAAAATACGCCACCACATTAAATCATGAAAAATAATTAAGTACAATGTTTGGAAATATATATAATTCAACTATCCACTTTAGTACACAATTAATGTGCAGTTGAAATTTTGAGCATGCAGACTTGTTATAAAAACCCTTCAATTTATTTTATTCCACTAAGGTGCTTTTATCATGGTTACTGAAGTCCTAAGTATTTGTTTCTCCTTGTCCATGCTGAGTTGCCTACCAACTTCTTTTTGAAAACGGAAATGAAAAGGGAAATGTCTGTACCTGGCTCTTGTAGTTCTTCAGCAGGGACTCATACCGATTAACAGACGTTTTCAACTGCTGCGTTTCAGACTGGGACAAAGTTAGTTTCTCCTCCATAGAAGAAATACTAGCCTTGAAATTAATATAAAAACAAGAAAACATGAAAACAAATGTTACCTATAAATATACCCCTTTGATAAAGAAATTAAAAATGTATTAAAATGAAAGAAAACCACATACACCAGAATTTCCCATTACAATTTCAAATCAGAAATCACTTAGAAGTGACAATGAAATTGCAGGTCTGAAATTTCTGATGTAGCACAATACTGGGATTCTAAGATAATATTATTTTTATTCAAGCAAAAATGCATTATACAAAGGACAGTGGGTTTTAGAGGTAGACTTATGAATGTCAAGCCAGGTTGTTTGCCTGATACCACTGTTGTAGCTGGTGCATGAGGAACCTTTAGAACTGAGTCTGAGAGGAAATACCTGGGTAAACGTGGCAAATGGTGTGATGTAAATTTATATAACAATCAGGAAGGAAATGGATCTAAAGAAGATGCATTTTGAAACTATGTTTGTATATTGGGAGGGATTTAGAAGTAGTGAGGCAGAGGGGAAACCTTCTCTGAAGAGGAAAAATGTCAGAATTGTGAAGTGCACAGGACAGTGTTAAACCCAGCACGCAATCAAGCTCACCATGAGCCTCTGGTTCTCCAACCTGCCAGCGGCACTATCTGAAGTGAGGCGGTGCAGCCTGTGTACGAGCCCCTCTCTCTCAACTCGGGCCTTTTCCTCAACACTATGAAGTTGGTCTTGCAGGTCAGAAAGCTGGCTGTGCAGGACATACTATTGTTACCACACTGTATAGTGAATGAGGACAAGATTCCTATTAGTGAAAATATCAAATATCAAGCAAAGATATACATGGGTGAAGTAACTACAATACCTACACAGAGTTCAAACACCCTCCTGGACTTTCATGTGTTTCAGCACGGAAGCTTGATGTATTTAACTGAGAAATAAATTTTTGCCACTAACAAGTGTGTGTGTGTGTGTGAGTGTGTGTGTGTGTGTGTGTGTGTATATATATATATATATATATATATTAACAGCTTAACGATTCATTAAAAAGAAAACAGAGAAAATAACTGAATCCATATGTATCCCCATCTGCAAAATTAATACTTCATTAGTCCACCTTTAGCAGCAATTATATTGTCAGCACTGCTTATCTTGACTGGAATTTGTGCCCATTTTTCTTAGTAAAATTTCTCAAGCTCCACCAAGTTGGATAGACTGTTTGTGAACAGCAATTTTAAAGTATTTCAACACATACTCATTTGAATTGAGGTGTGGGCTTTGACTAAATCACCACAACATTCAACTATTTGGATTTAAGCTATTCCATAGAGGCTTTTTGCTGTACATTTCAGGTCATTGTCCTATTTGAAGATAAATCTTCCAAGATCCAATGCTCTTGTAACAGGTTTTCAGGCAGCATTTTATTGCCCTTACCAACAACTATTTTTCCTTTTTTAAGTTTTTCCTGTCCTTGCTGCAGAGATACATCTCTAAAGCATGATGTTGCTACCATCACGGTCTGCATCATTTACTCTAGAGATGATGGTATCAGTGAGACATGCTGTGTTAACCTGAAACTTACCAGTGAGGCCTAGAAGTTCAGTTCTGATCTCATAAGACCACAGAATCTTCCTCCAAATTATTGAGTCTCTAACTTGCCTTTGAGCAAACTCCAACTGAGATCTGATATGAGCTTTTCCCCCTAATAAAGGCAGATTTATTGGAGTGTACATGTTATTGTTTTTCTCATGTACAATTTCTTTGTCATCTTTGACATGAAAAAAAATAACTCCTTAAGAGTTGCCATAGGGCTCCTGCTTGCAACCCTTGATTAAACAGGATAGAGTTTAGAGTAGATTAAATGTTACAAAATATGGAACAACTGTTAATGAAAGACTTCACTGACTATTCACTGCCTTGGAAAATGTCCTATATGTTTGCTGTGAATGGTGCTTTTCTAAGCTCTGCCAAGAATGTTCCTTGGTCTTTATGTAGGGTTTCCTTAGGAGCTTCCCCACTTATTGTATTTCTAAGTACAGGTGTTTATTCTGTAATCGTGCAAAATACCTCAGCTGAACACATGAAGACTTCAATCAAGTATTTATATGACTTTGGAGTCAATATTTGGTTACTTTAATGGAAATTTAGGTGTGCCAAAGCAGGTGGGTAAAATAAAGGTTCAAGAGGGGTGAATATTTTATAGGCAAGTACCTGCAAAATAAGTGTCACCTGTAAGTAACAAGTAATTATTATGCACAGCTTTGGAGAACAATCAAATAGATGTTTTGTCAGCTATGTCTGAAAACATGCAGCCACTGCAAAAAACTGTTTTCACCCCTGAAAAAAGAGCCAAAACAGCAAATAAAAATGACAGCTAGTGACATTTACATAATTGTTATTCAAGAGCAACAAAGTTTACAAAGCTGTGTGATTAAGAAAAAAATTAAAAAGAGCCAAATGTTAACATATGGCGCTTTGTATTAAAAATGGTGTGCAAAGTCCCCCCACCACAGTCAGTCACCTACTTGTTAAGAACTGTGAGCTCCGTTTCCAGCCGACTCTTCTCCTTCACCTCTTGGGCATGACAACTACGCCAGCTCTCTGCTGCTGCCAGTGCATCTGCCAGCTGAGTTTCCTGCATTGCAACCCATACAGACATATGACACAGTTCACTGTCCCAGCCCCTCCTGGCAACATCTTTCTTTACCCACCAATAATTAAAACTCAATAGCAACTTCTTGTACACCATAAAAACTACTTCAGAACATATTTGGCATATTTTTATCATTTTATTTGTAAATCTTTTGTTTTCTGTAACAAGTTTATTCCATTAACCAACTCAGCTGCCTGTTATTTACTAAATGCATAGTAATCCTCTGGACCTAGGATACAACCCTTGCCTCCCAACCTTCACAAGCAGCTGAGCTGTGAGCTGCCCTGCTGTATCCTCGCTGCGCTCTGCCCGCTGTTTCAGCACCTCCCTGTCTACATCTCCCTGCTGCTGCACCTCCTGCAGTTTCTCCAGCATCCGCTCTGTCTCCTCCTTTTGTAACACTAACGTACGCTGCAGGTCCTGGCCAGTGGAGCAGAGGACGATGAACCAAATGGGGGAAAAAAAAAGGAAAAATTAAACACAAACATTTTACTTTGCCCATTTTCACAATTTAAACTGTGGTTCACAAAGCCTCNGCGCTGCAGGTCCTGGCCAGTGGAGCAGAGGATGATGAACCAAATGGGGGAAAAAAAAGGAAAAATTAAACACAAACATTTTACTTTGCCCATTTTCACAATTTAAACTGTGGTTCACAAAGCCTCTGTTCCTGTCAGGAACCAGAGTGTGATTATTGTTTTCTCATCCAATTCATGTGCTGTTCGGCTCACATGCTGAGCATATACCTGAAGGACAGAGATACCATGGCCAATTTAACCCTCATGGCCACAGACTTTATTGATCTCTGCAAAAAAATTTGACACACCAGACACACAACACAAGAAACTCATGATACACATAACATATGAATTAAAAAGAATAATAAATAAAAAATAAATACACTAGTTGTTGATGGGTCTTTGTGTATCATTATAGAGGCAGACGACTTTTGGTAAGAAGGACCCAAAGAAATGTTTTGCTGTACCTCCACTGAATAACCCAGTTTCTGAAAGAGCTCATGGTCCTCACTTAATTTAGGGGTAATAAGCCAATCTCCATGAGATACTGAAAGATTCACATATTGGTAACTGATACTTGGGCCTGGCAGGCAAATTGCAGGGGGTCCAGGCATTCTTTTACAAGGGGTCAGATGTAATAAAGCACCAGCCTCTCAAGGGTTTTCAGAATATGAAATCTGAGTGACACTGGCATGGATCCCCTCCACTCAGATGCTCTTTGTCTTACAAAGTGGGATGAGGCATGATGTTTTCCCACAGTAGTAGCACTTCCTGCAGACTCAGTGACAGGTTGGAAAGATGTGTGATGACACCACACAGCTGGCTAGCTCTTGTTTTAAGGATCTTGAGACTGATTGTATTAGGACTTGCCACCTTACCAGTGTGTAGTCTCCTCAGTCCTTTTGTTACCCGATTTTCTGTGAAGGTCAGCAGTCATTGGGTGGGACCAGATGAGTTTTGCTATGACACCTCAAGAATGTAGCTGCAGGGGGTCCATGCCAATTCTAGATTTAGTCCAAACCCCCTTCAGGTTCACTTGATGAAGCTTTTCCTCCAGATCCTCCCTACAGGCAGACATTTCCCTCAGAGCCCTTTCAGTCCTATCTTAAGCCTGTCACTGGATCTGACCTGCCTCCTTCTTCATGTTCAGGATGCCTTTCAAGTCTTGTGATGTATGGTTCGTTGTTAAGGAAACAACATTTTTGTAAGGATGTAGTGTCAATACAAAAATAATGTAGTCAGTTAAACAGTGATTGGGGCACTCAATGCCCTCACCATAAGCCCTTCTAACTGACAGGAGAAAACTTTCAATGGTGGGTTTTTTGTTATCCTGAAGCCAACCCCAACTACGAAGAGGAATACCTGCCTGAATCTGGACAGCAAGGTGACCGTTTTCAATTTCTTTGCTGCATAGTTGTCCTTGGAGGTGTGCTCTGGTTGTCTCCAGAGCTTTGGACAGCTCCCCTGCGCTCCTCACATTCTCCTGCACACAAGCATTTTCAGCAATACTCATAGTGTAACCACTGAACAAGAGTAACACACTGATCAGAGTTGTTCAAATGACATACCTTCTCAAAGTTCAGGGCTGCTGTGAGCTGTTCCACCTCCTTTTCCTTGACTTTCAGATTTGCTACAAGAAGCTGAAGAGGAAGAATAAACATAAGATTCTTACATTAAGCATTTCATATCATTAAACCATCCATTCATTATCAATAAGCACATTTCCAATGAAGGGTTGCAGTAGTCTAGAGTCTATCCTGGAAACATAGCATATAAGGCAGGGTGTTCTGAAGAGGATGCTAGTCCATGAGATGACAAGCACACACAAAGGGCAATTTAAAGTCATCACTGTTCCTGAAAGACATGTTTTTGGACAGTGCCACTACAGTACTTTGAGATCAATATTCATATTAAAAAAAGATTCAAAACAGCCATATGAAACAACTAAAATGGCTACATGAAATACTATACATAGAAATACAGGGTGAAAGAAGATGTACTTTGCATTAAAAAAAAAACCAAAAACTGCAAATGTGGAAGAAATGAATCCTAAACAGTGTGAAGTGGGAAGAAGCATCTGAAGCATGGACTCGCCGTGTTCTGTGCTTCAGTGTCTGCCAGTTTCCTGAGTATCATTTCCATCTTCTCCGACAGTCTTATAGCATCTGTCTGATTGACCAAAAAAAAAAAAAAGCTAGATATTTAGTATCATTACATTATTGCACTACAAATTTCTTGCCAGACTCCATCCCTTCTACTTTAAAAGTACTTATTTAATAGGGCTTTTTTTCTAAATAATTTCAAGCAAATTAAGTACAACAGAATTTATCAAGAGAAAATCTGAACCAGTAAAATGCTGGTCAGAATCCCTCAACTACTGTTTCACCCAGCCCAAGAAGTCTTGCATTCTCACCTCTCGCCTATGGTACCCTCTCAGAAGTTTCCTCAGAGAGCAGTTGGTGCCCTCAAAAGCATTCAGCTTCTGCATCAGTTGCTTCTTCTGCCTGTCGAGTCGGGCAGTATCTGATTGGGATAGCTGTTGGTCCTGCAGAGGGCAAGGGGCAGATGCTTTGTCATCCTACCTGCATGCCAGGACTGCAGCAGTAAATGGCAAGTGTAGAAAAGTGACACTAACAATGAATCAGCCAATAATAACACAAGTGCTATGGTTCCAGCTAACCTCCTGTGACCCAGCATTTTAAACGTTGTACGCTTTAGACAACACAGGTTAACTGCAAGTTTTACATGCTATGAGACTAAGTTGTAGGGTAGTTTACAGAGGACATTCTATGCTTTTACATGCGATCGTATGTTTTATGATGGTACTTACTTCTAGACAGATGTTCAAAATTCATTTTGGCTAGCTCTCAGTAGAGGAGTGCCAGGTTCAGCCCTATTACTGTAGCTTTGACCATTAGTACTTAACCATTAACTGCTTCACTAAAGATATTAAACTGCACATGTGTCAAATTAGGAATTATGCACACTGTTTGGGTATGAGAATCTGCAAAGCCACTGAAACACATTCAATTTTCACTGCTGAGAAATGAAAGACACACAATTCATACTTTTTGATCATCTACTCCACCCACTGGCCACTTACAGTCCATGTTTGGGATATCATCTCCTGCAGGGCTGATGCCTGCTGAGCAACTGCTGCACCATCTACCTCCGCCTCCACCAATTTCCTCAGGAGGGTGCCCTTCTCCTGCTCCACAGTGTCTGCCTCCAACCTGTAAAGACACATGACCTACCCTTAGCAGAACCTCTGAAATCATTCTGTGAAAATTGTATTTTCATTTATAACATTTTCAATAATTAGCATCCTCCCTTTGCCAGGTATCAGACAGGAAACAAGTTCCCAAGTCAAACCTGCTGTGGTCAGTCTCCTCTTGTATCTTCTCAAGGGACTGGCACAGGAGGGCATTTTCTTTTTCAGTGACCTCCAGTTCTTTTGCAGCCTCCTCTAGTTTCTCTTCCTGCTTCTCAATGATGCGTTTGGAGGCACTCAATTCCTCCAAGCGGCGCTCCAGAAGCTGCTCCTTTTTCCGAAGTGCCGTCTTTGAAAACACGGCCCAGGTGGACACATTCATAAAGAGACCTTTTCCTTATCACAGTTCATAGAGTGTAGATATCATCAAAAATATGATCAGACTGACTTATCATAATCAAATTTACTCTTAACAATTAACAGCTTCTCTTTGGACTGCTGATGTAAATTCTGGGAACCAACCTCGTTCTTGAGGGATCCCACCTCAGCCATCAGGCTGTCAATCTTTCTCTCGTACTGATTTATGCGGTCATGCAGGATCTCCTCCTCATCAGTGGAGAGGTCAGAGTGCAGCAGGGAATGGGTGTGGTCAGCCTCTGGGACCAGTGTTATTTCCAGCTGATTTGTTGGACTCTAAGACATAGATGCACACATTCAGTGACCACATACATCCCTATTCCAAAGCTGAAAAATATCCCAGAAGACACAGAGTTAAACAAAGGAAGCCAATGATGAACTACATGGAATATAGGAAGAATATATTAATAAAGACTTCATTCATTAATTCAAAACCCAAGCCTCAAATTGAGTTTTTCCAAAGACCTCAAACTTGTAGAAGATGTCACGTATGGAGGCCTTTCCTGGGGGGATCCAGGGGGCCTTTGTATTCATTCTTGCTGTGGCACAAATGTTCCCAGCCTCCTTTCTCAACCTAGTGTCCTTCATCTTCATCTGTCAGAGAGATGCCCCAGTTAATTTTTCATAAAACAACTGTCAAACTCAAGTGCACTTCATTTCATGGTACAAGACAATACAACACAACATGGAATAGGTGATCTGGAGGCTGATCACATCTAGAACATGTAAAGGTGATAAGCCTATAATGTTTCCACTGTATTTTTCTGAAGATTTGTGCTTTCTTTTAACTATGAATAATTGCTGACCTGGGGTATCTTTGTGAAAGAGCCCTGTGCTCTCTTCTTTACATGAACATTCACAGGCATGGACTCTGGTACACGAACATGCAGAGGTAGTGAGGAGGAGTGTTCTGAGGTCACCTTGGTCTGTTGGGAAAACATAGCCCAGTCCTGTAAGAGTTAAAGTCAGATCTTTAAAAACAAAACAAACACCTATCCAGCAATGTTCTCCTAAAACAAAAATCTGGCCAATTCCATCCACTGGAGAAACAATAAATATTTAACTGTTGGAAACACACTAAACCACATTAGCCCAACTTTAGGGATGTCACAGTAAACAAATCGCTGCAGCATATAAAACGTATCAGCATTTATGAATATGTTTTAGTGGTAATACACTAACAGCAAATGTTCTCATAACTGCTTACGCTTCAGTATATTCGATTCAACGGGAACTGGCTGCCAAAATAGAATACAACTAAGTTTAAAGGCTGTCGTGCAATATTAACCGTATTAAAGTATGTTCCACATTTGATAATGGATGCAATTGCCTTAAAAATGAAAACCAAGCTCTCAAAACAACAATTAATAAAATTTCTAATCAACATGTTAAATCATTTAGTACAAACAAACTGCGCGTTAAAAGGTGAGTAACGAACACGCAAAGAAAACGCAACTAACCTTTAACCTTTTAATTTTTTTCTTACCATATGGAAAAAAACAATTACCTAGCAGTCAATGTATTTTCCTGCTAACTGTCGAGCTCTTGAGATTCCTCACAGAAACTCTGGCAGATCTCCACTTCCGGCCAGCGCTTGCTTAACAACTGATTGGCCAATTTAAAATCGCTCGAATGCCCATTTCGTACTATGATTGGTGTAAATGTTCAACGAGGGCGTTCTTCTCTAAATTGTTGCGAGTAACATGTGGGGAGGAACAGGTTGCTATGGTAACGAGACATAACGCTTTCGAGCTTACGTTCAGGCTGCATATTAAATGTTTGTTACAACATTATTCGAATATTTCAGGGAATCTGGTAATACTGAAAGCTTTTTTCTCTTCTAGTAAGGGAAACGTCTTCTCGACAGTATCATTAATTAACGCCTTCTAAAAGAGAATTTCCTGCTTCAGTATTATAAGGGTTAGTATTATATGTCATACATATATTATATAATTAGTGTCAGCTAAAGGCTGTTATATAGATGTGGTGGGACAGTGAGTTAAGTTACTACTCATGGGCTGTTCCCATATTTGCGCCCCTCAGACATGCAAGGAAGAAGACCATGACAAAACACTTCTGATCATCCTTACCTTGAAATATGAGTGGGACTCCATGGCATTTACATATATATGATATTATAGCTTTGAATTATTTAGCTCACACCCTTCCAAAACAACTTTCGCACATTAAGATGTTTACACCCTTGCATTCTGTACATCTGGGTGCACTTTAGGGCAAGTATCTTGATCAAGGGCACGTGAGACTAAGTAGGATGTCTACATCCAGCAAGTCCTCTTCCTTCATAGGGTGTTGCCTGATTCTCTTCATAGGAAGGGAAATAAATTCACACATCTGTGATCAAGACAGAACCATTGTTTTATTGCACATTTACACATCTTCAATTTCGTATTTTAAATAATCGTGTTCATTAGTTGATGTCACAGAATAACGTTCCAAGACCAAATGTATGCTTTTGGTGTGTTTCGTTCAAAGCAAAATGCACTTGACTTCTGAGGTCCCACTCAACTTTACACACACACACACACACACACACACACACACACACTACACATAAAATAATCCTAAAGTGGTGGACATTTTTATAACCGTTTTATACTAGGGCCCCTAATGCTGCTTTAGACAATATGTATATGCAGGTTTGCCTTTCAAACAGCCAGTTCACATCCAGATGTGTAAAGTCAGGCAAAAGAATACCGAGAATGTTTTTTGGAAACAGGAAATAGGCCGGCTGACTAAATTAAATTTCTCAGATGTTCAAAGGGATTACTAATTGCTTACATCGTCCCCTGACCACCCTATCAATCTCCCAGTAAAATATTAAAATTTACTTTTGAAACAAACTTGACAGTTATAAGATGAATTCTGGAGTAAACATTTGCATACACAGAGCGCACCAGAAACAAAACCCTAATGTACACATAACTTATGGATTCCCCAACACTCCAGATTTCAAAAGTAACTCAACAAGCTAAATTCCCAGTAGCAATACAGGAACCCAAGAACAGTGCTGCATAGTAAGTAGAACAATATAGCTGAATATTTTGTCTCAGGATACAGAACCAAAGTACTTTTCCACAATAATGGATGGGTAATGCTGTAAACTGGCCTTGTTCAGCTGTGAAAACTGAGCAAATACTCAACACATCTTCATGAAACAGTAATTAATTCAGTTAAGTCAGGAGACATCCAAGAGACTCTGGACAGTTCTGAAACTCTAAAGTCTTGAAAAACAGAAGAGTAGACTAAGATTAAAGCCTTTGCTTCTGCAGAATGCACAAGTATCCTGTTAATTGCTGTAAAAGAGACACTGGCCTAGTACGGTACCATCTTGAATCTGAATGTCAATTTCAGTATGTTTTCTGGCTGAAGTATGCAGTAAGTGCTGTTGGACCTGTCCTGTCATTTGTCACATTTTGCCCTCATGAAGCTGGATAGCCTTCTCCATGCTCTGGTACCAGGTTTTCACCTTGGTGTTCTCCATCATGTCCTCGAAGGCCTGAAGACCTTCCATTACTCTTAGGACACCATACACAGCCTGTGGAAGGAAGACATGTATCAAACACAAAGACTGA
The DNA here is from genome assembly GCA_900497675.1 of Arapaima gigas. Taxonomy (NCBI): domain Eukaryota; kingdom Metazoa; phylum Chordata; class Actinopteri; order Osteoglossiformes; family Osteoglossidae; genus Arapaima; species Arapaima gigas. Next base: position 283,020 of record UFQX01000012.1, read on the forward strand.
TAGTGAGGGATGTACAGGAGGACAACTCCTCTTTCAAACTGTCTGTGCAAAATAAATTACAAGTACATAACATTAATTTGGTCTGACCTCGAGTTTAGCACTTGCATTTATATTTATTAATTTAGCTGACATTTATCCAAAGCAACTTAGAATTTTATCCATTTTTACAATTAAATGAAGCCAGCGAATCCTACACACAAAGTGGGTGACAGGCATTTAGGCTCCTATACCAGATCTGCCAGGTTGGGCTGGCTGCCACCCATGAACTTCCTCTTTTTGCCAATGGCCGACACCCACTGGTTTACAGCTTTGTACAAGTCCTGCCGTACGTCATCTTGCAGGTTGTGCCTGAGAACAGAAGCACATTGGAGATGAGGGCCACACTGACAAAAGAGAAGGTTGAGATTCTGTGTGACTGAAAATAATAAATATTAACAAATAGATCATACAAGTTATCACGACAAGAATCACAATGAAATCAAACTTTAGCTTTGAAAAGGCACCTACCGGTACTTCAGCCTTTTTGAGATGAAGTACATAGCACTTGCCCCCATGTACTTGGCAAATATACCTTCTAAAAAACCAAATTTCCCCTCATGCACTATGTAATCAAAGGAGGCCAGGGCTTCACTGGGGGTACGATAAACATTGGGGGAGATCAAGTGGACCAACCAGTCATCTGCCCATTGACGCCATTTCATTTCCTCCCTGGGGCATAAAGAGAACAACACTAAGTGAAGAAGGGTAGGTTCTTTGAAACATAAATGATCCCTAAATAACAAGTCTATTAAAAAACTGAGGACATAAATGCATTTATGATCTTGTCACAATTTAAACGTATGACCTACTTCCTGGAGTCTTTTTCTGGATACAGATTCTCAGATTCATTTTCAGTCAGCATCAGCCAGTACTTGTTGCTGTACTCAATCACCTCCTTCCCTTTCTCATTCTTGGATCGAAGCTCTGGGTAACAGACAATAATCTGAGAAATTGTCTTTTCCCTGCAGAGAGAGCAGGATGTTATTTTAAAAAATAGGGTAAAAAGAGTAATAAATCTATGGAAGCGTAACCTTTTTGAACATAACACTACTAAGGAAAAAGGAAGCTACATTGTCCATCAGTAGTTTGATTATTTAGTTGAAGTTTTTTTTTATACATCTCCTTGAAATGTGGAGTTCCATACCAAATAAATCTTTCTCTAGATATTTAACCATTAAGTGTTTTCTTAAGAAATTATAGTTCAAACTATTCAAAACCCCAACTGAGCTTGGTTTTCTTTCATCGCTTGTGTCACTGTGCTGAACTGTTCATTGCTGTGTCACTGTTGCGCTTTATAAAAAATAAGGTAAAACTAAAAATAAAAATCTATTATTTTAAGGTGCAAAGATGGAACATTTCCTGAGTTTTCTTACCTGCTGATCAGATATGTCTTCAAAGCACTAATTATAACAGAAGAGTCATTGATTTGCTGGTGAATACAAATATATAAATGATTAATCACATAGCACAGTTTATTTTAAGTCTGTTACAGAGAGTGTTTAAAGACTGTGAATATCACCAAAGCACCAACTTTAAGTAAATGTTTCTACTTACCACGGTCCCATTCAGCACCACAACGGGCACCTTTCGGTACTCGGACCATTTGATCTCTTGCCGCATGATGGGGTTGACCTCTACAATCTCATAGGGGAGGCCATGGTAGTCAAGGAAAGCTCGGACCTTGCTGCAGAACGGGCAGGTCTTGTACTGGTACAGAGTTAACTTGAGCTGGTTGTTCTGTTCCTGAAGAGGCAAAACCAACCTGTGAACCACAGAGTCACATGGGAACTATACTCATAATTATAATTCCAGCCTTGATGTGTTTTCATGAGCTCTCCACCAGCCCATTTAAATCACCTTCAAGAAACTAACAGTTATTAAATTACTGTTATGACTATTACTGAACCTTACTTAGATAAAACTTTTGCCAGAGAATGACCCTTTCAATGATTTACTAATTCAATTCATGGAGTAAGTTATAGCTACTGTATCAGTTCAGCACGTTCATCAACTGTACTGCAGTAGGAGCGGGACTCAAACCAGCAACCTTCAGATTACAAGATGACAGTAACCTTAACCTCTACACTTCTGGCTCAATATTCACTGTGCCAAGCCTTATATACAATCAAAAAAAAAACGTTATCATACTCCTATTACTGTTATTTACCTTTATTGAAGTCACAACTTTTGATAGATAACAAATGCTTCAATAATTTATCTATTTATACACCAAAGCAATTTTTATTATGTCAGTGTTAATATGTTGATCAAGAGTATTACACTGGAATGGGATCTGAGTGATGAACTTTTAGACTGTAAGGAGACAACTGTAGCCACTATGCCACCTGCTGCCCATGAGTCTTAAACATTAGCAGTGCCACGTCTTATAATTCTCATAAGCTAATAAAAAGTAGCTAGAGGTGCGAAGAGAAAGGGCTGACAGGCAAGTCTCAGGCTGATCTTACGTCGCACTTCTGTTCTGCGAGTTGCCTCTGGAAGGAGCTTCTCAAGGTGTAGCAAAGGCCCAGCCCACCGCCCACTAGGAAGGCGCACCGCAGCGCTCTGCCTCCGCCGCGCAGCGGGACACCGACCCAAAGTCTGGGTCGAAACCCCGTGCCGCCGGTTCCGTAGGCCCTACCAGAGCCGCGCAGGTGTGTTCTTGGAACCAGATTACAGAAGTTCCCCCATCGGCAGCTTAGAAGTGGGAAAAAGGGCCGGCTAAATGCACACAGCGTTCTTACACTGGCGGTCGCCATTTTTATTTTACGTAAAAAGTAACCCACAATGCACCCGGTGATGTAAGAGACGTAGAAACGTTGGCGACGTATTTTTTTTAATTGAATGAACAAAACGAACAAATAGAACCACACATAACCGGATAAAGACATCCGGGGGAGAAACAAACCTATAATATATAAATCATTAAACAAATATTTTAAAAAAAATAGGTAGCTAGATAAATAGATAGATACGGAAAGAAAAGGAAAACAATAAATAACTATACCCAGTCAACCATTCAAGTAAATGAAGACAAATTAAAAACAGTCCAATAGTCTTCTGTATTATAAAAATACTTTCTAGAGATAAGAGACTTTCTGTTAGTAAATTTGGATCTATTTATGTGATATTTAGGTATAATAATTATTATGTTTATATATAATGTATGCTTGTTGCTTGGTGTGTCTGTCAAAATGTAAGAATCCAAACAGTAAATATGCATATAAGACGCTAAAATCTATGCGCAAGTTGTCAAGAATAAACTTGGGAATTCTTGCCATAATTTTATAGGATAATAACAGTTCCAACAAGGTGTGATGCAGTCTCTGAATGAACCACACAAAAAGAACACTGCACATCTACATCTTTACTGAATTTGCTGATAAAATGTTTCACTGTGTAAATTTTGTGTAAGATTTTGAAAGAAATTTACTTAACCTTATTTATTAATAGAAAGTTGGGAGATAGCAGCCAAACTTTCTCCCAAGGAATACTGCCCACAAAGTTGTTCCAATAGGCAGTAACATAAGGTATGGGGACATGTTATTGTTCCTGCAGAACGATAAAAAACAAATCTTTTCACAAGGAGTGTTGGCCAGATTGGCTATGAAGACATCAGCAGGGTAAGGGAGGCCTTTAAATAAAGTCACAAAAACATCAGGAACAGGTTAAACTCTCTGTAACTGGAAACATGATACTGCTGTCAAGTTAGTGTAGAAAGTTCTTTGGTGTACATAGCTGTTACCCCGGTTGGCATGTTGATGTTTAATTGGTTGTTCCAAACTCTTAGGCATAGTTTGATAAAATGGATTCCGGGAAATGTGGGCTAGAGGGCCCCCACCATAGGACAGGAATAGGGGTAGTGAGGTGCCCTCCGTAAAGCTGTGGCTATGTTAATAGAGGGAGGAAGTTGTTGTTTTTTTTTTTTTTTTTTTAAGATTCCTTGTGAGTGCTGAGGTGTTAATGATACAAGCAGATCATAAAGAGCAGTTTCCTACAATCTTGGCTTCTGATGCCTCCTTTAGTATTGTGACTAGAAAATGTTACAATACAAAATGACCATAACTCAAAAGTTTACCATGAGAATACAAAAACTGACTCACCAAAATGATATCTAGCAAACCAAATTTAAAAAATACTCAAATGTAATAGGGAATTTTTCAATTCTTCCAAATATAAAAATAATGTGGAGAAATTTTATGACTGTAGGTCAGGTTCTATGCCAATAATACCAGCTTGTGATAAGCTAAAAGTTGAACAGGTAACATCTAAATTGTAGTCACAAGTCAATATAAATGTGACGCATGAAGTCGTCGGAAGCGATTAGCTTCATCAGCGCCCGTTGTCTTCTTCGTCAGTAGTTTTTGCTAACTCTAACAACCTGTGAGCGTGTACCGCCATCTGCTTTGAAAGAGTGGTAAAGCAGAGGCGGGACGAGCGAGGGCTGCTCAATCCCGCTGGAACATCAATGTTGCGTTATTTTGTCTTGAAAATCTTTGTCAAAATATAATTCCGCCCTAAAATACAATACTACATAATTTATTTAAAGAATTAATTTGACAGTTTTGTACAAAATCAATAACATTGAAAAAGCGTTTATAAAAGACTACAACATTTTAACGGAAATTTTAATAATAATAAAAATAATACAATTATTATTATTATTATTATTATGATGAAGAATTTCAGCACTGTAGTCGATTTACACCAGCATCTCTGCCGCCATCTCAGTTGCATAGTTTTAATTTTTTAAATAGTCCAAACATGACCCTCCACAGCACTTATTCATAGTGTCAGTAAAGAAATAGCATTTATTTATCTAAGATTTTAGTTCGAACATCATAAAGGTGCATATTTTCCAAAATGTGCTGTTATATATAAATACAGAAAGCTTAATATAGTGACTTTCACAATGGAACTACAAATCTATAAAATATTTTCCAAAGGTGTGCAACAGGTGAAATAAAAACAATGAAAAACATCTTGCAGCTAAACTTCCATACAAAGTAATGCCAAAAGGTTAAGCACCACACCATCTTCATCTGAAACTACTTTCTCTGCACATGAATCCTTTTTAAGATTCCCACCTTAAAAAGATTCATTTGAGTTAGATTAAAAATTTACAAAAAAGATAAAAACTGTAAATAACCAGATGATTCAAAATCCCAGATACTGTATTGGAAAAAAAGAGTGTAGAAAAAAAACTAGAGTAAACAATGTTATATGTACTTTATATTTCCCACAAGTAATAGTTTGTAGTCCAAATAAAAGATTTTTTCTTTATGCCATATGGAGTAAAATTAACTTTCACTAGAAGAATTAAGTATAGAGAAACAAAAAACAGTTTTAAAGATTTGTGCTACAGCAATAATTTTGTTTGCCATTACATTTTATATTCCTGATATGTAAGACAGAATTCATGAGTGTAATTTTATCAGAATTAATGAGAATATAATTTCTTTACCTATATACTTTTTACCTCAAAAAAGCAGTTTTGCTATATAAATAAATTTAAACTATATCTTGTAGAAGTAAAACAAATAAAGAAATTGTACATGTACATAATGTTGTTTAAAAATAATCTCTAAACCTTTGTAATATCTGAAACAAAATACCTATGAGCTTCGCTGGCTTTTAAAAATATAAATAATTATGGAAATACTTCTATATCACTTTTTTATAATTATATTGTAAAAAGGAGAAACTTATTTCAATGATGGACCCACACAGTAGCAAGTTTTCCTTGTGCATTTTGTTGTGAAAGAAGGGTGAACAAACTCATAAGCACAGGGATATCAGCCACAGTCTACACTGAGACTCAGGGCTTTGATGGACTGGACTAAACAGAAGTCTAAAACTGCCCCGCAGGTATCAGGCAGTGAGAGTCAACCAACAACAGATGCCACTAAATCTGGTCATACTTTAAAATGTCTAAATTACAACAAAACCTACAACAAAACTGCTGTTTTTTTCTATATGTTCTTATAAAGTATTAATAATGTTTTAGGTCTTGCACACAAAAAATGCACAAAAAAACAAAAAATGTGCAAAACAAAAGATACAAAAATAAAAAATAAATTAAATACAAATGCAAAAATCTCTTTCCACAAATGTTTTGGCACTGTCTCATAAAAAGGTCCCCGTTGGATGTAGGGAAGAGGAGTAGACTGGATTTGATTTTCACACCAGTTACTATAAGTCTATGCAGACAAGAGTTAAAATGTGAAAATAAATAAAACCAAACTCCCTTCCTGTTCCAGTTGTCACTCCCAATCCTGAAGGTTATTGTCAGAGGTTCACTTTGTAGTGTCCATGGGCTCATCTCTGAAGTTCCTACAGTGTTCCATCACCTTGCTGAAAAACCCAAAGAAGGACAAGAAAGTTTCAATGCAAATACACAAATATGTGCTGGAAGTTAAACCTTTCTTTCTTTCTTTTTTCTGTACAGGTTTCCACTGGGTGCACTGGTTCCCACTCATAATGCAAAGACATGTTTCAGATTAATTGGTCACTCTAAATTTCCCACAGTGTATGCACTAGATGGAAGAATTTTGTTTACTGAATACTGGCTAACAGTGTGGCTAAAATGCTCATTAAAAACTGTGCAATTCCTTGCTGTGTTTTGAAGGGTTATTTCTGTATACAGACACACTCATATCTCTCTCTTCTGTTCAGTACTCAGACAAAACAGCTTCCATTTGCCTGATATTTTACTGTATATTAGAAAAGAAACAGACTTAGGAGTGCAGTTAATGCTACAGACAATCAACAGCATGAATCAAAGAAACTTGAACAGCAGCATGTGAAAGTGAATGGTAAGAAGACATTGGTTACATCAGATCATTAGCATGGCATCAGAGGAAATTGTTAGGGGTGAGTTGCACCATAATAGGGCAGAAATGCATAGGTGGTGACACAGTCCATGTATGACGAGGTTAAGAGTTGAGGTTAGCTCTTTTTGGGGGAAATACCATGGTGAGAAATCTGTTCTGCTGCAGCATGTGGTCAGATGCACAGCTGTCAAGGTAACAGGGTGAGATAAAGGGAAAGACTGTATAAAACTGTATTATATAGATTATCATTATATATAACATCACTATAATGTCAAAAGAAAATAAATAGATGGGAAAAATGACCAAGAATTGAAAAGACTTACCTAACAATGAAAATCATTTAGTACTGAAATAGTGTGACTTAAATAAGACAGTTGGAACTCTGCTATACCGTGCCATGTTCTTGTTCTCTGCCTGTGATGTCTCCATGTCTAGGACCACCTGCAATAAGGCCATTCCTCCCTCTTTGATCAGTAATGGGCAGTATTTGCTTGCTGAGGATGGAGAAAATTGACAGCAGGAGGATGACAAGCGGGCAGTGCCCAAGTGAGCTTTCGCATGATAAAACTGCAACATTCGATTAAGATACTGTTGTGAAATATGGATGAGCAACTGTTCCAATGAGAGATACTCACGGTACACAAACACCAGGTTATACAGAGCCCATATGGCCCAGGACTGCCTAATGGGGGCAATAGTCTAGGGCAGCAGATGCAGGATTAGTTCAAAAGACCTGGAGAAAGGTTATTAAGGCAGGTAAAAAAAAAAAAGAGACAGGTATCATGGTTCTTACTTTTCCCTCTTTAGTTTGGTGGCCTGTAGTTCTTCCAAACAGTACATCTCAGCAGCAAGTAGTGTAGTGATTAGAACCATCACCTTGCGCTCTATGAACCTGGGTTCAAACCTCCACTGCATTTTTTAAATAATTGAACCTTTGCTGTAGAGGCATCCCCTGATTTACTTGATCTCAATTTATGCACTTTGGCTGGAACACGACTTGATTTTTAATGGCATTACTTGATTTACATGCTGATCTGCTTGATATAACACGGTCCAGTCAAAACAAATTCATTCAAGAAAATGAAAAATTACAATATTACAGCTTCATTCAAGCATGTAAAAATGTGTAAAAAAACTAATTACACACACTGTGTGCGTACGCAAGTGGGTCCATGCTGGGTGTGTGTTACATAATGGACATTTTAAGTGTATATGCCTATAAGAGGAAGGCATTATGACAAGGAGCACTGGTTCCTGGGAAAGCCAGAAGTGATGTTGATATAGGCACAGCTCCCACTGTTGTATCTTTGACAGGTGATATATACAGAAATATCTTGGTCATGCAACCTGCAATAAACTTGGATTTGTTTGTTATAAACGTGAGAAATTTCATTCCCATCTCATTATACTGAGCAGCAAGATACCTGTATGTGCACGTGTGTGTACAGGTGTGTGTGCACTACACAATGATTCCCTGTGTGCAAAGTGTTTTACAGTGTTTTACTGATATTTAGGAAATTTGACTTAGGGTTTTCATATAGGCTGGGGAAGCATTAGTATTTTTCCCATAATAAATAACAGAAACAGCTGTCTTGATTTATAAATTTGACGTATACAGACTTTTCAGGAACCAATTGGACATGTAAATCAAGGGGTGACTGTATTTATTTACCCTTAAAAACAACATTTATGTATCCAGTCAACTGATGCAAAACAGGAGTGTGAGACCACTTTTATTCAGTTTATATCTAGTGTTATAGGTTATGTCTAGGATTGATGATAAATAACAGGAAAAGGAACACTGAATGTTTTTACAACAATCAGCACTGAACAGGATTTTATGTGGAAAAATTTTTGTGCATGTGTAATTTTTTATGGATCCCTGCTCATTGACTGTTCCCCTCCCACCTGTAGTTGATGTTCCTGCAGGAGTTCACATCCCAGTTTTGGATAGCTCTCTTTCATGCGATCCACAACCTTGTCCCGGCACAGATCTTCCATGGTCCAAACTTCGGGTCCATCATACATGATGTGGGAAAGCACCCCACATGCATTGTAGGACACCGCGATACCATCCGCCTTACTACCCAGCAGATTACTGTTCATATACAAAAGGGTATTTATTACAATTATGACACCATTTAGCTTTAAGACTTGTGATTTGAACACTGCATGCACAAACCCCAAATTCAAAGATACATTCTGCTTTGCAATTAATTGCTAAAAACCATTAATTAATGGGACACAGGTGGACAATCAGCTGGTCTCACCTGAACACTATGATGAGCTGTTGTATAAGTAGCTGTGGTCTTAGGGCCTTCACTTTAGCCCCATTACCTAGCAGCTCTAGCATGTTATGGTGCAGCTCCTGCTTGTTTGGGAATGTCTAAGAGGAGGAAAGAAGGCACATGAGGTATGCCATAAGAGCTGCGAACGTCAGTGACAGGTAGATGGATAACTGTGGGTGACTTGGTCACTAGACAATGTAAGAACCAACTTATGTGTAAGTATTATATTTAAACACAGCTTTACATTTACATCTACAGCTGTGTCTTGTCATCATGGTGTCCAAATAAAATTAAGGAAAAAAACCCTTTAGAATTTAAAAAATTGCCTAAAACATTTGTTAAATACAGACATTCTAATTCTACATCTCTGTTCATTTGTCTCACGTAATCTTAAATGAAACTTTTAAACCAATTAATTACACCAATGTTGCATAATGTGATGTTTTTCATTTCATTCACTCACTCACACAAGCATATTCACGTCATTGTTGGGGAGGTCTGATGTAACATGTGCCTCCAAACATTGAAGAAAAAGGTTCATGCCCTTGGAATTGAGAAACATTTTGCAGTTATCGGGTGTCTCATCTGTGATGTTCCACACACCGCTCCATGAGAACTCCATCACCTGGTCACACTACCAGCAGAACACAGGAGAGACCAAGTCATTCAGGCACAAGAAATCTGTTCACTAACAAGAAAGCTGGTAGTGTCTGAAAGATGATTTATCATAGGTAAAGTCTCACTATCTTGTTCTGCAACTTCTTCAGTATCAATTTCAACATTGTCTGAGAATAGAAGAAAGAATGAGAGTCAATCCCAAGACCCAATCAGACAAAGCCCTGCTTTGAGAGTTTAACGGTCAGCTGGGTGGTTTTCTGTACTGTGACAAAACCCATCTTTCCCCCAGCTTCCTTGTGTTTGTTGTCTACTTAGGAGATCAGGACATTGCAAAGGTGCACAGCAATGCGCTGGATGGACTCGTCCTGCCATGTGGGCTCCAGGATGTGCAGTAATAACCAGCTGACTAGCAGATACTGGAACTCTAGCTCTTCGGGGATGGAGAAGTTGCACAGCATCAAGCAGCAGTTCTTCTGGACCTTAAGAGTAGAGTTGGATGAAATCAAGATACTATAGATGCCCCTTGAAAGTGTGAAATCTGTGTTCACACTGAGATTTTGGAATTTCTCTGCATTATTCAAGCATGTGTATTGGTTTGTACAGACTTATGAGTCATTTGACATCAGTCATTTGACTGCNCTTTCTGTACTGTGACAAAACCCATCTTTCCCCCAGCTTCCTTGTGTTGTCTACTTAGGAGATCAGGACATTGCAAAGGTGCACAGCAATGCGCTGGATGGACTCGTCCTGCCATGTGGGCTCCAGGATGTGCAGTAATAACCAGCTGACTAGCAGATACTGGAACTCTAGCTCTTCGGGGATGGAGAAGTTGCACAGCATCAAGCAGCAGTTCTTCTGGACCTTAAGAGTAGAGTTGGATGAAATCAAGATACTATAGATGCCCCTTGAAAGTGTGAAATCTGTGTTCACACTGAGATTTTGGAATTTCTCTGCATTATTCAAGCATGTGTATTGGTTTGTACAGACTTATGAGTCATTTGACATCAGTCATTTGACTGCTCAACAAATCTGTCCTACATATAGATTCTAGCTTGTGCAGTTGTGCATTTTCATTTTCTTAACTTATCTATTTTATAAAAATTCATTTTGAAACACAACAAACAACTTGTTTACTTTCAAAACCAGTAAATATCAGTAAATAGTTGGTATGTGGAACTGCCTTAATTCAAGTCATTTCCACAGTGTTTATGGCTTATGTTTGCTATAAGTAATCAATAATAAGATGGATGTTGCACTGAATAGAAATTTGTGGAGATGACAAACTTTATTTGGAATTTATTTTAATTTTACTGTAGCTCAAAGTTAATAAAAATATTAAAAGCCTTATAAAACTTCTCATTTTAATTTATTACATCTCAGTGTAAGACTTTTATAGAGCTCCATGGAATAAGTTGAGTGATGTCTGAATTTTTACCCTTTGAGTGTGTAAGGTCTTCCAATATTAGGAAAATGGAAATGATTATAAAATTTGACCCTCAGAAAGAAACACCACAGAGGGTGAGGTTAGCACACAAACGGTCACAGCCTTGGTTACAATATTAGCAAAAACTAGAAGTTCCTACTCTGATTTTTTTACACATCCCTCTTTGTGTCAATCCATTGCACACATTCATCATTAGTGCATCCTGTTTTTCATTCTTAGATCTCCTTTTCAACAAATTGCATATATACTTCTAGTCACACAGATCTTCACTTCCAAAACATATTCAAGACCTCATTTCCTGTAAACATATCACAGATTAGATATAATGCAATGAACGCACTGCAGAACACTTATTTATGCTGTAAACCATTGTGTCCTTAGAAATGGAACTTCCCCTGTGAGTAGCACCAGTGAAATCCTGCTTTCATGAGGCAATAATAATAATAATAATAATAATAATAATTAAAATGACTTTCCCATTGATACAGCTGAATCATTTTTACTCTATTAATTCATGGTAATTACCTTGATCATTGCTATTCCAACAGGATGGGAATTCAAACTTTGGTCCTCTGTCCCCCATGGGGACAGTTTTAACAATGATATTGCCTACCGCCCCCATACTGACACAAAGCATTTTTGAAATTCCCAAAAACATCTATGAATTTATTACACAAATGTAACACATGCAAGATTCAATAAACCCAAAGTGTACTGCAGTCTCTTGACCCTCAATCCAGAGGAAAAAAATCTGGTCTTCCACCGAAACAAAACTCAAAACATTAAGGCAAAACTCAAAACAAAAATCTACTCAAACAAAATATAAAACAGTAAAAATTTTACATCAGCCGCAACCTCCTGCTGAAAAAAAATATCTAGAAACAATCTCTCTGTTCCATAATAAGCTTTAATAAACTCAATAATGTAAAAAAAATCCTGCTATGCCTTCTCCACCGCTATATTTTCTATTATGTTTTTTATTTTTTTTAAATCCATTTATTCAAATCCTGCTAATTCTCTTTAATCCCTGCTAATCCATACTAATTTCTTTTCCTTGGATCCTAAATATAACCACGTTATATTAGAACAGGGGTACTGTACCCTCTACCCACCGTGACCTCCTAGTAGTCCTCCATGCCATTCAGCACAACCTGGATGACCTCCCGCCGCAGACTCACACTCTGATTAGTGTGGTACTCCATATTAGTCACGTAGAACAGGGCTGCGTTGCCTGTTACCTGGATGTTCTTGTCACATTTGTGAAACTTCAGGGCTGCAATGACCAGCTGGAAAAAGAAATATCAGTTACAAAGACTGGATGAATGAATGTATCAATTAATGCATAATGAACTGAATTGGGTAGTGGCACATGGGTCACAAATAACCAGTGACACCAGGCTATTGTTTCCTGTTTGGCAGTTATTGGAAGTGGTCAGCAGAACCATCTCAAATAGTCAGGTTACCATCAGATTAGACATGGCGAAGTGTGCACCTACCTGGAGAGCCCAGAGGGACTGGCTGCAATGCTGGATCCTGACGATGTTGAACAGGTGGTTGATGGCCCTGTGGGTGACCTCAGGGCGGAACTCTGTGTAGGCCTCAATGGTGTTCAGGATCTGGCCGTCATTGTTAGCACCCGTGACCTGAGCAAGGTGGTTGCCAGGCAAGACAGAAAAAAGAGAATTATAACCAGGTGAGGCACAATAGCTGTAACAATCAAGACCAAAGAGATGTAAAAAACTGAACAACTGTTTTAAAATGAATATAAGTTGAAGTTAAATAAAAATACAAACTGAAAAAAGTCTTCCACACAATTTTAGTTTATTATACCTGGACCAAAGGTTTTGAAAAGAATCAGATACAGTATTCTTAATATATTATTCTTTGTACTTAAAGGATAAAAGTTATTTAGAAGTTATGAACAAAAAAGTTACAACCAGCTACTCCAAACAAATATTGTAACTGAACTATGACCAACGATACACATGACAATACCAATTTGCAACAAAGCAAATATCATTTCATTTTACAGCTGTGTAATAACTTGCAGATTGTACCTTTTTATCATATGGCCATAAAGATCAACTATTGTACCTTCAAATCAAAATATTCTCAGTTGCTGCATCTGTTTTACATATAAACTCATGTAATAATGCACAGAAAACTAGGTAAACTAAGAAGGTGGATACCTTGTATGCTGGAATATTAGTCAGGTTGTAGAGTGAGGTGTCATACAACCCCAAAAACTGCAGCGGCCTCTTCAAGTCCCTGAACAGATAGATGCTGCTGTCTGAGGGCTCAGTGCTGCCAGAAAAGGTCAAAGAAAAGCACACAACACTGAGAAAAAATGGGTGTGGTAAGAGGAGCTCCTGTCACAGAGGTCACATTGCGAAACTGGTTGGGACATTTGAGGAGGATGCTCACCTGGGGTGGCTGAGGGACTCCTCGTAGGGTGGCATGGCACAGTCATCCAGGGTCACATTATCCGAGATGTCCAGTGAGACCAGGTGGCTCAGGCCCTGCACAATGGCTGTCAGGATCTTTCTTGAAAGCTTGAACTTGGAGCCACATTGGGTTTTCTCGGGAGATGTCCAAGTGTCTGGGCAGACAAACAGGGAGAAAAGGACACTGATAAAATCAAGGCATCACAACACATTTATGATTATGATGGGAAAATATTTCTTGCAAATGTAAAGCAAATCACAAGCTTTCAAAATCAATAGAAAATTAAAAGGTAAAAAAATCTAACTACTGAAAATAATTCTAACAGCTTACTTGGTCTGACAGTATTTTTGTGTTCTTTCCCTTGGTTATCAGATGACTTATTTCATGTCATTATTTGACAAACTGCCTTCTGGCTTTATTTTTTCTTTTATTTCTTCACATTGTCATTTGTGTCACCTGTATATACTGATGTTTCCTAGTGGTTAAAACTGTCAGCTTGCCCTGAGAGATCCAGGTTCAAATCCCTCACTGCTATATTACCATAAAAAAACACCCACTCTCAATCCCAGATCTGAATGCCAGTTTACTCTTGTGCCGCATCTTTACCGGAGATTGGTCAGCTGCACAATGGTGTGGATGTGCTCCTCCAACTGCTCCACATTGTACAGCACTAGGGAAGCCAGGGTCTCCTTCCACTGCAGCAGGAAAGTCGCTCTGGGGATCCAAATACCTGACAGGTTCAGACTGACCAAGGCAGGCAGGGGCTGTAGTAGGCCTCCACGTCCATGGGCAGTACCAGGCCACCGTGGTTGAGTAGCCGCAGTTGGTTGAACCCATGGAACGTGAAGTCGAGCTCCACCTGTCTGCCCAGGTTTGCCTGGTCCTCCAGGCTCTGAGTGGTCCTGCCCTTCTGGCAGAATATGTTGCTGCAGCCATACAGGCTAAGCAAGATCAGGGTCTGCCGATAGTAGGTCAGCGTCTTCAGGCTGCGCCAGGTCAGCTTGTTGCAACAGGTCAGCTGGAGCTCAATCAGATCCTGACATCCAAGGAGGCAAGAGATAGACTAAATACAACTGACTTTGCTATAATTGGCAAGTTAGTCAGTCATTCTGAGATACAGAAATGTCTACACACTGTATTTCACTACCTTCTTGTTATTAAATCATCAAAATAAGTTTTTAAAGATACAGCCATTTCCCAGTTTATTTATTTTTATAAAATTTTCTTTATTTTCTATTTTTTTTTCTGTAGCAACATGACCTGTGTTTACCTTCCATGCAGGCAAATGGCAGTACAGAACAGAAAACAGAAACAGTAGGTAGGATAGAACTGATTACTAATCTGAAGAATTTGTATTTTTTTTTTACCAATTTTAAATTAGTTTAATTTTAATGTGCCTCAAAATTAATAAAATATTTTAAAAGTAATAAAAAGTTTAGTCCTTTTGTTTGTTGTAGTTAATAAAAGTAAACTGGAATTTGTATGTACAAAAAAATTCATAACATAACCACTTGTAACACAAGGAGCCACTGTATTTGGAGCCTAGAATAACAGTGAGACTTCATCCAGCAACAATTCAGAACTAAATGAACATTCAGAAATGTTCTTTAAGTTTTCTTTCACAGGGTTTTTCAAGAACATGAGACAAACTGTCCTGAAAATAATGACCTTTCTAGAAACTGTTTTTTAACCATGTGATTAATTTTGACAGCTTGACCTCCTGGAGGACAGCCAGTAAGACCAGATCAGATGTGTTTCAGAAGTAGCACCTGTTTTGCAATGGCTTCCAGGTCCCTGTCACGCACCAAGTCTTCCCTGAGCTGTACCCACTTGAGCCTTGTGCTGTAGGGGTCTGAGAAAAGTGCACAGAAGCCATCATGCTTTTCAAAGGTGCTGTCTGTAAGGACCAGCTCCACATACCTAAAACATGAAGCACAGCAGACTCTGTCAGCAGCTCCAGGAGATTATATGGAAACCTGATGTTAGCTCATCAGGTACCAGGACAAAGGAGATAAGTGAAGCTTATTCAAACATATTTTACAATAGATGTCACAGTAATTAGTTGTACTTGTTAGAGCTACCCCTATAACCTGAAGGTTCATCGCTCAAATTATGCTCCTGCTGTAGTATCATTAAGGTACTTACTCTCAAAGGACACAACATTAAACAACAACAACAACAATAATCAGAGACACCAGATGTTGTACTGATAAGGAAGCAGTCTGGTAATTAACGAGGTAATGAAGGGCAGCAGACCCACGTGTTGAGCAGCCGGCCACAAACCTCGCTGGCCAGAAAGACCTCCCCACTGAGACACATAGTGGCCCGCAGGTTGCGGAGGTAGCGCGCGGTGCAGATTTCCGCCAGGGATCCAGGCCGAAACCGTTACAGGAGGAGGAGGTGCGTGACCGTCAAACGCACGTCGGGGACACCCCGGAATGTGATGTTTAAAACAATTGCATAAGTAATAAATGATCAAATCGCTGACGGCGAGTTGTCAAAAACTGTCAGGATTAAAAGCGTGTGTGAAGCCAAAAAACATGGAAACGTGTGAGTTGCACGTGCACCGGGCAGTTTAGATAACACGCAGCTCGAGAGTGAGAGTGAGGTCAGCCGTCGAACGCTGGCTGGTTAAACTGTTAGTCTGAATGCGAAATGTTTATCACTGTTCCTATGACACCACACACAATATTGACCTGTGCTGTCTGTCACTCGCAAGGTCTCTCCGACAGTAAATAATATTAGAATGTGCTTTTTTAATGTCGTGTCAGCATTGTTTATAAACATACAGTGTTAGACACACTCCTACCCGATGGTCGGCAGCGCTACTTCCACCTGCTACTGGATAAACGTGTTATTATTTACTAGTTTCGATCAGTCTTGGGGCTTTTTGTCGCTGCTCTCCTTCGCTGTCAACAGAAGTGGGAACACTTCCTGAAGGCGCAAGCGACAAGACGGGCTGCTCCCTGTGTGTGTGTGTGTGTCTGTGTGTGCAGTACATTATAAAATGTACTTTAAAGTTTATTACACAAAGTACAATTGCAGTACATATACATTTGCCGCACAGTACACTGTTCAGGACATATAATGCAGTAAACTACATTTACAGTGTTTACAGTACACCTCATTACACAGAATAATCATTCTACAGTACATACTGTACATGTACAGTGGTGCTTGAAAGTTTGTGAACACTTCAGAACTTTCTATATTTCTGCATAAATTTGACCAAAAACTACATCAGATTTTCACACAAGTCCTAAAAGTAGATAAAGAGAACCAAATCAAACAAATGAGTCAAAAAAATTAGACATGGACATTTATTTATTGAGGAAAATGATCCAGTAACACATATCTGTGAGTGGCAAAAGTATGTGAATCTTTGCTTTCAGTACCTGGTGTGATGCCAAGATCACGCCAAGAGCAAGGTGTATAATAGTCCACAAGGTCACAAAGGAACTCAAAGTAACCTCTAAGCAACTAAAGGCCTTTCTCAAATTAGCTAATGTTAATGTTTGTGAGTCCACCATCAGGCGGACACTGAACAACAATTGTGTGCATGGCAGGATTGCAAGGAGAAAGCTGCTGCTCTCCAAAGAGAAAATTGCTGCCCGTCTGCAGTTTGCTGAAGATCACCTGGACAAGCCAGAAGGTTATTGGGCCATTGGAACAATGTTTTGTGGATGGATGAGACCAAAATAGAGCTTTTTGGTCTAAATGAGAAGCATTATGTTTGGAGAAATCATATCATCTGTGAAACATGGTGGTGGTAGTATCATGATTTGGGCCTGTTTTGCTGCATCTGGGCCAGGATGGCTTACCATCATTGATGGAACAATGAATTCTGAATTATACCAGCAAATTCTAAAGGAAAATGTCAGGACATCTGTCCGTGAGCTGAATCTTAAGAGAATGTGGGTCATGCAGCAAGACAACGACCCTAAGCACAAAAGTTGTTCTACCAAAGAATGGCTAAAGAAGAACAAAGTTAAGGTTTTGGAATGGCCAAGTCAAAGTCCTGATGTTAATCCAGGTAGATCTTTACAATAATGAAACAAATTTTATGCTATACAAGGCCTTTAAAAGCATCTTCTTAAGCTACTTTACAGCAAAAAATGGGATATGTAGTGTACAACAATACAAGAACAAATGCACAATAAGTTACATTGCTAATTGCTAACGCATCAGCAAAATTAAAAAGATACAAACATTTGACAAAATAATACATATAAAGGATAAAACAAATATGACTAATGCACATAATGAGAGAGGAAAAGATGCGAAACAACAAAATGTCACTGGAAAGCTATGTGTTTGAATCTCTAATTTTAAGGAGTGCAGAGTAAGAGGTTACCTGATATTTTGTGGAGGGGATTCTTATAGTGAGATTAGATTAATACATATAAGCTGTTGGCTATTTTTTAAAAAAAGGAATTTAATTATGAGCCTATTTTAAAAAAACATGGTTTGGTATTTTGGCTTCCATATTAGTAGGTTTGTGCTTGATACAACGGCTTTGATCTCAAACTAGAAACCGGCAAAAAGCTTGCGCATCTATCTATCTATCTATTTATTTACAATGTTATGGTTACAGAGAAACCTTAGAAATAATGAGATAATTTTGCTTTTTATGGCTGAAGGTTCACTTTTCAAGTTTCACTTTTGTATATTTTGGTATTTCTTTTTATGTTGACCGTATCACTTATAAATCTACTGATTTGCTGTACAACCTGGTACAAACATTATCAGGCAGGATTGTATAGTACATCCCTGAAATCCTTTATTTGATAGTACAATCCATGACAATCTATAGACCTGTTATGTGGTATCTCCCCCAACCTTCTATAATTGGAATTAACATCTTGGATACCAAATATACCAATCTACACATGAGGAATTTTGTCATTGCCAATAAGACTACAGGCCTTTAATAAATGGTCAGAACTATGTATTTCCCTCTTTTAAGTAAATTTGATTTCTTTCCTCCTTTTGTGCAGCTGAAGATGAAACAATTTCTTATATTTTCTATTTCTGTTCACATTCCAAGTTCCTCTGGAACCAAAATTCTGCAGCTATTTTCCAAATTTTCTGCTTTCTTACGTCACTGACTGAATGGTTCATTTTCATACTGGTGAATCTGGCAATGTGTCAGATCGCATTTTTATGCTGGGAAAATGTCAGAAAGCAAGGTGTATTAAATCTAAGTCTAACCTTAAATCATTTCTCATTGAATTGCAATCTCTTCTTTCTTCTATTCAAAAAATCTACTCCTATGAGTCATAAGGACATCTCACATAATCAAATTATTTTAGACAAACATTCTTCTTATTTACTTATTTGCTTGTTACCACTTGCTGATATACTTCTTGTATTTTGTAATCTTGTTCAGTATGTGCTTGCTCAAAATGCTTTAAAATGTTAAAATTTTCTAAGATATTATTTTAAAAAATGTTTCACATCGGATTATTTTTCCTGTGACGCACGGTTCCTGCTGATGAGTGAGGGCGGTATAGCAGCAGGTCCTGGAAGGGAGGTGTTTCGAGTCGGACTGTTTTCCTTGCCACACGCAGGTCCTGCTGTTGGACCGAGAGCCGCCATGTCGAGCTCGTACAGGAGCAGGTTGGTCTCAATCTCTTCTCTTTGTTGCCTTTTCTGCGGATGGCGGTTCCGTGCTTCAGCCAAGGACACTAGACCGAGTGAGCGTCTGTGCACGCACTGTCCGATGGGCTAGTCGCCGCGTTAAGTGGGTGTGCGAGCCGCTGCACTAACAAATTCCGAGTGACAATGACCGTAAAAAACATGTAAATATGAATTGATATCAGTGGAGAACGGCAGAATGAAGCGAGCGTCCACAAGGGTTAATATGCCGAGAGTGTCACTGGACAAAACTAATAATCACATTAAAAATAATGACAATGTATAGGAGAACACAGGGTTTATTTCATTATTACTATTATCAATGTTATCATTATTGTTCCATAGTAAACTCTGATGCCTAACAGTCATGTGAACATGTCCATGAGCATTGCCACTGTTGTCCTGTAAATGAACAGGGATTGCTTCCCACAAAGAGACGTTGAGGCCACGATGAAGAGAATCTCTGTGCTGTAAATTAAAGCAGTTTTTTCCAGGAATCGTCACACAGCTGGGTTTGCACCAGTTTGTCACCTTTTCTCACAGTGTTGCACATTAACCCCCTCCTTCCTCCATCAGGAAGTTCTCCATATTCCTCCTTGTTCCTAGAAGTTTTCCATACATTCTCTAAGGGTTCTGCACGTTCATTTTTGTTGCTCCATTTTTCTCAAACGTTTCCCGCATGACTCTCCATGTTCCTCCTTGTCCCTCCTCATTTCCTCAACATTGCTCCAATTTTCTTCAACATTTCTCCATAGTTCTTCATGTTCTCCTTTTTTCTTCTGTGTTTCACTACATTTCCTCTTGTTTCTCAGTTTTCTCCAATGATCCACCAAGGTCCTTCACATTTCTCCTAGTTTCTCGATGTTTCTCCAGCATTCTCACATGTTCCTCTACGTTTCCCCCATAATTTCCTACATTGCTTCACCCCCCCCCCCCACCCAGTCCTTCAGTGTTCATCCACATTCCTCCTCATTGCCCCATGTTCCCTGATGCCTTCTCTCTGTGACACAGCTCTCCCCTTTCCTGGTCACCACCACACCATAGTCTAGTTTATTTGCCACACTACAAATCCCTGTTTAATTTCACATTCTAAAAGTAAATTTATAGTGTATTTGATTTCTGTTGAAATTGGAGTCAAAGCCTTTTGGGTTATTAACTTTTCACTGGAACACAGTTTGGTTGTGTGCAAAATGACTGCCATGGTGAAAAGGAAGTATATCAGTTCATTGGAAAAAAGACAGGACAGACAAAGTGGACAATGAACAGACTTAGGACATGTGACACTGGAGGTTTTTTACAGTGAGGAGGAATGTCTGGGTGAAACTAGCTTTGGAGTACTGACTGGCTCCACATTAATGTTTTTGTTTGCAGAACAGATAAAGTGCGAGTAAAAGAGCATTTTCCCCCCTACTGTATCAGGTGCTGATAAGGCTAATGCCATGCTGTGTGTTCATGAAGGGGGTTGAAAAAGGAAGGTTGTCGTGTTCCACTTGGTTACAGATAATGTCCCTGGTGGTCCTTGGGCTTTGGACTCGGTAGAGCTGACAGGAAGGAGCATCAGTTGATTGTTCCTGACCTCTCCCTGATGAGCAACTCCACCTGGCTGGTTAACAGCTGTTCTCAGGAGTGTAGGTGCCAGTGACTTTTGAAAAGGTTTTTAAAAAGCAGCGGTAGGTGGCATAGCAGTTTGGGTTCTCCGCTATCAACCTGAAGGTTGTATGTTTCAATCCTTGCTACTGGTGTTGGACCTTTGATCCAGGTAGTACTTTAAAATGTTATAGTGAGACTATTAATTCTATCTTGTTGAGGTGGCAGTCAGATGTTTTTTAAAGTTTTGTGGTGGAAAGTTAAAAATAATAACGTTATACAATCGGTACTGTGTGTGTGTGATGTATACTTTTTATTAATTTTCACATTTTTCATTTGGGCACTTATAATGGAAAAAATCTGTCTGCATGTAGTAAACAGCATGTGTGGTGTCCACGCTGTGTGTGTCTGTGCATGTGCCTCTGTGTGTGTGAGAGAGAGAAAGAGAGAAATTGCGTGTGTGTTTGTGTGGAGTGAAAAAAATGTCTGCATATTGTACATAAACCTGTTGTGTGAGTGTTTGTTTATGGAGCAAGAAAAGGTGTGGATGACAGAATTTGTCAGCAAAATCTGCCTCTGTACTTTGTGTGTGACGTTACTATGTGCTGCATGTGACGCAATTACTCCCACCTCTCTGAGTCTTGTCAGAGAGCCTGAATTTTATATTTTCAAAATATTAAGTAACCTTTTTTGGAGTTTAATGAATTTGACTACATAAAAACAAAAATAAAACTGTGCATAAAGAACAAGCAGCAATTCAATGTTATAGTTATAGAGGTTTTTGTCCAATGTGACTTACACTATTGGATAATCAACTTTACAGTGGTTTTCCCATTTATACAGCACGGTAATTTTTGTTGTATCATTTCAAGGTAAATATCTTGTTTAAGTGTACTACAAGAGGCACAGGGATTTGAACCAGGAACCTTTAGATTAAAAAAGTGACTGCTGTGGCATCTGTGCCACCTGTTCATCTCTTCACTTCTGCTTCCAGTTGTCTTGTGTCAGTACTTGTTACAAGAAATGTAGATGAGCACTGGATGAAAAACAGACAGTGAAGCTGAGCTTAAATGTGGTTAGGCTGGCTGCATTTTTATTTGTTTTTCTTGCAATAGTTGGCTTAAAAGTGTACTTTGTAATAAATTTGAGCTGTCTTGTCTCCATACAGGATTCAAGAGTTCAATGCAGCCTTGAGTGAAGAGAAAATTAACTTGAAAGCCCTACGAGAGCTCTGCTTTAGTGGTGAGAAGCCACTGTTACTGAGCAGTTTGTTTTTTTTCCCCCTAACCTTTCACTGGTTCCTGGTGAGATGTCAAACCAGTCATGTTAGAATAGATTTGATCATTTGAAAGCTTGATGTCTTTTCCTTTGAAACAGGAATCCCTTTTGAAGGCGGAATCCGGGCTCTGTGCTGGAAAGTGAGTTTTCTCTCTTTGTTCAGTCCTTTATAAAAGGCTGCCTTTTTGAACTGTTTCGCCAGTCCGGTGGCTTTTAATTTCCATAGATATTATTTTTTATTATAATTTGCCTTTATTTTACCCATCTTTGTCTAAGAAGGTTTTACAGTGATTTATCTATTTATACAGTCTTGATGAGGGGTACTACAGTGGTATTCAAATCAGGAATCCTACTTTGCCACCTGTTGTCCAGTATGCTCTAAATTGTTGTTCTGTGTACTTATGTTGTTTTATTTAAAGCCAGCATCATCTTGTGCTTCCTTTGTATGACTGCCAAATATCTTTTTGGATTTGTCAAATATTTTGATGTGATTTTCATGTTAAACTTGAAAATTCTTGCTCTCTGTGCAAAGACTAGCATGTTCTTGGAAATCAACTCATAAGGTGAAATCTCCTAAATCAGAGCAATTACAAGCCATGTTGCTTGTAAAGACACTCTTATTACTCATATTTAACCTCATATTTGGTCATAACTTGGTGAAGGGTATTAAATTACTTCACTCGGATACACAAAAGCTTGTAAGACTTGTATTTTAAGGGATACCTGTATTTAAAGGGGAAAGATGGTGGTTAGATTTTAACTGTTTGTAATGTGAGGCAGGGGGATGTACTGTAATGGTTTTCTCTTGCTTACAGATTCTGCTGAACTACCTTCCCCTGGAGAGGGCATTATGGGACTCCTTCCTGAAAAAGCAGCGGTGAGCATCTCCTGTCTGCATAACTCTACTGCACCCAAGCACAGATATTGATTGGCAAGCTTTGACCCATCTGCTCAGAATGGCCCAGTTCCCTCCTAATGTTTTTTTTGCCCTTTACAGGAGATGCAGGTCTGTGATCCCTGTAGGTTTGAAACCAGAATACCTAAAGCCATTGCTCTCTCAGTTCCTTCAGGGGTACCTCTAATAGACATGCCTGTGAGTGTTTAAATGGGGGATCTCTCCACATGAGCAATATAATGGGCTTCAGCAGGTTGGCTAGAGGTTTTGGCCATCCTGAACACCTCAGAGTTGTCTGCATTGACACAATGTAGATTAACTGTCACAACACCTAAAAGTTGTCTGCAGTCCCAGAACCTAATTTACCTGCCATTAACACTTGTGAGTTTTCTGCCAGGTGACCATATGTTCAGTACTTGACAGCCATTTTTTTTTCAGCCTCAGTTTGTTCATTCTTCTGTAGCTATTTGATTGACGCTCTTGAAGAGTGACAGGATTCAAAATAAGTGAAAATTTTTTCCTTATTGAAAAATGAAAACATGCCACTGTGGATATTGATGCAGTAAATGTAAAGACTCCAGTCTTTGAGCTTCTTGGAGATAACTAGGGGTTTCCACAGTTGTTGCTCTGCACATTAATTTGGGATTATTGACGAGTTTTCACCCAAAACATTTCTAATTCCTTCCAGCTCAACTGCTGATGTTGCCAATGTTTTTCTTCTCCTATTTCAATATTACATATAATACAGTGGTATAAGAATAATCAGGGATATACTTGTGATCAAGTATGAGTACAGCGATGCTGTTAACCTTTATTTGATCCTCTTCACTGTGTCCTTACCGATTTCCTCCAGGGAGGTGTACGCCCAGTTCCTAAAGGAGATGATCATTCAGCCTGGCATTGCCAAGGCCAACCTTGGCCTCTCCAGAGAAGACGTGACATTAGAGGATCATGTGAGTCAGGATTGTTTTTTCACCACCCTGTCCTTGTGACTCAGATCCCAGTAAGGACCAACAGACTTTTGGGCTCTTTTGTAGGATTTTTCCAATCATTCTCTATGAAACTCTGAACTCTCTTACTTTTTGCATTTGCAGCCTTTGAATCCAAACCCAGATAGTAGATGGAACAACTATTTTAAAGACAACGAGGTGCTATTGCAGATTGATAAAGATGTCAGGTAGGGCTATATGATGCTCTACAGGGTCCATACCTCTGTAATGTTTGTCAAAAGTATAAGGGTGGAAGTGCAGCCCACACTGATGGACACCCTGTCTCCCAGACGTCTGTACCCGGACATGGCTTTCTTCCAGAGGGCTACAGATTATCCCTGCATGCTCATCTTGGACCCACAGAATGAGTATGAGACACTGAGGCGGCGTGTGGAGCAGACCACCCTCAAGGCACAGACTGTGAATAGGAACCGCAGTGGTGTCACCAATGTGAGTGTTTGTCCTAGTGTGAGTGTATACATAATGGATTTGGACTTGAAATAACATCCACATCATCAGTAAAGTGTGAGAATGTTCACTATGATTCTTGTGATTGAGCAATGACCTGTTTTCATGTGGGAGACTGCATTAGCTCCTAAATTTATGAACACAGTCCCAACTAGAAAACTGTTCACAGCTCATTTTGTTCATAACTCCAATTTTATGTTTACCCCCCATATCTAAATCAATAGAAAGTTGGTAATATAGACATCTATCATTTTATTTTGATTAAATTCTGTAAAAAAAAATTTTGAGTAGCTATAGCAATAGTATCATACAAAGTATTTTAAGTTTAAACTGCTTAAAATTTTAATTTCTCAGTGCTTGAAATAAACACTCTCTTTTTGTATTATGTATAACTTTTTCCAGGATCAATAAGGTATCTGTATCTATCATGTCCTCTGCACAGTATATATATAGTGGTCTCTTACCTTGCAGTTTTTATTTTAGGTTGCTGTGAATTAGCTTTTCCTGCTGTGAGTTGTGTGATTGTTACAGTGTTTTTGGGATGCTATTTCAGGTGAGCTCCCCAGGGAAGGCCCAGAATCTTTACCCGTGCAATGAGTTTGAGGTGCTGCCACCAGGCAGTGAGGCCCACTGGGAGGTGGTGGAGCGCATCCTGTTTGTGTATGCCAAGCTAAACCCAGGCATTGCCTATGTGCAAGGCATGAATGAGATTGTGGGACCCATTTACTACACCTTCGCCACGGACCCCAACAGCCAGTGGAAAGGTGGGCTGGATGCCTGTTTTGGACATGACCATTTCATTCTCACTCACTGCACCCAAGCTCTGTTTCTTTAATGGTCCTAGTTTCCCTCCATTCTGGTTTACATTCTTTGTCCCTTCTTGCTCATATTTACTCAGAAATACAGTATCTGTTTCAATTATCAAGAATGGTTTTAAAAAAGGAGGTTTTCTTTCATATCTTTTTCATATATCCTTCTGTCCTGATCTCCTATTTGCTACACAGATTTGAATCACATCATCTGTTGCAATTATGTTTTGTGTTTCTCATCAGTTCTGTGTGCAGTCAATAGTGTAATGCACTCCAATAAAAGCAACTGTGTTGGAGAAACTAACTGAACTGTACTTCTGTTTCCTGTGAGATGTATGTGGCCTTAGAGTAAGCATCTGCTAAATGAATAAATGCAAATGCAGCTGCAGTCTTGTCCTCTTGACACATCTTGGTCCCGTATGTGGACATGTTGCTGGCCAGTCTCATTAACCTGAGAGGTATAATCTCATCATGACTTCAGAGCCTGGATTCTTCTATGATTATTTAGTATTTCTGAACCATCAAAGTAACTGCTGCTGATCTCCCCCACTTTAGCAGAAAGCAAGGAAAAGCTCAACCCAACAAATTGTTTTCACTGTTTTTCTTATTTTTGTTCTGTTTTTAATTTAAAATACTGAGAGGCATCTGGGAGCAGGAAAAAATATGTGAACAATTTACATGTTTTTAATTTATCTTGTTTCTCAGAGCATGCAGAGGCAGACACCTTCTTTTGCTTCACCAACCTCATGTCAGAGAACCGGGACAACTTCATTAAGAGTTTGGATGATTCTCAGTGTGGCATCACCTACAAGATGGAGAGCGTGTATTCCACCCTCAAGGAGAAGGATGTGGAGCTCTACCTCAAACTGGTGAGCATGGCTGAAAGAGATTCACAACCTGTTCTTCTTATTTCATTATTCTAGGGATACTTTGGCAACCTACTCTGTTTGTGTTATATGCAGTTATTTGTGTAGATGCCTCTCAGTCATTTAGGAGGAATGTTTAAAGAAACTGTAGGTAGTCAGTGAACATTTATATGACAGCTCACTTAAACCTCTACCTCACTTTGTCATTTCAGCAGGAACAGAATATCAAACCACAGTACTTCACCTTCCGCTGGCTCACCCTACTCCTCTCCCAGGAGTTTCTCCTCCCTGATGTCATCCGCATCTGGGACACGCTCTTCTCAGATAAAGACCGCTTTGACTTCCTCATCTTAGTGTGCTGCGCTATGTTGATGTAAGTTTCCAAGTCAGATCCATCTGTCCATGCTCTGTGGTCCCAACCATTTTTCTCTTTACCCACATTTGCTTTGCCATCTGAGCAGCTGGTGCGGTGCTGCTTACAGGTACTGTGCTGCACTTAAAGGACCCAGGTTTAAATCCTACCTTCCATTATAGTACCCTTGATCTAGGTACTCACTCTGAATTGCTTGTGAAAAATTGCTCTGCTGTGTAAATAAGTAAATGCATTCTAAGTTGTTTTGATAAAGGCATTAACTAAATGAAAAACAAATAACTAAAAATACCTTTGTTCTGACCAGCTGCAGTGCCACTTGTAATGCAGGGTGCTGTGTTGTCCTGTAGAGGGCATTAGAATGTGTATTTTGGTTGTGACTTGTAACATTAATGTAAAGCAGTTGTTTCAGTGATGCCTTAAAAGTTGATGTCAGTTTTCTGTGCTTCCAGTCTGATCCGGGACCAGTTGCTGGCTGGGGATTTTACAGTCAACATGAGGCTGTTGCAGGTGAAGTGAGCGGTTGCCTTCCTTATGGCTTCAGTATGTGTTGTACTGTTGTGATCGGTGTTTTATCCATATATCTGCATCTCTGCAGGATTACCCCATCTCTGATGTGCACACCATACTACAGAAGGCCAAGGAACTACAAGACGAATCCTAAATGCCTGACCTCCAGCCTCTGTTAACTCACCCACCTACCCTCTTTGGCCCTTTTTCTGCTCGCAAAGTACTCTGGGAAAGTGTAATCCTGCACGATATCAGTGCAGCAGTGTCACAGTAGACCATACACACAAGAAATGTGCATTGTGGGAGAAGTTTCCATACACTTCCTCTGTACGTAGTCCTCCAGTCGGTATCTTGTTTCATGGTATTTCTTTTCTGCTGAAGACTTGAAAACCATAAGGCAAAACCAATACATAACTAGCAGTGACTACAAAAAATATATGAAAACATACAGAGGTCAGAGCAAATAACACTCCAAGACTGTTACTTTTAATTAAGGAATTCAATCTTTTGGTATTTACTTTTATTATTTCATGTTATTGGAAATATTCATTTTTAAAGTGTATTTCCTACTGGTTATCCAGTAAAGAATTTAAATATTTTTTAAGAAAATTTCTGCAGTGTGAGAAGGCATTAAGTGGCTGGAATGTCCCCAGCAGTTGGCCAGATGGTACCCCCTGGTGGTACGTATACCTTAAGAGGCCAAATGTGTTTGGCGACAGACGCACAAGATCTTCACTCCGATCCTTCTTTTTAAAGGGGAATCTGCACACATCACACATCTTTATATCATCTTGTTTTTACTCCTTTACTATTTGTTTGTATATCTTATTTTGCATGTACATTGCACATGATACTGTGTACATGTGATGCCGTTAAGAACTTGCTGTGTGATTATTTACTATGTTAATGTCCAGGATGAAGTGTTCTTGGAAATCTTATGCTCTATGACCATTAACTTCTGGATCATGGCTCAAATGCATTTCAGCCCTTTATGTGCATTTGGCTGGACAACTGCTGTCCCTCAAATTGTCTAGCTTGACCCTTCTGAATTTTTTTGTTGATAATATTTTTAAGTAGATGTTGGTCTTTGTGTTGAGTCTGTCTCATTGTTTCTAAGAGCTTTACTTGATGGGTTGTATTTCTGTACCTTTGGGATTCCACTACAAGCCAATAATCTCAAACTCTAATCATTCTGAAACTTGTTACTCTTGCTGTCTATATGCTGTTTAGCTAAAAATCTGTATTCAGCAGACTTGAAAGCATTCCCCTGGGTGAAATATGACTAATTCCCAAGGGAGTTAAATTTTTCCCCAGTGAATACAATGATGTTTATGATGCTCAGGGGCACCTTATCTTTCTTTTCTGGCTTTTGGGGCTTTAGTAGGAATGACCCACTGGAACTGTCGAGTGTGTTGATTGTACACTACTGTTGTGGTGAGAAACAGGGAAAATGATGAAGAGATGGTTTAATATTGCCCTAAATTTGGTCCTGAGCTTGGCTTTCCCTGAGGCCACATCACCAGCGCCTTGGCCACAGTCTAGCCTTGTGGATGCAGCAATGTCAAGGCAGATCAAAGAAGGAGGTCATGGAACCAATCGGCTCCTCTAGGTAGGGCCAACTTCTGCCCAAATATCTGATGGATTGAATTGGTTCTGCAGACTTTGTGACGTTTTCTGAAATGGCTGCTGAAGTGTTAGTCATGTTGTTCCTCTGTCCTGATGGTTTAAGCATGTATTTCTGTATGTAGGAGACTTGCTTCCTTGTGTTCTGGTGTTCAGGCTTTCGATAAATTCTACTACTCTTCGATTAAAAACATACGGCTTTTTAGTGCTGGAAAGGAACATCAACACAGCCGTCATACTCAGCTGCTGTTGAATTTTTCTGTTTTTCTGCTCCTTCCTCCTTGCAATCATCTCAGACCACATGCAATGTGCCTTCTTGTGTTCATAACTGCAGTTTAAAATAACAAACTGTTAACTAATTTTACTGGTTACATTTGTTGGATTCTAAGTGAAAGTCCCTTGTTTTATTTTGATGCCAAGCAGATTTCTATCACAGAATTAATTTAGAAAGCAAACTCTATAACCAACACCACCTGTTTTTCATGTTAGATTATTGTACCTATTTATAATGAATTAAGAGTTTTTTGTATCAAAATACGTTTTTTTTTAAAATTTACTTAATTTTTGAAGTCCTGAGGACAGAATGTAAGTCCCATTCTTCTCTACTTTCACTATTTTCCACTTTTCATATGTTTCGTTCATCTTTCCTGTGTGGTTCTCAGAAACAGGTGGCTTCAAGTCTAAGGAAACCTGCATGATGACGCTTTGGGTAGTTGTAAGTGGACATGGTTAGAAACACATGTTGAGTTCCTGCACTACGTGTCATATATTCGTATGTTATTCCCAGCACCTCATAGAGGTTCTGTTTCAGATGTTCCTCCTTGCACACAAGTACAACACGGATGGAGAGTAGAGTTAGAAATTGGTGAATGTGTCATGTAACTCTCAAAGAACGGTGGTGAAGTCCATGCTGTTGTGAAATAAAATTTGGATTTATGCTAACAAATCAGTGAATAAATATACTGACCTGCCTAAGTAACAGTTACAGTGAATGCTGGAAACTGGAAGTCTGTATACAAGGTGTGCTACAGCATGTTGAAGTTGGGTTAAAGAAGCAGCACATTCAGACTTTATATTGAATGTATTTCATCCAGTTGACCCATCTGTGATGAGGTGGTTCATCTGGAATTACAGTAGTTATCAGTTTATTTGTTTTAGAATGTCTGCATGAAATTACACTATGAAAAAATGGAGAACGGAATTTGGAGAGTGCCTTGTTAGAATGGGTTCAACTAGGTTGTGCTGTTCACTGTCCTGCATGGAGGGCAGGTTTCCATAACTGATCATGAGGAAATGAAATATGTTTATGTCCAGGACTGAAACATCATCCTTGCGCACAGTTGGGCTGAAAAAGAATAACTAGAAAGCCTTGATGGAAATCTTTGTGGTGTCTTCTGATATGGTGGATACCGTTTTTACAAACTGTTATATGCATGCTGTTAAATATCATTACATGGAAATTAATTGTGTAACTGCTTCCCTGTGGACATACAATATGGATGGATTATCAGTATTGTAAGCAATGGTGACTCAGGGTATCCACTTGATTAACTGGTCCAATAACTTCCTCTATTAGGGTTGCCTCCTGTTGGACCTTTGGAGGCCTAAGTGACCCACAAGATTGCATTATATTCCCTCCCCCCACATGGGCTGGTTCATTTTTCTGAACAGAAAACAGAACCAACAATTGCCCTGGACTTCATGTACTAAAGTAGAACTGAAATTAAAATCTACTTCTAAAATTTAAAAAAAAAACGGGACAGTTAGAATCTGCAGGCTGACCACTAACACTTTCAAAAACAGTGTGGCAATTGAAACACAAGCTGTTTTGTTTGATTTTTATCATCTCTTTTTCTACTCTGTGTGTGCGTGTGTGCGTGTGTGTGTGTGGGAGGTCTGGGGGTATATCCATGATATTTCTTTTGCATGTGTAAAGTGTTGAATAGCTGTAAGTGTCTGAGGAATGAAATATGTTTTTATTGTGTTAAAAAATGCATAATAAACCATATGAGAAGTTTTAAAGTTTTGCTTTCTCTGTATCACCCCCCAGTCCTATGTATGTAGCAAAATTCTGATCACTCCTCAGTGTGAACCTGAGTTGTGACTGGCAAACGTCAAAGATTCCTGTACAGGAGAAATTTGTTTATCAGATAGATACCCTTGAACCCAAGGCCTTGAACTGCAATTTAATGTGCTGTGGAGAAATTACTTGCTCAGACTCGGGTCATTCGGGGTGATGCACAAGGACTGGGACTCTTTGGGACCCACATCAGACATCTCAATTTCAAACACCCACTTGAGCCTCTGATGAAAAATTCAGCTTCATGAAAGTTTCAGTAATTCTCACAGTGAAGGGGATTTGATCTGTTTTGCTGTGGTCAGATGAGTTACAGATGCAGTATAAATCCAATTAAGTACATTTGATTCTATGATCATACTCTACAAAGTTTCAATTATGGTTGTCTGGTTATCAAAAATCTTCCAAAAACAGAATTATTGCTCATTACCTCTTGTGAAGGATCATTAGCTACTGATATTTTGAATCTGTACATTTGCAGCATTATGGAACTACTACAGTTTTGTGGAGCGGCACTGGAACAAAATTAATTAATTTGGCACTTTCCTCCAAAGTTACAATGATTTACAAATTTATACAACATGGTAACTTTTATCATATAAAATCAGGGTAAGCAAGGGTATTATAGCAGGAGGTGGGGACATCCCCAGCCGTTTGACTGTAAGGTGACAGTTCTTACCACTACACCATCTGTTCACCCACCATCCTGCAAACTAAATAGCCTGACCTTACAGTGACACAAGTCACTAGGGAAGCTTTTGTGTGTCTTTCTGTAATGTCTGTATTTTATTAGTATAATTTATCACTTTCAGTACATGTGCGACTAATGCGTGGAAGAGACCTTCTGTGGTGATTGCAGCTGTTCTGCTCCCTTTCTCTTATTAGAGAACATAGGGTCAAATACAAACTGGATATAACAGCCATCAGTCTACACAGCATCTGGACACTTGGCATGTGTTTACATGTGTGTTTGGTGTTACGTGCATGTCTGTGTGTGTCTTCATAGTCTCATACCTCCTGTTTGCTACGGTGTGCAGAGAGTTACCAGTTTGCCAGATGGATACAGGTCTTGGATGATGATGCCTGATCCATGACTTACACACTCAGGAAATGTGTGGAAAGTGTGAGTCTGGTGTTTCTTACAGTGTGTTTCTGTCTACATGTTGGGGATGGTTTGACAATTCAGGAAATATAGTGTGTTAAAAGTTTATTATGTGGGAAATCTGAGACTGAGGTCTGTGGTGGAGCCATATGGTTAGGCTGGTCTCCAAGTACTCATGGGGCTCTTTACTTTCTATGCCAAATCAAACACATGAATGTTCCTATCAGTTTATCTTTGCCTTCAGGTCACCTTATGTAGACTTTTTTATTTCCATAAACAGAATACTAATGTCTGTAGAAAAAGCAGTAAAATATGTAGGCTTTGTATTCAACCGACTCATTTCCAGTCATAGAGCTGTCCATTTGATTTATTTATTTATTTATTTTTACTGAATTGATGGATTTTCACTTTCCAGTTCCAATTTCAATTTGGTACCCTTGATGAAGTTGCTTACCCTGAAATGATACATTCAGAATTGCCTAACTTTATAAATGGCTATGTCAGTGTAAGTTGTTTTTTTCCACTTTAAGTCACTTTGGAGACAAGTGTCAGATAAAGGAATAAATGTAAGGCTATTTGTCTTACAAAAACTGTGATTAGGATTTAAATAAATGAGACAATATTTAGTGTTTTTACATCTAAAAATCAGTAGAGCCTGCTATTTCAGTTAAGATGTAGTGTTTTAATTTTTGTGATTGGTTGAAACAGAGAGTGTAACTGAAAAGATGAGATGAGAGATGAGAACTTGTTTAAACAAATATATTCATCTAGTGCTTGTATTAAAAATGAGTCCAACCACTACTAACTGAGCCCCCCTTGTACATGGCCATTTACCCCAAAGGTGCTATGTTTTTAATGATTGATTAATAATATTTTTTAATATTTAAATTTATAAAATATATTTTTTCAATTTTATTGAATATTGGTTCATCGGAGTTTGTTCTCTGATTCCTTGAATGATCCCTTTTAACGTCCCTTGATGGTGTTATACCAACAGTCATCCAACAGATGGTGATGGTTGATAATCACACCCAAAAATACAGCCTGTCTGCTAATGCTGGTCTTTTCCCTGCAAATTAAGCTGAGGCTATTGCTTTGAAGCACTGAACATATTGCTGTGGCTACCCAGTACAGGGGAGTATGATGAACTGCAGTGGTTCAAGGGAAAAAAAGTTGTTTTAGTAGAGAAAGTGCTGCTGCACCACAGGTAGCGTGATTTTTGACATGCCCTGTAGCAGCTTTCTGAATCCCTGGCCTGACTGTGTGTACAGCTGGGTTGTATAACCATCCTGGTGGGGCTAGAGGAATCATCCAATGGATTCATGCTGCAGTGAGACAGTATTTTGTTACACTTCATTGTGTTGCTCAGGATTAGTGCCTCACAGTTTCCGGGTTGTAGGATCAGAGGTGGGTGAAATTCTGGCTCAGCCTGTGGTGAGTTTGCATGTTCTCCCTGCATTTGGGTAGGTTTTCTCCCACAGTCCCATGACATGTTTCAGGTGACTTGGTGATTCTAAACTGTGTGTGAGTGAATAAGTGTAGTTCCATTGTAATGGACTGAAATCCTATTCAAGGTGCTCCCTCCCTCAAGCCTTCTGCTTCTGGGATAGATTGCTGACTGCCATGACCGTGCAGTCGACAAGAAATTATGGATGACAAATTAATGATGAATATGTTTATTGTGCTGTTTATCAGACCCTATATACAAAACAATAAATTACATAATTTCCATGATAAAATGACTGACTCACAGAATCAGCCTCAGCTGTCAATAATTCTGAACTTTTTATTAGCTGAGTTACAAAGCACTGCTCAGGTCAGAAAGTGGAAAGGTAAATAATAATGACCCATTGTACAATACTAAACTGTATCACTGTTAAAGTGGTTGTATTCACTGCATAAGTATTGTTGGTGCAGGTGAACAGGCAAACAGCACAGAGAGTGATGCTCTGGTTATAGTCCAGTGGAAAGTAACCGGCACCCTTCCCTGGTTGTGTGTGTGTGTGTGTGTGTGTGTGTGTACGTGCATGCACATGTGTGTTTAACTACACAAAAACCTCACTTAGGGAGAGAGGTACCTGTGTACCAAATTTCAAATCTATGGTTGGAAAAACAAAGCCATGTATAAAGAACAAACAGACAGTTTCAGTTTTATAGCTACTGAGATCTAAACAGATTATGTTTACATATATTTGTTAATGAGACTTCTTTGTCCAAGGTGTGCAGTGTAAGCTTTATACACTAAGCTACTTAGTATGATTTACCCATTGGTAAAGATGGATAATTTTTTATGTGGTGAAGGGAGTAGCAGGGTTAGCTTGTTTGCCAAATGTGAAAAAAACTGATTTTTGGCACTTTTCGCTGCTATTGTAGGTTAATTTTTCAGTACATAGTAATTAAAGTGGTCAGTAATGGAAAACAGCACATTTAAAAACACACACAAATACCTTGTGACCATTATTCCCATATGGGACACTGTAGCAGGCATACCCAGGAAAGGTCACTCACCCTCATCTCTTAGAAAGAGCACTACTGACGTCCATGGTGATACAAAAAATAGCAGACAGAAAATTGAATTGTTCCTAGATAGACATAACCCATTTATGTTGGTCTTTGAAGCAACAATGCAGCCCATAGAAAGCAGGAATTGTCATTTGCACGTAGGATGTGAATGTGGCTTTCCTGTAACCGCATACAATAGGACATTGAATCCCATCTGGGTCACCATTGCCATCAACATTGAGTCACACAAGGTCTGCTCTTTGGTCAGTGGCCTTGTGTTTTTGCATGTCTGCTTGCTTGTGCCTTTGTGTGTGTGTATGTGTGTTTGTTTTCTTTATCTCTTAGCTGAATGTCCTGAGGAAAATGTCCTCACAGGGGTCGCAAAGTCTGTTCATAGAAATGACAACAATGTGGTTATGTACCTAAATTATTAACTCTCATATATTTATGAGTGTTCGGTAGTACATGGTTGTACATCAATAACAACTTTAGTTATTCTAAAACGATTCATTCTTTTTTTAACTTGTTTGCTTTTGTCATTACTATTTTAGATTCTCTTTAATATATCATGTCTCTTGCAAATATGTGTTATATGTGTCATTTGCTTTTTCAGTTACCTTGTCTGTCTTCAAGATAGAGCACTATATAAGAATATATTGTATTGTAGTTGAGTATGGCAGGATTAAAGTTAGAGTGAGTATGAAGGTAAAGTTCCTATAATGATAAGTGGTGTTTGAAGTGGGGGGAAAAATAAGTGCCAATACTACCCTTATATTGGTGTGCACTGGTATTCCCAAGGGCAAAAAGTAGATGTGCCAGTGCCATGTACCACTGGCCTACTTGATCACAAGATAATAAATTCATATAATCATAAGAAAGGAATTTTTATAAGTGTGTTTTTGTGAACATGAGAGTGTCACTCCATGTGAGGTTATGCTAAGGCCAACAGGAATAACAATTAATAGAACAGAATAGAATAAGACAGGATGGGACAGGACCGGACAGGACCCGATTAATCCTCACAAAGAATTTTACCTGTACTGTAGCTTAAAAAATAGGTCATAACCAGAAGACGCATAATATATATAACAATGTGCAACTAAAGAAATATTCTATAAATAACAGTAAGTAATGTTTCCCCCAATATCTGTACTGTAAATCAGCTGAGGACCTTTATGCTCCCCAAGTAACTGACAAGTTTTTACATCACTGGTAAAATGTTGTTTCCAGTAGTTTCACAACTGTTGTCACCCTCCAATGAATGAAAGGACTCTGGACTTTTTCATAGACCAGTTTACTGGTCATCACTGACAGTCCTGCTTCTGAGGAGGCGGTCATTGGGAATGGTTCTGGTCTCTTGCTCAGTTTGTAGGGCTCATATTTTAGAGTCTATCTTCCACTCAAAAGACTTGGTTTCAAATCCCCAATCTTGTACAACTTACCCTTAATAGATACAATCCAGATTTTATAATCTATTATTGGGTCTAATGATTTTTTTTACTCTTTGCTTTCCTTTATCCTTCTGGATCGCATTGTGTCTCTTTGAAGACACACAGTGTTGAGCTGTTGCTGCCTCATGGTGCCAGAACTGCTCTAACACCGCTCTCTATGTCAGCCTCCAGATATGTTAGGAGGGACTTCTGCACCCCTTGCACAGTGATAAATAACCAGAGATGCTGGCAGGTGAACTTTCAGCTCTGTGTCTGAGAGTCTGAGATGAGATGCAGGTTGCTATGGTAATTCGGCAGGTGCTGCAAGCTTATCATTGAATATATGTCCTTGTTTTTGTCTGTTTTGCAGCTGGTAGCAGAAAGCCTGCTGAAAGCATCCCTGTTTCCTCATATACTGTGGAACTAACACCCCATGGCAGCTACATCCTGTAACTTGTGTCCCAGGGCAGCGATGTCCACCAAAGGAGGTGAGCATGGTGAATTCAAAGGAGGTTTCAAGATCCCTGATTGTGGCCAAACACCTGGGCAACCTAGTACAATGTGTGGTAGAAGATGCTGCAGATTGTGACCTGGAAAGGTGCTGTCACTTGGAGGCCAGAAGATGGAGTGTGTACAAAGGAAAATTTACATCAATGGCATGACAGTGAGGAGGACATGCCATTTATTAATCTGTCCTATCTCCATCTATTGGTATCTTTTATATGCTGTGTATGTGTCTGTGTTTGTCTATTAAGTCATTCTCAGACTGCAGAATGAATTTGGGACCAATCAGAAACCTCCCTGATGGTAGATAAGAATCTACCTGTACTTCTCAACAAACATTGAAGTTGCATGCCTGAGACTTTTGCACAGTACAGTATGTAAACTTGAGGTTTATTACTTGCACCACCTCCCATATCCCCAAAACAGGCACAACAGAGAACCTCCATCATGTGATGATGCAAGAAGCAGGCGAAGGTAATCATGATTTCTGCTCTCTTAAGAGTGGTGTATTTGCTATCAAGTTATACAGAAATCCATCTGATTAAATATCAATTTTCATATCTCCATTCATCCACCTGTTTTCACGAACTGCTTGTCAGGACTGTGGCAGTTAAAAAAAACCTATTCTGGAATCATTGGGTGTCTGGCTAGGAGCGGGATGCCAGTCCATCATAGGACCATTTTTGTAGATCAGTAGATCATCATTTCCTGACACAAATGCAATACAAATTACACATAAATTTCTACTTGCAGACTAGCCTGGAAACATTGTCCAGGTATATATTATACACACTCAAGTGATCCAGAGCTGTTCATTAGTCCCTGGTCTAACAGACAAAAGAAGTTGCATTTTTTTGGTCATACTTTTATCTGTTGAGTTATCTGCTTGTTTGCTAACCATATTACTAGGATTTTTAAAGCTAACTGGCCGGTTTGATAATTCTCATCTGGCCACTGATCACACCTGCCTGCAGTCTGCACCTGAATGCACTCCTTATGGGGCTACAGCTTGGACCCAACTTCACTTCTGCAGGTATTGACCCTTGTCTATAACAACAGAAATCCCATCCAAATTAACGGAAGGACCATTTCTGTCCTGTTGGGAGGGAAAACTTTTTTGGAAAATTCTGCTCCACTTTAGTGTACAGCAAAGACCAAAGGCTGCCTTCTTATTGTTTAAAGCCATTATGGTACATTTATAAACAATCTGGGAGGAACCAGGCGCAGGCACACTGTAGACAGTCTTGTATATGTTCACGATTTTCCACCTCCTTTGGGAGAAGGGCCACTTCCTTTGCACTCCAAGGGTTTTCCTAATTCTACAATGGAAAAGGGTCTTTCCTTTCAGCATGTTAGAGACAGGAAGTTGCTTCTTTCCATGTAAACGTCAATGAGCTGGTCAAGGACAGGGACTGGCCTCTGGATGGGGCTGCAAAGGATGTTATTGAGCTGGGCTCCTAGCTGTCCCTGGCCGTGCATCACCAGGGGGTCAGCTGCCCTTCCTGCAGTTTACCTGAACAGTCCTCCTCTTGCCATTCTGTCAGCATCCTCTTTGTGTGGACATTTGTTTCCTTAACATCTCTGTTTTTGTGGCAAAGAGCTTGACTAACAAGATTTATATTTCCGTGATGTAAGGTTCTGTTTGTTCCAAGGTGTTTTGAAAAAAGTCTTATGCAACATTTCCTGTTTTGAACTGTTATTATCATCATATTTCATTTAATTAACCTTAGTTAGAAAACCAAATAGTGGAAGGAAATGATGAAGAAGTTATTTTTCTGTTAAACATCACTACCCTATATACAACACTACAAATATATTGTAATATTGAATCACATGCATGATGTTCAAGCATAATTAAAATTTGCTCAGACGTGTTTCTGTTGGCATAAGCTCGTATGACTGATTCTGAACTGTGTGTGTGTGTGTGTGTGTGTGTGTGTGTGTGTGTGTGTGTGTGTAAAAGAGAGAGTCCAGGAGAATGAATGCTCTGTATGCTTGAATAATGAGAGGGCCGTGGATCAAGGAAAAGCTGCCGTCAAGTCTGGGCCCCGCCGTCTCATTGCCGTCTCCCTCCCGCCAGACCTCCTCCCTAGGCCACCAGCTACGTGCTTCCTGCAAGCTGGAGCCACTAATTGCCAGCTGGACAAGGCTGAGTCTCTCTCTGTTTCCTGTCATATTTAATTCCAGAGCCCAGGCAATGATGACATTACGACCTGGAGAAACAAATTCAAGTGCAGAAGCTAACTCACTCACTCTTTAAAGTCCTCTACAGACCTTCTGAAAGGTGGATGATGTGATTTAAAAAAGAGGAACATAACCAAGTCTTCTCATTTTAAATCGGAGGTTCTTCCTCACAGCCCTCCTTGGTCTCTGGTTCAGCAAGACATATTCCACAGCTTTCACAGGACATGTGGTCTGAATACCTGTACAAGAAACAGGTGTATTGGGGGTTGTGTGACTTCTGGCTTCTGCTGCTGTCAGGACAATCCAAATGATAAAAAATGCTGTGGCAAAAGCTTTTCAACCAGTAGAGGTGTTTCTATGTGCTGTAGCTACTGGTCTCACCTTTCTCTGGCTTCCTGTAGTTGTCTGTATTAACTTCAATGCTCTGGTTTCTGCCTACAAGACAGTGAAAGGAAATTAGAATACTTACGGGACCTGTTCATTTCCTGTACCTCACCAAGAGCATTGTGCTCCTCTGCCTCTGGTTGCTGGGTGGTCATACTTGTGAGAGGTCCAATATCAAAGGTCCACTTGTTCTTAGTTTTTGCTCTTATATGATGGAATGAGCTCCCTCCTTCGATTTTTCCCAGCATTCAGACTGGGAAAACTCTCAAAGTCCATCTCTTTTAAACTGCACCACCTGCTATGATTATCTTTGAACAGCAATTCATCAGTATCTGAATTTTCAACAGCTCTTGAAAATTAATACCTACAGTACTGTGCAAAAGTCTCGGGCATGCAACTTCAATGTCTGTTAAGAAGTACAGGTAGATTCTTATCTACCATCAAGGAGGTTTCTGATCCCAAATTTATTCTGCAGCCTGAGAATGACGTCAAACACCCAATCTCAGTCATACAGAACTATCTTCAGCAAAAAGAAGGAATCCTGCAACAGATGGTATGGTCCCCACAGAGCCCTGATCTCAACATCATCAAGTCAGTCTGGGAGGACATGCAGAGACAGTCAAAGTCTGCAGAAGAACTGTGGCCAGTTCCTCAAAATGTTTGGAAGAACCTATCAACCTCTACCTTAAACTGCATGCAAGTTTGCATAAGAGAATTGATGCTGTTTTAAAGGCAAAGGTTGGTCACACCAAATATTGATTTGATTAAGGTTTTTTTTTTGTCTACTGCACTTTTTAGAAGGTTTATTGATTAATAAATATTCATGGCATTATTGTTGGAACCGTCCTCGCTTTATAGCATTTTTCCCACAGGTACCTAAGACTTTTGCACAGTACTGTATATACTGGTATCCAAATGGAAACTTTTGCTATAACAGATTTTTATCCAAAGCCTATCCATATAAAAAAGTTAAATGAATAAAAATCAAAATAAATGTAAAAAAAAAATTACAAATAAATAGATGAAAGTAAACTTTTACAGGGTACTGTAATAGAATAATGCTGAATGCATTGCAACAACTCTATTGTGCACTTTTTAGAATTTATCCCAAGCCAGACATGACCATGCACAGGTGTTATCTGCCTCTTTTGCATCACCACATTTATTGCACATTTCATTTCATTAAAATAAATGTTTATTTAAAAGCTGGTTGTTGTGAGGAACATAGAGGTGGGCATGGCAGTTTACTTTGACACAGGTCTTTATTCTCTTTATTCAAAATCTCACAACACTGAACTCCTGCTGCAAACATCAAACACGTGCCCTCTCATTTCCTGTGTGTAATGCGGTGACACTTGGGGGACACTAATACGTGAAATGTCCTGTATTGCGCATAGTTCACCGTGTGGTATAAACATACAAATTAATGGCAGCATTAAGTGTTTTCTAATTAGGCAGCTGGTATTGCAGTGTTTTATTATGCCTAAGTTATAGGTTGATAATTATGTTTTTTCGAATGGACTGGGTGTATATTATTAATTTATTTTTCCCCATTAAAAATAACGATTAATAAGCACTCGGTATCCAAAATTCTGGTGTCTGACACATTTTCAGGGTTGAGTTAGATTCCGATACTGTGGAATTACTCTATTTGCTGTTTGCAGGTCACTTCTATAGGCAGCTACTTGAGGGAGGTGAACAAGCACCATGGTGGTATCAGACACACAAGCTGTGTTTTGGTCATTCAGTGTCTTATTTAAAGTGTTTTTGTGTTTGTCTGCTGTTGATGCAGTTTTCTTCAATATGGGTTGGGTATCTCTTTGTAGAAAAGCATCTACTAAATGAATAAATGTGAATGTGGCGTTCAGCTCACTTGCCAGAACCAGATTTGAGCTGTTACTTTATGATAAAGTTGGATCCTTATGTCTATAGGTATCACTTTTTTGCAATTTACTACATTTCACCAATGGTAGGGCCTAGAGTCCAATAGTGCTCTGCTGGGTTGTCCTCACATTGCCTGGACCAGGGTTTTGGTGACACTTGCTATTTATCATTCCGTACATGGCAGATTTACATGTTCACTCATTTTCAACTGTGTCTTCTAAACCTTCTGTGGTGGACCCAGTTACCAACATCAGATTTCCTCTATCAGATCCATCACAGATCAAAGCCACACCTTTTAATATTGTACCTCATCTCTAGAATTAAGAATTAACCAGCCTTTTCTGGTTCCTGTATCATCCTTAGTTGAACTGAGCCATTTTCCCACAGACGCTGCATATTTTGTTCAAGTAAAGGACATCAGAACATCAGCTGAGCTGATCCAGTGTAAATGTAAAGTGCTCAGTTGTTTAGTACATATGCTCTTTAGGTTTGGTCCTGTTCAGTGTAAATATACCCCTTGAATGCAGTCCCCTTCTGTCCCCCAGGCAAGGCTGAAGTGACCAGTTTAAAACTAATGCACTGATCTTTTGCTCTTATCACCATTACTGTTAACCTAGTGAGAGATCATTTTAGGCCTGAGGGGTAGTGGGCTGTGTCCTGAATGGCAAATGTCCTTTTAATGCTGTACCTGTTTCTACCAAAATAACCCAGACCAAAATAGTACTTTCCAAATTAAAAGCCGTGGGTTCACATCCTGTGAGTTAGAAGTGCCTGAAATGCCAGAAACCCAAAGGGTTTAAGAGGCACACTAGGGGGCACAATTCAGAGTTGTACCAACCATGGAAACACTCAAATTACTTAGCAACAGTGTTTTTTCCAGGATGAGTTTACATAGCACAGGGTGACTCATTCAGTCAGTTATTTAGTTGACTATTTTAACTGAAGACAAAATACCTTTCTCACAAGTAAAAGGGCAAGAACCCATGGCATCTGAAACTTTGTAGTCACTAGTGGTCTGCAATAGAAGCCTAGAACTTGGTTAGCTACACACATATGGGATAGTTCCCAGATTTTTAGTTAAATTAAGAAATAAAGGAAAATATGAAGTTAGTTTTTGTTATTTACTAGCATTATTTAATAAATTGTCTGCAATCAATTGGAAGCATGATGAATGATGAAGGTAGCCATTTTGAACGTGGACCTCACTTGCAATGCCCACAATAACTTCCAAATAACAGAAATGGTACAATGAGCCTGTAGCAAAGCAAGTGTGGAGATGCAATTATTCAAACTAGAAATATGGTGCACAGGAGATTTCAAGGGTTAAGGAATGGATTTATTGTCATATACCTGTAAAAGCCAAAAATAAATCACTTCTGCCGAATTCTCACCTTTCTGTTTGAGTGTTCTGTGGTCTGCTGCCCTGTTCAAAGGAAACGACTTAGTTCTAGTTAGCTATAACTGAAAGATGTTTAATGCTGCATATCTGGATTCCATATTAGTGCAAGACGACAGCTTCTGTCCTCATGAAAAAGTGACTCTGAATTGGCCTTTACAACAGCAAACCTTGGACTTTAATTGTCCTCCTGCAGAGTGACAACATATCACATGTTCAGTAACTGCTTGCCCTTGTCAGAGTCACAGCAAAGCCCACCACACATTCCTGGGCCAGGAGTGGTATAGTCTAGATGGGATGTATGAACTTTTACTTTCAAAACTATCAATCAAATTTATGTGGCAAAGCACAGCTTTTTCAAGCAAGTTGTCATAAGACTGTCTGATTTTCCAAAGGAATTGAGAAAATATTCAAAAAGCATAAAAACCTGTCCATGAATATCCACCATGGAATTATCACATGAATTGACCAGACACATTAATGGCACATATGACTCTTCAACAATCAACCTGAATGTACAAAGACCTCTCAGAGCTACACTAATATTTTGATATGATTCAAGTTGTTTTCATACCAGAAGCCTATATTATCAGTGTGAGGGAATTTCCCTGTTGACCCTGCACTGTTTCTTATTTGTCGGAGCTGCTGTTCAGAGGTGCTGCTGTGAGCTCCAAGCTTTATCAGAAGGTGCTGGGGCTCACATGCAGGTGGCAGGGACTTCTGAATTCTAAACAGTGGAGAGGGGATGTCTCACCATGGTTTCCATGGAGACTGCAGGGCACAACATTGGCAGAAGCGCAATAGTAGTGCTGCATTGTAATGCAGTCCTCCATGAAAGCCAGAGCCCCACACTCCTACTTCTGTGTGCCATTCACTTCTCCCTCCTCCTTCCATTCCCCAACTCCCCAGGGCACAAAGATGAGTGGAGAAGGGGCAGAGATTGCTCGGTGGGCTTGCTTGTTGTTAAGCTGTGTTATTCTGTAAGGAAGATTCTGCTGAAACCTGCTGGCAAGTCATGAATGAGCCACTCTCTCATTAGCCAGTAGAGAGTTAAGAAGCTCCTTATTTGAGGTGACACCGCATCTGTCTCAATAATTACTGTCACTCCAGCACTTTTCAAATTACTCAGTAGTTCCCCAAACAGATCTGCTTCCGTTTCTCAGCTGCTCACAGGAAGGTGACAAATTATGCAAACAGTTTTGAACACAGGATCACTTCCAATGTCTTACACATGGTATTCTAAACCTTGATGTACATGATGACAATGACTGAAGAGCAGATGAAAGGAGGAGACTGGCATGACTCAGTATAAAATGGTCCTTACAAAGCTGGGAAACCCTGCAAATGTCAGGAGAGTCAACCCTGATTTGGTAGCAAAACTAAAAGCTTTCCCTCTGTTCTCCTGAAAGACCAACACCAAAGGCAGCATCTCCTGCTCCAGTAATGATTAATTGATTTCCACTCCTCAACATGCAGGACATTTTTCAACATGAAATGATGTTGCAATTCTAAAATGATACATTATTTTCACTGTGTGGATATGGCAAAGAGCTATTTGCCAGCAGAAAGTGATTTTTCCTTATATATTACTTTTTGCTTATATTTTCCACTCTTTCACTATCAATAGCTCCCTCTCCACTTCATCCAGGATCTATTCTGCTTGCATAGGGTGTGAGGTTGTTTATACCCTTCACAACATGCTAGTCCATCACAGGACAATTAACTTATGTGCACAGATAACTTACACACTGCAGGCAATTACAGGCAATTTAGAGTAACCTGAAACCAACGTATCTTTGGACTGTTAGAAGAAAATAGAGCATCCAGAAGAAACCCACATAAACACAAGGAGAACATGTAAGCTCCAAACCAAGTGAGCTGGATTCAAACCCATGCCTGTTCCACCAATGTACTGTACCATCCAGTTTATATTTCATATTTCTCAGTGACATTTTTGTTGTTGTTTGCTGAGTTGGAAATGCTGCTGTTGTTTGAAGGCTTCTGACCCACATTTCATGCATGTGGTGAGGTATTGAGTGGTGAGCAATGATTATCTACCACCTCGAGGGTTATTAATGGACAAGCTAATATGCACCCACCCCCATTCAGTGGAGTTCTTGTGAAATGGGACAAAGTGAGTTGATGCACCACTGAAGTCATACCAGGAGTCCTCTAAATTGCACCAGAATGGTGGTACCACAGAGTTCCTGCTTCACTGGGATCAACAGAAATACCACTTGACTGGTGTAGAATGGGAAGGGTGGAGGGGGTGTGGATGGAGATGTTTCCTCTGAACTTATTTTAGCCATGCTTGATGCAGCAGGTGGGAAAAGTAACACAAGCAAATGGGGAGGTGGTCTGGAACAGCCCAGTTAAGAGGGGCAGAATGCAGACAGGAGATAAGCTGCATCTCAACCACCCAGTCCTTGTGGTCCATGGGGTTAGTGGACTGAGAGCAATCCCCCAGTCCTTTCCATTAATTGATGCTGAGACAAAGAGTGTAGATAGGTCATTCCTCCTCTCTTTTACTCACCAATACTTTTCTTTTCCATTTTCTTCATGAAGTTGTTACAATACTTTTTTCTTCTGCATTCATCACAGCCCTTGACCAATGCTTGTA
Source organism: Arapaima gigas (assembly GCA_900497675.1). NCBI lineage: Eukaryota > Metazoa > Chordata > Actinopteri > Osteoglossiformes > Osteoglossidae > Arapaima > Arapaima gigas. Next base: position 327,799 of record UFQX01000012.1, read on the forward strand.
GCTGGTGCTGTGTGCTTAAGTGTGTGTCTGTGTGTGTCCAAGCCCTTGTGTGCTTCTGAGATGCATAGTCAGATTGGAACACATTTGTGAGAGGAGGCTGCAGCACAGAGGAAAGAGGAACAAGCAGAAGGCAGGCGTTAGAACAACAGCCTATGTTGAGTGTGCAGACTGACATGAGAGAGAGAGAGAGAGAGAGAGAGGGAGAGACAGAGAGAGGGAGCAAGGATCTTGGCTGACGGGGGGGTTGCCCCCGCTCAACATTGCATTTCGCTCCAGTGCTAGCAGCAGCACGGCTGCTGCAGCCCACCCCAACTTTGTTGTGCTGCGCTTCCTCCTGCTAAGCCTAAGCAGCGGTCACCAGGCAGGGGAGCGGTGGCACCACCCGATCAGCTTTCTAGCTGCCTTTCCTCTGCTCTGCTGCCAGGAAGCATGGAGGCGAAGTCCGTGTTTAGTCTTCAGAAGGCACTGGCCCAGCCAGTGAAGATGTGCATGCTTGACTTCCCAGTGTCCATCCTGGATGATCTGGTAAGAGAGTTCATCTTTATTCCCAATTTGTTCCCTTTCTCTCGGATGAAGGACAACTGGGTTTGAGGAACATCTACTCTAGTTTTGCTCTGTGTTTTTGAGGAGCAATAGCTCGTTTGGTTAGATGGATTAGAAAGTTGCTGAGGTGTATTTGTTTCTGTGTGTGTGTGTGTGTGTGTGTGTGTGTGTGTGTGTGTGTGTGTGTGTGAGACCAGCCATGCCTGCCAACAGTGCATTGTGAAGCAACAGTTCCTCTGTGGTGGGTCTTATCTCACACACTCCCACGCTTGGTCTTCCTTCTTGTTTGGGGTGTGTGTCCATGTACTGTTTGGCTGTGTATTCCTCCACACGTGTGAAGAGATGTGGCTGGTGTGCACAGCCCAGAGGGTTGAGTTTACAGGGGACCTTCCAGCACTTCCTTGGAAGTTTCTACCCAAGTTCCTGTCATCCCTAAAGAAAATTTTCTCCCACGGTCCCAGTGGGAGAAACTGCCTGCTGTATGATTCATTCCTGTGGTGCAATACTTTTGCTCAATGCTTCTCTTCATTATTCAATGTTTATTAGACTGTAGGACCTGGGAAGGATACTGCTGTTGTACCCATGAAAATGAATTATTTTAGTAAAGATGTCCAGATATTTGACTCTTAGTGTCCATGAAGTCACTAAGCAATGCATTAAAAGGTGATTATTTTTCATTTACTTGATATTTTTCTCCAAAATGAAGGTTCTATAAAAGGCCACTTGCAATGATTCACCTATTTATGCAGCTTGGTAATTTTACTGTATTAAAACAGTTTAAGTGTTTAGATGAAGGGTACTACAGCAGGAGATGGGTTCTGAACCCAGCAATATAGATCACAAAGTGATAGTTAAAACCACTACACCACCTGCTGCCCCAATAATTCAAGAACTCAGCTGAGATTTCCTACCCTTTTATGCTGTTTCTGCTACAGTTAACTAAGTACAATGCACTGGCTGGTATGTGTATTGGTCTCACACCCAGTAGGGAAGCCATTTAATAAGTATTTGATTAATGCATTAGGATGCAGAACTCAAGATGCTGGAAGTCTGAGTCTCCCTGACACTTCCTTCACCAGCCAACCATGAAAAAGAAAAGCATTTATTAATGGTTCACTTTGATTGTTCCAGTTGTTCAGGGTCGGCACAAGTTGGAGCAGCAGGTCACAACTGGAAAGGAGTTTTTTAAAAGATCTGAAAGGCAGGCGAGCAGTTCTCTTGTCTGCTGACTATGTATAACAGTGACCATTCCCTGTGTTCACACTCATCTCCTGAGCACCTCCTCAGTGTCACGCCAGAAGGGGAGTGATAGGAGACATTCAGTGTTGCCTAACAAAAAGATAAAAAACATGTAAACAAACATGCAGACAAATCATGGCTACATACATTCAGGGAGGAGCTTCAGAATTTCCCCAACACTAGCTAGGGAGAAATGTCAAGCAGCAGGTACTTTCAGAAAAAAATCCCTTTTGCATCAGACACAAAGAGAATGAAGAGAGTAACTAGTGAATTCGTCTGTCCATCTCTTATCGCTAACACTTTAACTCTGAGCAGGCGTTGTGTTGGTCTGAATAAAGAATATGGTTCTCGTCATTATTTTCTACCTTTCCCAAGCCCAAGTATTGTATATATGTTTAAATAATTAACTAAAATCTGTGCAGACTTCAGACTTTTCATGAATATTTAATAATTTTATGTTCTTTGCCCCCAAAGCATGTATAGCTTACCTTTTCATCTTGGGTGTTGCAAATGTCATAAAATATCATAAAAAACCCTTAGTTGTCTGAGTCCATAAGCTATGATCTTACAATCAAAGTAACGATTCTCCAGCAGAAAAGAGAATAACTGCATATATACTGCACATATGCACAGTATAAAATACAGAGGCTTTTGAGTGAGTGTTCTCAAAGAGTCTTCTGCTAGGCCGGATGTCTTGTGGAAAATCCCCCACAATTCCAGAGCTGCAGTCTGTTTGTTTACTTTCATTTTCTGCTTGATTGGGGGGTGAGCTGCACCTTCACTGGTATTTGTAGTGGAGGTGCATCCTCACTCTGTACCACACACTTGGCTGGTATGGGCAATGCACCACTGTCTCCATGCAAGGTAAGAGCAGATGTTTGCATTTTGGTGGCAACGTTTACACCTCCAGTACATCATTAGTGTGACTGTCTCCTCCTCAGCGACTGACTGTGGTTAGGTGTATGTTGCAACTCACAGGGGCATAGTAACTGTCAGTCATTCCAAGTGACAGGGAGACACCTTTGGCCCTGTGTGACACCTTTGGCTTAAGGCCTGTTGGATGTGTGTTGCTCTCTGAGACATGGGCTGTGGTACCTGGGATTGCTCTAGTATGAGAAATAGAGAAGGTCCAGGTTGAATGCCAGGCAAGTAAGAAGTATGGCAGTATTGGGGTGAGATGGTGGAGCCTTAATGGTCCAGGATATAACAGGAGGGTGGATGGTGGGTTGTGGCCCCTCAGTGATAGTGGAAGCTGTAACTCTGGGCTCCTCAGTGGTGACTGTGAAATCACTTCTCCCTCTCTGACCTCTGCCTGCAGTGGGTTTTTATGATGCTCTGACAAAGATGTTTCTCTTTTAAGTTTGGCCACACTGCAGTGCCCAGTGGGGTCCTCACGCTGACTGATCCTGAGTTGGTGATTTCATGAGTGTGAGAATTGCATGGCATTTTACCGCCTACCCTTTCACCTGCTTTAGTATTTACTGTACTGTCAGACTTCATGAAGGGTCATTGTTTATTCCATTATTTAGCCAATGCTTTTTGTCCCAAGTGACTCATGGCAATATTAAATAAAAGTGTAAAGCAGTGTTTAAAAGGTTGTGACAGTGTATGTTTGCATTTACATGTATGTTTATTCATTTAGTAGATTATTTTGTCGAGGTTCATTTCATTAAAAGACAAAGAGTTATCGATACAAACATTCTATTTTTGAAGCAAAGGTAGTTTTCCAGCACTACTTCTTTTTCTTGGTGCAAATGACACGAGTAGACGCATAAAGAATTGACTTTAAATACAGACAAGACAAATACAGACAAGTAATATAGTGCAATTTTATGTAGCAGTTAGAAGTGTTTTGAAAGCCTTGTTTAATGTTGTGAGGGATTCAGCAGTTCTGAGGAATAGACAGATAAACAATGGTTTATCAATCAGTAAATATTTTACAAAATAGTCAAACAAAACAGGTGACTGCCAGCTCCAGAGGCATTTCCTCCACTGAATGTATTGTAGGTTAGCAGAGCACACTCTTCCACTTTTCCACGATGTACAATATGAACAATAATGATCATTTTAGAAATGACAGGTGCAAGGGAGGTGAAAAATGCTGAACGGACTGTTGACAGTTAAGTGACTTGGAGCACTGATGATCAAAGTGAGTGTGTGACTGTGTCGAAGTGTGTGAGTGTGTGCAGTGACAGGGCTGAGTGGCAGCACAGCAGCAGGCAGATGGCATGCTGTAAATACACAGACACACTGATTTACAGCTCACTGTTTCTCCAACCACCACAAGAATACAGATGGATCATGTTGTGATCAATGCTTTGAGTTTACAGGGGGTCTTACATAATGAAGGTTCGATAAAAACAGAAATTTGAGAGGGAAGTATTAGACCAAACCCCCAGCCATGCCCCCCATAAATCATGCATACACGCATATAGGCACACCCTGTTCCTTCCACCCCACATGTGTCGTTTTATCATTTACCCACCACCACCTTTATCTTGCTACTGTAGTCCCAACAGGGGTGGGCTCAAGAACCTCACTGTATAGCTGTTGCAAGCCCTCCTGCGGACTCCAAGCCCTTATGGACAGTACACGAAGCACCCATCCAAAAGAATTACCAGTCAAATGTATGTTCCTGTATTTTCTGTCTGTCTGGGACAAAGAGGAAGGTGCACATCCTCACATTAGAGCATTTTTACCATGAGGGCAATCTTTCATTTCTTGTTCTTTAGCATATTTCTGTGTTTCCCTGCCCTCAGCTCCATTCCGGAGTCAACTGTTATTCCCCTCGAACACAGCGAGAAGAACTTGAAGACCTGGATATCTTCTGTTGTACCTAATGGAATGACTGTCCCTGTTAAAGATGGTCTAAAAACACATGAGTTTAGTTCATTCTGCAAGGGGCTGCTGAGCAGAGATGCTGTTCCTTCAAGCTCCTGTACTGTGGGTTTGAATCCAGCTCTGTTTGTGTGGAGTTTACATTTTCAGTGTTTGCAGGAGTTTCGTCCAGGTGCTCTGGTCTCCTCCCAGATTTTGAAGACCTGAGTTTCGGGAGGATTTTTGACACTAAATGACCCTTAGTGTGAAGACTGTGAGTGTGTGGGTGTTTTGTGATGTACTGGTGTCCCATCCAGGAGGGATCCTGCCTCGTGCCCTGTACTTCACAGGACCACTGTGACCCTGCACTAGAGAAGTGGTTACTGACAATGGATGAATGGATAAATTGGATGAAGAAGAAGTGAGAAAAGGAAAGAGGAAGAGGACAGTGGGAAATGAAGAAAATGATGGAAAGAAGGGAGATAGAAAAAAGGGCTGTGAAATGGCACAGATTTAGTGGTGAGCCTGTCAAACAGTGGTCCATTTAAGCCTATGCAATGGAGCAAGCAGGGCCTGAGGCGAACCCCTCATAGCCACAGTGTGAGGAGGTACCTTGCACCAATGAGGTGAATTTTTAGTTCACTGTGTGACATCCCAACACAGCCAGACAGTGACCCTCACATGGAGCAGAACTATTACCAATTGAGAACCAACTACAGCAATGCTAACCAAAGTTAATGGAACAAATTATCTTTAATTGAGACCACTTTCCTGTGCTGTTGTCCTGAACGTTAATGTTGGATCCACAAGAAGTGAGGGGAAAATCAGTTCCAAAACAGTACTGGAAATTAGGCAGATATAGCCCACTAACTGCTGTGCATTTATGACTCTAGCCCTTGTAAGAAATGTGAAGTTGGAGAAGAACTAGTGTCCGTTGTTGTTTCCTTCATGATACTTCTGCAGAAATAAATCTAAGAAATCTGTCCTCCTTTTGTGTGAATTGTGTGTTTTTATTTTGTGTGTGATTTTAAGATCACAAAGTTTTTTTGAATTTCACATCAAGGCTTCTCCATGTTTTCTACTGGATCTCACAGCAAAGCTTCTCTGTTTTTTGTCCATTCTGCTGGCCCCTTCTGGGTTTCTCAGAGTTCACATCCCTGGGCCTCCAAGGGCTGTCGCATAGATACAGAACTCTCGCATGTGCAAACATGCTAATTTACAGAAACACATTCACAATTCTAATCACCACTGCACATACCAAATACCCCGACATTACAAATTACACCACACACACTTTTCCACCCATGCAGACACACTCCAGTACATAAACAAACTGGCACACACAAAAACACATGTGTAAGGTGCAAATTGAAATCGTTAAGCCCATTAAACCTAGTTAATCCAGTGAACCTAATATACCTAGTATATAACATGTAGTGTAGTGTACGTGGATATGTAGTGAACCCATTGATCCCAGTAAACCCAGAAACCCATTCAGTGGTGGTGGTAAGTCTAGTAAATTCAGTGAGCTTTGTAAAGCCAGTGAGCCCCGTGAACCCAGTAAATGCAGTCCTGTGGGCCACAGTGTTAACAGCAGTGTTTCTGCACCATTGTGTTTCTGTGAGTTAGCAACTGTGACATGCAGTCCAGGATGAGTCAGGGGTATCAGGCCATTTGTTGCTCAATGGACTCTTATTTGGATCATGGCCCAGTGGTGGCAGAAAGGAAGGATCAGTATTCCTCCCACATCTGCTGCTGTCCTGCTGGGAGTCCTGCACAATGCAGCTGCTCTGTGCTGGATGTTTTTCATTTCACTTTACTTATTTTCTTCAATTTCTTATTATATGATGGGTTTGCAGGCCATCTTATGTTGAAGAAACCTCTACAGAATGTGAAACATTTCAGTGCCCAAGACGGTGGTTTTGTCATCGGCGACCGCAGGGTGCCGACAACGCAGGTATCAAAACGCCTACCCCCTCCCCATTACATGCTTTTGGCCAATGGAGGGGGGATTCCCTGTGGCTTTGCTTCGTGAGGGGAAACACACATCACAAAAACTTTCCAGGCTCTTAGTGACATTAGTGGGCTGACTTACAATGTGCTGTCAATGTAAAAAACTAGAAACTGTAGAAACTGTAGAAACAGATCCACGCCTTTGAACATCATGGCTGGTTATTTGAAACCATCCTAAACACCTAAAGCTTTTAATCGGATATTCTGACCTTTTGGTGCCATTTCAGTCTTTATTGTAGCTCTGTATGATGAGGAGTCCTGAGTTAAATGCAGATGTGAGACTCCCACAATTTTCCTCTGTTGTCAGCAGATAGATGAGATCAAACTGGCTGCCTGGCTCGGGGTGGCTCTATGTGTTCAATACTTTCCTACTTTAGAGAGAAGTAAACTGCATCAATCATTTTTCTCCATCTGACGCTGGAATGATGACTCTGTTGCATCTGGGTGGATCATCTGGGAAGTTCTGGTTTTGGATGGGTTGTTAGTAAGAATGTTTGGTTACTGAGAGAGTTAAGTGCACAGTGCTCTCCAGTGAAGAGGATAAACACTGGAACTGAATGCACTGCCGTCAGTTTTTGGCATGTTAAATAAATGAGCTTTTTGTCAAGAGGAGCATGAGGCCTGCTGGGGACACTTACTGTTGTGGCAAAGGAACCAGACATGGTGCCAGAGTTTGTGTTCATATTCCAATTGTATGAATGGCCATTGTTGGTCTAGGCTGTTTCCAGTCTGCATAATCTCCCATCTATCCATGAACTTATGGTACATTTTCTGTCACATACCTCCATATTTTCTATTGCTTTTATATGCAGCTACTTTTGTAATATTTGCTGGCAGAAACATGGTATCGGTCAATGTGTCTGCAGCGAAAATTCTTTGTTGGTGGAATACACTTGTGTTTACTCTGAATTATATGACTAATAAATGAACAAAATGTAAATGTAAATGCAATATATCTGTCAGTCCCTGTGAATAAATGACTGGCTGCATGCTGGTGAGAGCCAAGCATTACTATAGTTTTATTGTTGCAGCTAATATGCAAGTGAATGGATTTACGTGACCAGACATTGAAATGACTGCATCACATTATTACAATCTTTTATTTTTAAACATATTTTCCAGAATTTTCAAAAAAGTAAGAAAATAATTGGCACTGCAGGAAACAATAAAAAAATATCTTTTGTTGACATTTGAAGCCATTTACCCGCATAAAGTTGTTAATAGTGTAATTGAAATCTGCATCCTTCAAGTGCAAGGCAACGTTTCGGTTCACTGTATGTTTACCATACTTCTGCTATGCAGTTTAATATCTCCAGACAGTCTCCATTCAGCTACAGTGATGGAAGAGTGAATCACTCCTGGGAAGTGTCCACTCCTATTTTACTGTTTGCAAAGAATACATTAGTCCATCACTTAAATAATGCTGAAATCACTTTTACACTTTTACACTTTTACAGTATGTAGGCTTATACTGTGCTTCATCTTCCTCAAGCATCAGGCTTCTTCTGGGACACAATGCTCTGTTGTGAAGTGGGAACCTCTTTCCAATTGCACCACTGTTTACTTTGACTCCCATCTGCCAGGCAGCCAGAATCTACTCTGTGCCTGCCCCCTGGCCCTGTTGGTGGTGTCCATCCATGACTGGTACGCACTGATGGTTCTACACCTCCTAGCAGAACTATGAGGAACCTCTCATTTCTTTCACTTATTGTATTGAGAGTGGGATGGTTGTATATTTATAATAATCATCATTATTATTAATATTATCAATAACAGCTTGATTAATACAGAGTTGTAATAGTCCAAAGTATATCCCAGAAGCACAGGGTGTGAGGCAGAGTACACCCTTGATTGTCCATCAAACAGGAGTATTTGTAGAATGCACAAACCCTACCTGCCCACCATTTTGCCACCCTATGTTACAGATAATTAAATGTTCTAATTGATTGTCTTTACTGACATTATGGAAGGGTTGTGGGAAGAGAATGGGGAGTAGAAGGTTTGGGGAAGTGAACAGAGAACTCGGAGCAGAGCTGAGCTCATTTCACACTGAATCTGTATGCTGTACCTGCAGGGACACTGGGAATTCCCTCAGGCACCTAGTGTGGGGCGGTGCAGGGTGGTTCTATGTTACAGCCCAGTACATATACTGTTGAATTTCTTGAGGCTGTTTTGTGTAAACAACAAAAAAGAGTAAGAAAAGGAAATGTTTTAACACTGGCTGCATGTCTCAGTCTAAAGACCTTTCAGGACAAGATGTTTGATGTGTGGACCCCCTGAAAGGCAGTAATTCATACCATTCATGCCATTCAGGTATTGTGTGTATGCTGTTCGCCTGGGGAAAGCTGGCAACTACCTGCCATGGTGATGCCAGGATTCAAATGCCAAATGCCTAACTTTTCAAATCAGAATATTCAAGGGGAAGTCAAATGTAGCCTATGGTATTAATTAGTCCCATACAACAAGGGCGATTCCTCCTCACTCTGTCACTGCTGTCTATCATTTTCCTGTCAAATCCAGGGGGCTACAAATGTGACACCTGTCATGGATCTTAGTTTTACATGATGCTCAGATACAAATATACAAATGCTCGTATCATGTCTGTGCATATGTGGCAAAAAGAGGGCAGTTTTCTACTGTATAGAAGTTTAAGGTTGTTTTAAGTGGACAGCAGGTGGTATAGCTGTTAGAATGCTCATCATGCACTGGAATGACCCCAGTTTGAATTCCACTTTCTGCTGTAGTACCCTGGGTCATGGTTTGTTTTTTTAGTTCTGCCCACCACCCCTGGTGGGGTATAGGCCACCAGCAGCCATGGGACCACACACAATCACAAACTCTCCACATTTTATATCTGGCCATGGGACCAGTTTTTGCAGAATTTGGTTGAGGTACAGGGCTCCCTGTACTAATACATTAAAAATTACCCTGTACAAAAGGTCAAATAATTCTAAGCTATTGGGGAAAATAGTGATATTTAAATAAATAAATATACATTGGTGCTTGAAAGTTTGTGAACCCTTCAGAACTTTCTATATTTCTGCATAAATTTGACCTAAAACTACAATCAGGTTTTCACACAAGTCCTAAAAGTACATAAAGAGAACCAAATCAAACAAATGAGTAAAAAAATTAGACCTGGTCATTTATTTATTGAGGAAAATGATCCAATAACACATATCTGTGAATGGCAAAAGTATGTGAACCTTACTGTTGAACAAGGATCATTTTCTGTTAGAACAGAAACAGTCTTGGTAGCACAGTGCTCTGGATATCTTTTAATGGCAAACATATTAAATATCTGTATCACAACCATATTTCAGACCACCACTTGTCCACAATAAACCATCCTGAGAAGGTGTTGACAGCTAAATAAAGAATAATAATTGTAATAGCAGCATTATTTACTTATCTGACACCTTTGTGTAAAGCAGCTTATCGTGTGATGTTTGTACACTAAGCTGCTTACAGTGATTTACCCATTTATAGAACACAATTTTTTTTTCCGTATTAACCCAAGGTATGCTGATCATGGATACTACAACAGGAACGGGGGTTATATAAGAAGATGTTTCTATGTGTCCCTGTAGCATAACTGGATCACCTAGGCATCTATAACTCATCTGTTTCCACTTCCATTCTGGAACAATGTCTGTATTTCACACTTATGATTATTCACTTAGTAAATTTGAGTTCACTTTAGTGAATAACCTTAGGACCAGACCTACGGCATCCAATTATGTGAAATTTTCACTTTCACAGTCATAGTTGAGTTTTACGCTATAACTTGCCAGTCAAAACAAAGAGCACATCACCTACAGTGATGTGAAGGTATAAAGTAAATTTTTTTATTTTTTTAATTTATGATACTGTATTATTTCTGTATATGTTCTAGTGTTTAAAAGTTTTTTGAGTTTGCTGTTCCCTTGCAATATTGTCCATTATACAGCCTTGTGTAGCAGTCTTACATCAAAGTTCAGGTGCCTTGTTATGAAGTTTTCTATAAATGTTTATAGGAGGTGCAGTTTTTGGCTTCTATAAAATGACACAAGACATCCACTGATGGTAGCTGCCAGTGGAGGGGATTGTGTGTGGGGTCACCATTGCCCTTGTTTTCTGGAGTGATGAAGACATTAACCTGAAACTTGGAACAGGACTGGCAACAGCAAATGAGGTGGGCTGTCAGTGATGTGCAGTTGTCTCTGTCTCTAACTTTGTTGACAGTACAACAGCAGACTGTTTCCACTTGTTGACTGAAAAGTGACAAGTCATGCTGGTGGTGGTTGTGCCAGTTTAACTGAATTACCATTGCCAAAGGGACTAATGTTTAGGACTCAGAGTCTCAGTGTCTACTTAGCTAGTGTCATGAACATAGGTATATGGGCTATGGGACTAGAAAATTGTATTCAATAAAGCAAAGTATCCACTTATCAGGTATTCACTTCTCCAAAGTTTTTCCCCTTTGAAGTGAATACGACCAAAACAATACCATGGAGACAGTGTCCATTTAAGAAAATGATTCACTTATCTAGTATCCACTTAAGTGGTATTGGGTAAACTGTATTTGCTTCAGATACTGGAGTCCTCCAGCTGCCATGACTGTAAAAACAATGCCTTGTGTTAAATTTATGAGGTGCAGGACACCCCCTGATGTGGCTTCTATTACTACACTCTCAACATGTAGTGGCCACCAACTCTCTTTTATGTCCTCTTCCTCGTGTGACATATGACATGACCATGTGGAATGAATGCACATGCCCAGCATGTAGTGAGGGAGAGAGTACCACATGTTGTGTGGCCCCTGGTGGTGAATTATGAAATGGAGACACTGTGAATCACATGTGTTTCAGGTGGATTGCTTACTTAATTGCCCCTAGTTTGTGTATGTGTTTGTGCTACTACACTGGTGTGCTGCATAGCTGTGTAAATGACTGCAGGGACTGTCACTGAGCATATCAGCAATATCAGCAATATGCAATATCCCTGTATTTATATTCCCTACAGTCCCTCCTCTGGTAGGTTATGCCTAGGAGCTAGAAAGATCCCATAATGATGATATACGACAAGGGACAGGAGCGATGATGCTTTCCGTGGTGAGAGAATGAACACCTGTGGGAGTGGGTCACAAGTGGAGACTTTCAGGCCAGGCAAGATGATAGTGTTGTGGCTAGATCTGTCACCTTACATTTGAAGGACCCGACTTAAAATTTTTTACCCTGCTGCAGTACCCTTTTTCGAGGTGCTTACCCTCAATTGATAAAGTAAAAATCATTCAGCTGTGTAAATCACTGTTGCATATACTAACAATAAAAATTACCATATTTGAAAAGTGTCAGAAAAATAAATAAATAATAATTTCCCTTTCTACTATTCTGACCAGTAAACTACCAGTAAACAGTGTTAGTCTCTGCAGGTCAAGTATGTTTGGTCATGCTGACCATGCAATGAAGAAACTTTCTCTCATCTTTGTTCCAGTACTGCTAGTAAAAGATCCTGGAAGGTCGTCTGCTTGTTGTGGAGATATCACAATCACAAAAAAAACAACAGGGCCTGAGGCTACCCTGAAAGAATTATTTTAGAATTATATTTTTTCTCTTTTTTTAAATGATAAAATGATTTAAGAAGTAAAGTATTTTACTGTTACACTCTAAAATTGCTTCTACAATTAAGAAAAATCAGATTAGAAAAACAATTAAATTCTCAGTTCTTCCATACTATAACTCACAAACTTACTGCTTGAAATCCACTGAGTGAAAGTGATAACCAGCCCAGTGCAGCTGGAGCACAAGTTGGCAGTTTATTATTATTAATGTACACATACTAATTCTCAAACATATTTTGAGTTTATTTCCTCACAAAATTGTCCAGAGGTTGGCACATTGGAGCAGCTGGTACAGTAGCACTGGTGTCTCACAGCACTTGGCCTGTGGGTTTAAACATGGGTTCAAACACAGATCAGTCTGTGTGGAGTTGCATGTTCCCCAATGTCTATGGCTTTCCTCCCACAGTCTGAACACATCTGTTTCAGGTGGATTGCCCCTAGTTGGCTTGTGTGTTTGTGCTACTATATTGGTATACTGTATAGCTGTGTAAATGACTGCAGGGACTTTTAGTGTATCATTGTCACTTTGGGGATGAGTGTCTGCTAAATGAATGGAAAGGACAGTTCTAACACAGAAAGGGCATGCTGACTGATATCTGGTGACATGACAAGCTGCTGCAGGAGAGGGCTGCAGTTCTGACCACCTGAAGGTGTGAAGTTGGATATTAAAACATCAACCAGCCTGCAGTAAACCTCAGCTCTTGACCAGGACGGTGAAGTGAGTCGGGTAATGACAGGAGCCCCCAGGCCTCATGTCTGCATCAAATGGGGGGTTGCAGGGACTGTTCCTAGGATCAGAGTGCTGCTTCTGCAGCATTCAGCCACAGCAACAACAGTCTGCACCTGGAGGTGGGTTAGCTAAAATGGACGGGTGAGCATCAATCAGTCATTACCATGGTGACATTGTGACGCACCAGGGAAACCAGGTGTTCTAAAGACACACAGTGACACCATCGGCAGCTTGAAGCAACACCTTGGTGTGACAGAATCACAGAGGAGCATCTCGTGAGGGAGAGCAGATAAAGGAATAAGATGATGTTGGGGTGTGTTGACAAGGCATTTCCACCAGTCAGTTCCACGAGGGCAGTACAGTGTCATGCCAAAGTGTCCACTGAGAAAATAATATTCTATATTGGCTCAAAAAATAATATTTTGAAGAAAAAAGATATGCCCATCTCCTGAAGATAAAAACACTAAAAAACTGTTTACCCACAGAAGTACCTGTATTCATTTAGCGGACTCTCCTTGTCAAAGTGAATTACAATTTAATCTTTTATAGAGATGGGCCATTTTTTTTGCTGGAACATTTTTAGGGTAAGTATCTTGTTCAAGGGTACGGCAGCTGTAAACTGACACTCATAGAAAAGGTAGTAATACACAAAGAAATCATTTGAGATTAAACTTGTTTGTTATTTTAATTTAGGACAACAGATAATGGTTTGAGTTGTTACCTGTATTGTATGTAGTTGTTCTGGGATCAAAACCCCTCTGCTGTACCCTTGAACAAGAACCTCACCCTGAACTGATGCAATAAAAATTGCCTGTTTTGTGAGCTGCCTTGGCCTAAGGAGTCAGATTAATAAATCTGATATAAGTGTTTAATATCCAGTGCAGGAGACCTGCAGTGTGAATGATGTGAACATTGCAAATGGAATCATTGACAGTTGCTGCTTTGTCATCGTGCCTCATGTCAATTCATGTCAGTCAGCCAAGAACTTGACCCACTAGTTTGGAAAGTGTTTATGAACTGGAGTTACACTCATGGACATCAATATTTACAGCACGTGTTTATGATGGAATTGGTGGCAATATAAGTTTGCCTCTAACTGTTTTCTGAGTTTTAAGAGGTCACCTGTGTTTACCCAAGACCAGGTCTAAGGTCAACAGGGATGGAGCTGAGAGAAGATGAGTCACTGTAAAACCTACAGCAGGTGCATAACAGCACCCTGGTGAGCACAGCTGTTGCCCTGTGGGAAAACTTCATAAAAAATTAACTAATAAACATAAATGGAGTTCAGTGCACGTTTCCCTTCTGGCTCCATCCCACCAAACAGGTGTTACGCTTCCAGTTATTCTAGTGGCATCCATCAGGGGGCAGTATAACTTCCTGTTAAGAAACAAGCTCACATTGTCTTTTTAGTCTTTTTCTTGTTAATCATTAGTCATGACGTTCTCAAGACAATTTGGACCCAATCTAGCTAACTTGCCATGTTTCCATTGTATTGTATGGTTCATATGACTGACCATAGAAGTCTGTGAGTATTTATAATATATTTCACAGTAGATGATGGCTCCTTGCTCTTTGCTTTTCTTGCTCTGGTATATGACTTTAAAGGGAGGATCTTAGCATTGCCAGCGGCTTTTTAGTAAATATAGAAATAAGCAAGTGACACACTAGGCCCTCCCACGACACGTAAATCCATCTGCACAGATATAGTAACAGGACAGCATTCCTCAGTGACCATAGCACACTGATGACTGAAATTGCAGCGTGTTGCTATTTTTAATCCCTCAGGCTCATCTCACAATTCAGTAGCACTGAGGCCAGATTAGGAATGCAGCCCTTCAGATGATTCTGGTGACTCACTAACACCCTTATTATGGTTATGCAATCAATCCCTGCACTCCATATGGAAGAGGGTTGGGGTTATGACCCCATTAATAAAGGATCACACAATGCATTGCAGTCAGGCACATTATTGCAGGGACATCTCAGACAGGTTTTTTCTAAGCTTTAAATTGTTCAGAATTTGTCTGTTTTCCCCCTCTTTCCCTCTATCATGGTTTGTAAATATATTTTACAAAGGATTGTGTCTATTCATAAACAGCCATGAGATTTATTAAGAGCATTATGGTTTCTTGACTATGATGACCAGCTCATCATTAACTCCTTACCAAAGTGGACAACAGTTATTGGCACTTCAATGAAAATCCTGTTATGGACTGTACTACATAATTGGCTTGACCTCTCATTATTTTTCTGAAGTATCTTGCTAAATTTTCACCCAGTGATGGACTGGCATCCCATCTAGATGTAGTTTCAAAGCCCCGCACCCAGTGATTTCAGGATAGGCACTGGATTGTTGTGACCCTGCTCAGGGTTAAATGGTTGATGATAATCAATGCATGGATGAATCCTGCTAATTTTATGTTGTTACAGTTTACAGGAACTTGAAGATCCACTCACCCATCCATTATCAATAACTGCTTGTCTAGTGCAGGGTTATGGTGGTTCAAAGCCTGTCCTGGAAACATAGGGTTTGAGGCATATTACACCTTGCAGAGGGCTTGAAGTTGTAATCAGCACAATTTTGACTGGAAAAATGCACCATAAAGAAGCTTTTATAGGGGCAGTGATAGACAACTTGGCACATTACTTTTTGTTTTTATACAACACATAGCTTAGGGTAATAAGACTAAAGATATGTATGTGTGTCTGTATGTGTCAAGGAAGGGCCATACAAATATCTGCATGATGCACTTAGTATTGTCTGAATGTCAAAGTGTGATGTGTACACAACAGCAAATGTAAATAAAAGTGAAGCCAATAGAAACACAAAACAGTTACCAGGGTTCATTATTTTCTGTGTACATGTGGGGGATAATCAAGAGGCACCAGAATACTGTGGGGGGTGGTAGGCCATTAGTCACTCTCTGAAAATAGGAGCGATATGAGTTCCGAGGTTTTGCTCATCTGTACTCCATGCAACTGTTCTATATTTCAGATAAAGCCAGATCACCCCACAGATGCAGCTCCTGTCCCCAACACCCCCATAGCTCCCCACCCCCTCCCAGGATTAAGACCCCCCTCTCTCTCGCATTCCTCAGCCTTCCTGGCATCGTTCTTGACCAGCACTTACTGGTAGTGTGCAGGGGGCGGCAGGCCTCCCACTTAATGCAAAACACATGTGAAAAGTAGAGCAGGAAAGTATTACAGTGGGGCAATAGCAGCAGGAACTCAGGAAGATCATTGCAACAGCAACAGATATTATTTTCTTAGATTAACTTTTTTCTTTGTGAGATTTTTGAATTTCACATCATCACGTTGTACTTAGGCCCAGATTGTTAACAGCAGCTGCCCATTATAATGACACTACAATGAGGACATAAACAGAAGTGCTGTGTTTGGGTAAAAAATTTCGTTAAAACCTCTTTCTTTCATTTCAAAATGATTTCACACTATTTGTACGTTTATTGTATACACATACTGTATCAGAAGTGTGAAGGTTTTCAAAATAAAAACAAACGCGTTTTCAGATTGCATTAGTATAACTGTCATGGCGATGACTCGTCGGCTGTTCGTCAAAGGGGCCAACCAATGATATCATTTTTTTAAAGACGCGGGGTTTAGTTGAGTAGGGGGTGTGACGAACGCCGTCATTCTAAGGGGCGTTGTCAAGGCGACCAGGGTTTTCTTTGCGTCGGAGGTGTGGTCACGGTTGCTCGGGTTTGCAGTGATACGTGAGCACAGCCGAGGCAGCCCTGCGTTTTCATTGGTCAGGGTCGTGTCCAAGGGGCATGGCCATCCGGCTGTGGTTCCCCCCGTTCCGCTAGGTCCCCACCGCACGGCGACAGAGAAGCGAAGCGGAGCGCGGCGGTCACATCGTGATGTCTCCGTTCACAGCGCCGCTGTAGAGGAGCCGAGAGCCATCGGTCAGATTGTACAGCCTCAGTTGGAGATCGAGCAGCGGGTTCCCCGATGGTTTATGTGGTTGGAATGCAGGCCGAGCCGCGGACCGGCCGCTCAGGGTCCTTTGATATGTGGAGGACCCGCACCATCTGGGACGCGGTTAAACTGGAGGTGGCAGGAGAGCCGAGCCCGGTGGTCTTAAGCAGCTTCACACAACTGGACCCTGACCTGCCTTTGCCCGAGGTGAGTTCACGCGACGGCTGGTACGGATGATGTGGTACAGATGATGTTGTTCAGATGGGGTTCAAGTTTGGTCAAGATGTTTGTGTCTAGATGTAATTTTTTATTGCGTCTGCCTTAGTCAAGACACTCATCTGGTTTTTAATTATATGATTAAAGATGATCGCAATCATCTGAAAACAGTGCTTTTACAGATGTGATATGCAATGGTCTGATATGCAGCACTTTGGGCTGAAAACTTAATCTCTAACAAGTACAGCTGCAAGCAAGTTCTCATTCATGGAAAGTGATATTTTTAGATTATGATATGATTAGTAGGACCACGTATCATTCTTGGTCATAAAGTGTCCATTTGACTGAGATTTCTAAAAACGTTTATAATTTATTTTCACTCAGGTGACATTGGAAATGCTACATAACTGAATTTGTGGCATTAGTATGTACTGTGCAAGCATTATGATTACACTATTTACCCATTTATACTCAGGTGTGTTTTTAAAATACAGTTATAGTATGGGTGTTGCTACATTACTGCATTCCCATATAATAGCCTTCCACAGTTTTCACCTGCCTTTTATGTCCTGCAACAGGGATTGGACTTTAATAAAAACACCACATGTCAGTGTGTACACTGCAGACTACCACATGACCAACTGTTTTTGGGACTAGGTTGGTTTCACTGGGGGTTCAGCTGTTGCCTTATGTTTCACTGGACCATGGTCCTTCTCTTGTATTCTGTGGGTCTGCAAGTTGGATTATGTGCCTCTGACATCTGTAGAGTGAGTGAGTGAGTGAGTGAGTGTGTGTGTGTGTGTGTGTGTGTGTGTGTGTGTGTGCGCGCGCGCGCGCGTGCGTACACCTGTGAGTCAGCAAGTATTAAATGGTGTCTTTCTCATCCACTAATGTGCTTATTTAACACTGCAGTAGGGTTTAGAGTTGAAGAATTATTTATATTTCCAGTCTTTTCTCTGTTCAGATAAAAAACTTGGGGAACTAAAGTACATGACCCCTGGAAATAGGTGTTAAACCTTGTACCAGAGATTCAGCCTTGGGCCCTTGGACTGGGGGGGACATGTTCTTGTCATATTATCAACAGAATATCAGTATGGATTCAAATTCATTCAGTTCTACAGCTAGATATGCTTCAGCTTCACTTCCCAACTTCAGCTCTGAGAGTTAAAGTTTGATATTTCAAATTTTACTTATTCCTTTAAAAAAAATCACGTCAGGTATAATCACACAAGTGGAAACTTGATAGTTCATGTTACCAGCTCATTCATAGTGCACTTGGTAATAATGGCATTATTCTATTGTTTTACATGACAGATTGTCTCCTTATTGCATAATTTGTTGTACACTGATGCCTGGTTTATGGTATCTGGCCCTGTTTGCATGTCCCATTTTTGACATTTTAAGGATGTTAAAACTATCCTGCTTTTGCCTCGCTATGTCAGAGTATGGAAGATTAGCTTCACTGAAAGAGAATTTGAAACTATAAACTTATATATGCTGCAGTATATCTGGTAGCTTGTGAAATGTCCAGAAATGTGAATGTTTGCTGACGGACTCTGAGTGACTGTACAAACCCTATCAGGAATTGCATCTTCTAGGACCTGGAGTGTAATGCTGAGCCAGCGTCCTGCATGTTGTGTTCCTACCTCTTTGTTGTGTATTTCTTCTTTGGCCACTTTTCTCCTACACAGCATTGTTAACCCTGAAGTGTCCTCACCAGGTCAAATATGTAATACTAACATCCAACACTCAATCTTTTTGAGAAGAGAATCTTAAACCTCCATAATGTAATTAATTTTATTAGAAAACAGTTATTAGCTTTTGCTCTATTGTATAAAATGATTCATTTGACATTGACTTTGAGTAGGAAGCAATTCTTTGGAAACTGGAAGCCAAAGGACCAACTATTCTGGTATATGCTGAATGTTTGTCATTTGGAAGATTTAATAATCCACATACATTTTTTTCTTTTAACCAATGGATCTGTACAAAGGTTAACTGTCTCTTACAAAAAGTGCCATGATAGTTCTGGAATCAATCCATCTTACTGAGAAGGAAGATACTTAGTCACAGAGGATAAAACAAATTTGCATTTGTAATTTGGTTTTGGTTGTTTTTTGTATGACCAACATACCTCCAGAACGCATTAGAGGTTGTAACTTATTAAAGAAAATTTATTCACTGCTTTAGTGTGACAAACCAGAGGACTGGAGCTCAGGGCTTCCCTGCTGAAGCTCTCTCCCTGAAACTTAATCCTTGGTTCCAGAAACCAGTTAGCTGATTAAGGCTAATCTGCCTTCTCACTTAATGATGCTGGACTTGCTCCAAAATCCCAGCTCATTGTTTCTTTTCAGGGTTAATTTTAATGGATTGGTATACCAGCTGATATACCAGTCTGGATCTGCCCTTTTCATATGGCACTCCATGGACACCCCTGTAGGTTAAGGGATGGTTCCCCCAGACTGTCCATACCAGATGCACAACTCTGAATGCCAGGGTGAAAGTGTGTGACATGGTTCATAGAAAGAGGGATGGGGAAGTCTGCCACCCTGCTATGTGCCACAGCACAAAACTGGCACTACAGTCCTCCCTCTCCTGTTTACACCCAAAAAATCCAATTAGTCATTCACAGATGTAGCTAGGAAACAGGATGCCCAATTAGTTTAATTACATGTCCTCAATGGTCGATGATCTCATGTAGCAGAAACTGCCTCTTGAATCACTAACAATAACGTGGCTGAGAAGTGATGCTGAAGTGCTTTTGAGTGCAGGATATCAATGCTGGACAATCACAGGAATCCCAGACCTCTTCAGTGGCCTGAAAAGAATGCAGGAACAGACCTTTGTCCTCTATTACCTTGTGTGGACAAGTTCTGATTGGCTGGCACAGGTGTGGGCGTGGGTGTAGAAATTATGTTTGTGTTTCTCTGAGGCCTGCTTGTCTATTGTGTTAGGTCACAAAGCCAATACAGCACCAGAGTCAGCCCTCCTTCAGCTGGCTCAGAGGTAGAAGGCAAGGCTTGTTGCAATAAATGTGTTATTTTGGTTGTTTTAACCCTAGATTTGTAATGTGGTTCAGGGTATTGGCTTTGGGTACTGGATAAGGGAACGGAAATTGGAAAGGTAACATTAAAAAAAAATGATATACTTGTCAGATGATAAGAAGCACTGACAGTTTGCTGCCCAGAACAGAAGTGTGGAGGACATGGATTTCTCATTTAGGGTTCATCTTATACAAGAAATATTTTTTGAAGCTCTTAATTTTCAAGCCATAATGAGTTCAGTAATGACAAACAAGGATTTGAGCTGCAGTTTTTCAGTAGGAAATGATTTGTGCCATTGCTGCACTATGGCGAGAGCTACACTGGAATTGTAACGGTGGGGCTATTTTGTCAAAGTCTGTGTGTTTGTAGAGCTGCCTGTGTATTGGTTAACAAAACCAAGTCAGCTTGTTTTCACTGAAGCCAAACGAAAGAGGTTGGATCCTCATAGTGGTTCAATTAGGGAAATGGGAATGTGACCACTTTCTATGTTATGATTCTGAGATTGTGGCACGTTGGTTGTTGTTTCCTCCATTGTTTACGCCGTCTCCCCTCCTCCTTGTCCTGGCCTCTGGGTGCCGGTGGTTTTCTTTCAGATTCCTGAATAGGAAGCAATGGGAGAGTACAATGAGAAAAACAGAGGAAGGGGGTGGAAACATTCAGAAAGGAGGTTTGCAATGTGATCTTGTCTCAAACACCCACTCATGTGGTCACTGCTCTGACCTGGCCTGTAATCTACCTTCTCCTGTCCATCCTGACATTAAAACCACTGCTCCAAAAGGAGAAAGTTGTGCCTCACTTTTTCAAAATAAAAATGTGGAGTAAGGGTGAACCCCCTTTACAACAATGCTGTTTTTGTTGTGTGTTTCTGTAGGGGAGTGTGTAATTATGTGAAATAGTGTGTTTGTGTGTAATGCCCATATCCCTGTTAATCCTTTGTTCTCTGACTTTGCTTTGGCTGTGTCTTTATTGGGGGGCCCTTCAGTTTGTGTCTGGTATTGTAAACTGGCCTTGGGATTGTGTAGCACTATGATGCAGGTCCCCTACCCTGTCCTGTACCATCCTGGTAAAAGTCCAGTTCCCTGTCCTGTATCCCAGGCAAAAGGCACAAGATACAGTTTGCACTCGAGAGATTCGCCAGCGAGGAAACTTGAAATCTGAAATCCCCTTTTTTGCTGTGTTGGCCACAACATGGGCATTTTTGGCAGCTAGTCAGTCCCCATTTTTCTCCGGTAGCAGAGGAGGGAAGTCAGAGAGCTTCAAAACAAGGATGTCGAGCTCCAAAGGCAGAAGAGACTCCTCTTGGTGGAATTTCTGGAAAATACAGTCCAGCAAAGTCATCTAAACAAAGGAAAACTCTAGAGAGGCCCAATGTGTTTGTTTTTCCAATAGATTGTACCTGATTGTTGTGGACTCTGTGTTCACCATGTCTGAATGCTACACTGCCTGAATGCCAGTAGTGTGTGATGGGGCACAGGTGACCACTTTGAGTAGTGGTTTATGAATTCTATCAGGGTTGTACCTACAGGGACCAGCTGTTTTGAGTTTCTGGATGGACAGGTGGCAGTTGGAGGATGGGGCTAGGGCACCTTGAGTTGCCCTCAGGGACTAAGCACTATGGTCCATGTCCAAAACGGGGGGCCTGAGAATGGATCAAAGATCTTGACCCATGTAGTGGGTCTGTGTCATCATGCACCTTAGCTTCTTGCTAATCTGAGTCAAGGGCAGCGTTAAGTGGGGTGTACTGGTAGAAGTCTTGACTCCTTAGCAGAGAAGTTTCAGTTTGAGATAGGCTCACTTGGGCTTACTTACGATCATGTTGTATAATAACTCAGAGTGGTTTATGAGCTTGCGTGTTTTGCAGCAATGTGAATTTTTTTGTGGGTGACAGAGAATCCTGCTGGGTCCCCTGGGGGTCCTTGGCATAGGCAGCATCCTTCCTTAGACAAGAATGCAGCTGGTGAGGGATGAAAGTAAATGGGGGAAATGAAACCCAATGTTATCATACTCTCAGCAAGCACTGTACCCTACAGGATATGAACCCCCCCCACCTCCCACCCACCCTCTGACGTTAGGGGTCACAGGTGAAACACAGCTCTGTTCACTGTCCAGGCCTTTGTTTGCACTCAAAGGCAAAGCTGTTGGAAGTTTCTTTGGGTTCATGTGATATTTCTGTCAGTCAGATCCTAAACCGTAGAGATCAGGTGATCCTAATGTGCTGAATGGGGCCAGTAAGGAGTCACAGTTGCTCATGTTGCTGGAAAAATGAGACCGATAGTGGTTAGCTGTTTTTACTTGCTTAAACAACCCCTAGTTGCCATGTGTGGTGTCAGGAAACGTATCTTCACAATCCCAGTGGAAAAGATTTCCTAGAAATCACAGGGAATTACAGCTCCTGCTATGATATTGAAACAGTCAGGTGATCTCCATGGTAATAATATCCATGACAACTTGGCATTATGTGCTCATAATAAATGATTTCAGACATGTTTAGGGTGTCAGGGCTACATTTCCCCTTGAAAAGAGTGCTTGTTGAAACCGAATTGAGGACCTGTGATATTATGATGACTAGTATTGAACATTTGTAAGCTTGGTTTATTAATGCATTCAGGAATCGTCATGCCAACAGTGACCAAGCACTATGGTAACAAAGGTTGGCCATAAAGGAGTGGCACTATTATGCACCCTTGAGCAATATGTCTACCTCGAAATTTGTGTGTAAATAAATCCAACTTTAAACTGTAAACCATGTGAAATACTGTAGAAAAAGTGGCTGCTAAGGAACTGAAAATTGTTATGAAAGCAGGTTGCCTAGACACAACAGCAACAGACTGCGGGGTGGGGAGAGGGGGTTATTATTACTGAGATGGATCAGCAGGTGTCACAGCAATAGGAGACTGATCTGATGTTATGGCTTCAAGATCAACTCCATGTGCCTCCAAGGTCTTTATTTAGTAGTGTCTGTGTAATCTGGGTTCTGCAAGAAAATAGGAAGTACAAACTTGAGCACTTGAGGAGGCCTGGTAGTTGAAATACAATGGCAAAATGGCCATGGTGTTGAAAACTTGATATCAGAGTACCTGGTATGAAACAGTAGACTGAATGCATTTGGAGAAACTGGACCACAGGAATGGGTGGCATGTTGATTTAATAGAAATGGTTTGCGAAATGCATGAAAACAAAGTCTGCACTGAAATGGGCTTGTTGTAATCCAGTGAAAGTGGTATACCTCTGCTGACCCAGCTTTTGGAGAAAACTTACCATAAAGGTGGAGAACTTGCGTAGCTCTGGTCCCAGAGTCACGCATTGCAGCTGCTGGAGTCTGCAAACACGTGAATGTGACCCAGTACTGCTCAGCCTTCATGTGCTATCGATCTTGGCAGTAACTCTGACAAGATAAAAGCACTCAGTTGCAGAAAATGCCAAAGTTTAACTTTTGTTTGCACTGCCACCCTTTGTTTATTTTTTCCTTCTTAGGATCTGGCTTCTCACTGCTTAGTTTAACACTCAGTCCCCACATTTGGGAGATATTTTTTGGGCTCTGGTTTATTTTTACTGGCTCATGGTTATGGAAACACTTAGGCTAGGGGAACTTGGTGATTGAGGGAACTTCCACCCGAGTTATTGTGTTTTTGCGTAATGGGCTCTCAGCCTGTTACTTAAACTTGCAATTGACTTTGTAGGGCCGTTTTCAGCTGCTCTACTTCCACTTTATGGGTCTTGTGTAGGCTGTGCTGGTCATAATGGGCTTTCTCTTTTGGATCCAACTACTTTGTTTCCTCTTTCAGTCACATGCTGAATTTTTCTTTTTTTCCCACTTAAGCTTTTTCTTGTCCAATTCATCTCACTGTCACATCTCTTTCCTGGCAGCCCATGCTGAGCTGTACAGTTTTGTTATCTGCCATAAGCTCTCATCGACCAGCCAACACATCTTGGTGCTCTTCCTGGCCCTTTGGTGCAAATATTCCCCCTTCCCAGGGCTCATCTGGACATTGGGGTCTCTACTCCTAGGAACTGCCAAGGAGGTGTGTTTTTCCCCTTTGCTTAATTTCACTTTGAGTATAGTTTAATTTTTCTCTTTTCTTTTTCTAAGCAATAAAATTAATTTTATCCATAGACTTTTGACTTAGAAATGCAAAAATATAAATGCTACAGATGTCAATCTCCCAGCTACATTGACTGAGATTAATACAAGTAGGATGAAGGCTTGTAAACATAAGCACATTTTGTACAGGAGAAATTGGCATTCATTTGTCTGCAGGTGAAGTGGGGATTAAGGAGCTGGAAAGGTGACCTGCTCCAGTTCAGTGACGGGTTTGACTGTTGTAGCATTGAGAGGTGCACATGCTTGTATTTTTGCTTGGGGAAAATACTCACAGGGTGCAACTACAAGCTGAGAAAGTCTCATTGGATAAGAGCTTCTCAGAGACCCGACTGAATAAGAATCCAGGGACAAAGTGGATTTTAGAGGGATGCAGCACTGGATAGGCTCCAACCCCATGCTTCCCATTGTCAGAGGAAAACTGTAAGCCATCTGGACTCCTTTAATCCATGGCATCCCAACATCCCTCAGTGAACATCCCCCACCTTTGTCGTTTTCATCACACGTGTGAAACTGGCATTTCCAACAGGGAAGTGAAAGCAAAAGGAAAGATGAAAAGCACATGTGTTCAGAAACTTGTCCTACAATGCTCCTGAGATGCTCTCAGTCTGCACCACCTTAGATAAAGCTGTGAGAAACCCAGCTCCTTGTATTAGGACAGGGGCTGTAAATTTAAGGTCCATTACGCCCTTAGTGGACTCTGGGTGGGCTTCAGGGAGTCCATGAAGGCAAGTTTTCTTTGAAAGTAACATTGTGAATAAAAGGTAAAAGTGTTACTGTGCTATTATCCATCCATTATTTTTAACTGTTTAATCCTGAGCTTGGTTGTGGCGATCTGGAGCCTTTCTGGGAATCATTGAAGGCTAGGCTATGAAACCACCCGTGGATGGAATGCCAGTCCATCCCAGGGTCAAGCTGTTATTATTTATGATGAATCTGATTACTGTCTCACAGAATTTTCAATGAAAAAAATCTCAGTGGAGCATTTACTTTGTAAGAGGGGTTCTTGGCTTTCATCAGATTTGTAAAGAGGTCCATGGTTCAGTAAAGGTCAAGAATAATGTATAACAAAAAGCATACAAGAAATAAGTAAACTAAGACTGGATATCTAAATGTCTCTTCAGTTGGGATATTCCTGCCATAGGAGCCTAGGCTGTGACTCATTGGGCCTCTGAGTCAGGCTGAGACAGCTGCACGAGAGGGGGGCACTGAAAATTATAGACTTTAGCTGTTAACCACCAGCTTGTGTGTGTACGCCCACTGTGCATGATAGATATCAAGTATCTACTTTCTTCAGTTCTGAATTTGAGTCAGCATCAGGGTGTCTCCTTTATATGTTCCAACAGCTAGCTTACTCCTGCTGCTGAGGGACTATTTGAGAGGTGAATGAACACTAATGGTTTGTAAGGAAGTGCCTTACAAGGGGAGTAAGAAGAGAAAGAAGTTAAGATTTTGAGTAAGTCTTTCCATCTTGTTTCCATCCAAAGGGCAATGTGTATCCTGTCGTCTCCTAGGTTACGTGGCCCACATGAGCTGAAAAATATGGGTGATGCAGGTGGATGCAACTAAATTGATTTGATTTAAAAAAACCTAGCACTTCCTACCTCTTCTATTAACATGCGTTTCACTTAGGAAGCCACAGACGGTGGCTAATGTTCAATAGTTCATTTTCATTCCTCATGTTTCCTAGTTACTATCTGTCCTGTACAGATGTGGACGCCGGATGTTTGACTGGGAGCTGACTCAGCTCAGTGTTGTTCAGTGTTGTTGTGGCTTTTTCATCTGTAGTCCTAAGGGAGGTACCCTTTTGTTGCTATGGTGACACTTTAAACAAAGTAAAATGTCAGGCTATAGCCAAACAGCAATTTTCCCCTCACCTCACCCCATATTTGCAGCCTAGTTGATTATTATTTTGCTGTAGTTTTTCATTTACATTTATTCAGTTAGCACATGCTTTTCTCTGGATCAGTGTACCACTTGGTAAACAAAAGTGCGTCAACAATAACTTTACACACAGACAGCGGTTGGTCAAAACGCAGCTTGTTTGTTTGATACCACCATGTTGTTGGGTCACACATGTTGCTGCCTGTAGAAGTGATATTCAAAGTGCAAATTTATTCCTGAAAACACTGCACAAATCAAAATCACACATACTAGAATTCTATTTTACAATATTTTAATTACTGGAAAAATAAAAATGTGCCCCCAGCCCATCCCAACTTTCACAAGTATCACTTTAACACTGTAAAACACCTTGTTGCATGCATAGCATCACAACATGCAGCACACACACAGGCCATCACCCAGTGCTGCACACAGGGTACCAACCCCTCTGTAAAAAGTAGGGAGATCACACACGTCCAGACATGTGAGCGATGGACAAACAGCACAGGGGACTCCACGTTCCAGAGTTGTTCATTCAGCAATGAAATTATTGCTAAAAAATGACCAAAGATGACAATTTTAAAATAAATACACAAACTGGGAGTTGATATTAAAACTTTAGCTGCATTATAACAAAATTGCATATACCAGGGCTGTGTATAAAGGTGGTTTACCTGTGTGTGTGTGTGTGTGTGTGTGTGTGTGTGTGTGTGTGTGTGTGTGTGTGTGTGTGTGAAATAGATTTTTAAACCCTTGAATACTGGGAGGAATTCAACAATTCTGAGAGACAGAGGATAGTAGCTCCACTTTGCTGGAGTCAAAACTGAGATCTGGTGGGTGTTGCATTTTGCATTTCAGGGTGTACTTCTGCATTGGAGAGATTTGCAACCCGACTGTAATCGCAGTGACAGAAATTAGGAAATAATGGTCTTTCCTTATTGGTGACAGTTCTGAGCAGCGTGGCAAAAATGTCTGTGTAACAACTGAGGAATCACCCCCTTTGTGGTCTGACAGGTCTCATTGTCTTGGACACTTCCATGTCAACAATGACGCTGTAGCTTTATAGATGATAGAGGAGACCAGAGGAGGAGATCCATAAGAATGGCTCCAATGTGGAATGGAATTTGGCTACTTGTTGGAAAACATTTAGTTGTTCAGGAATAGCAGATGGGGGCGAGTTACTGCCATGTCATATGAGATTATAGATCTCACATTTCATTGTGGAAATGAGATGTATGAAGTCTGTGAGTGGGGAAACAATATTGTAATGAGAATTGAAAATTTTCTGCTCCTGCTCACCAGAAACCCAATTATGAAGAAGGTAGAAAAACGGTTTAAAAATAAAGTTGCATTTCATAATTAAATACCTTTAAAAGGGTTCTTTTTTTAAAAATTATTTGATTAACTGGGGGTCCTCTGCTAGGAAAATTAAAAAAATTTGTAGTTGTATACCCTTCTGAGTCCAGCTTGACATGTTTTATTGTTTCCTCCCTCACATAGTTCTGGCAGGCAGCTTTACAGTCAGTTGTCTAGAGGGGACCCAGCTGATTTGCTGGGGGCTGTGAAAGGCCATCTGACAAGGCTGGCAGGGGAGGTGTCTGAACAATGGAGTGTCTGTCTCCTGTCCACTTGAGTTATTTCAGTTTCCAGAAGAGCCCTTCGCCTTTGTTTATCCTCACCACCACCCCAGTGGCACCAGTCAAGGCCATGTCACCACAGTCTCTCAAAAACACCACAATCCTTTGAATTTATGAGAATCACCCCTTCCATGTGCCACCATAAATATGATTTGGGAGGAACGATGCATGGAAACATTTGAGCATGAGATACTGAATCTGGTTATCCATTAGAGAGGACACAGGGTACAATTTACATTCCTTCATTTATCTCATGTTTTTTACAAAATGATTTTACAGTGTTAGTTTAGAACACCCAGCTACTTACAAAAAATGCACCCATTTCTATAGCTGGGTAATATTTACTATATCAATTTAGGATAAGCAACTTCATCAAAACTATAGGAGGTGGGATTTAGACCTGCATAATTTGAGTAGAATCCTGCAGCTCTGTCCACTAAACCATCTGCTGCTTTCTTTTACAAACTAAATATCACTCATATGGCCATTTTAATAACTGTTGGGGACACTACTGTGCTGCCTGTTCATCTCTTCCAGCAGGGGCAGTAAGACTTTTCACAACAGTATGTGTGGCACTTTTTAAACTTTTATTTTTTTTAACTTATTTGAAGTATAGAGTTCAGTTCAGGATGTGATTAATTTTTCCCCTCAATGGTTGTCTACATTGTTTCAGGTCATTGTGCCATAAAGGATGGGGTTTATAGGTTTGTGGATGTTCCAAACGAGTCAGATATATTTTCCAACTTCCTGCTGTACTCTGCAGAACTCCAGCCAGGAGATTGGCGAGGAGGTGGAAGATGGGGCAGTTTACACCATTACCCTGCGTAAGGTGCAGCTGCACCAGACAGCCAGCAAGGGGCAGCGCTGGCTGGGCATGGAGACGGATGCAGCACTCAGCCTGTATGAGACATGCAAGGTGCGCACCATCAAGGCGGGGACACTTGACAAGCTGGTGGAGTACATGGTGTCTGCCTTCCGCGGCAATGACTCCAGCTATGTTACCATCTTCCTGTGCACGTACCGGTCATTTGCCACCCCCCACCAGGTGATGGACTTGCTACTCGACAGGTACGGATGGCTGCGATCAATTGCACTGCGCAGTGTAATCTGCGCTTGGAATCCATGCTGAAAAACACTGCTGTTTACTGTTTCTCAGGCATGCCAAGCTGCAGCAGGTCAGGCCCGATGGGCCCAAACCAGCACCAGAGAGACTGGCACAGGAGGACTGCACAGAGCGGAAGAAGTGAGTACCCATCTCTGATTTGCCCATTCTCTTATGTGGGTGTGCACACACACACACACACGCAAGCACTGCTCCTTCCTGCGTTCCATTCTGTTCAACGTTAAGCCTCACCCCCTCCTGCAGTGCTGTCTCGTCCATCCTGGGTGCCTGGTTGGACCAGTACTCTGAAGACTTCTGGAGTCCACCTGAGCACAGTTCCCTGCAGCGCCTCGTCGCTTTCCTGAAATTACACTTCCCCGGGTCAGACCTGGAGAGACGAGCCTGCAACCTGCTGGCCCACTTCTGCCACAGACACTACCAGGAGCTCCACCAGGAAGGTAAGGCTGGGTTTCTGTAGGTAATGCGGGGCAGCAGGTGGTATAGTGGTTAGAGCTGCTGCCTTGTAGTTGAAGCATCTGTGTTTGAGTCCCCCTCCTGCTATAGCATTCTTTATCAAGGTACCCTGAACAGATAAAGTTACAATTATTTAGTTGTCAATGGGCAAATTATTTTAAATATCTTAACACTGTAATAAAATAAATATAAATAAAAATCTAGTAATCCTGTGAAATTTCTGAACTTTGACATCAGCATTTTAGTGACTTTGTTCTGATCTCGTGGCAATGTCCTTTACAGCATCTGACCACAGTGTGTGCACCTTCGCCATGCTGGAGGAGAGTGGCTTTGAGGACGAGCGCCCTGACTTGCTGTCCTTTGACCCTGTGCTGGTGGCAGAGCAGTTCACTCTCATGGATGCGGTGAGAGATGAGGGCCACATAGCACCCCCCCCCCTCTTGTGTTAGAATACATAGCAGAGTGCACTATGTGATTATAGTAGAGCAGGAAGTTATCATTATTATTAACCCCAGGTGGTCTGGTGGGAACAGTGAGTAGCACTAGTTCCTCTCAGTCTCTGGCCTGGGTCGTACATGGTAT
Source organism: Arapaima gigas (assembly GCA_900497675.1). Taxonomy (NCBI): domain Eukaryota; kingdom Metazoa; phylum Chordata; class Actinopteri; order Osteoglossiformes; family Osteoglossidae; genus Arapaima; species Arapaima gigas. Next base: position 357,717 of record UFQX01000012.1, read on the forward strand.
GAATCTGGCTCACTTGGTGTATAGCTTGCATTCTTTCCCTGTGTTCATGGGTTTCTATCTGGTGATCCAGTCCCTCCCTACAGTCCAAAGACATGGGTTTTGGGTGAACAGATGACTCTTAAGTTACATATGTTGTGTGTATGTGACTGAGTGTGTCATTGCCCTGTGATGGACTAACATCCGATTTAGGGTTTATTCTGCTTCATACCCTGAGCTTTCAGACTCTGCAATAGTGGCTCTGATCAAGCAGTTATTGATAATCAGTGGAAGGGCTATCATAAGTACTTTTAATTAGGGACCTTCAGCCAAAATCATGTTACAGTAATAACAAGATAATAAATATTAATATTTATCTTGTTATCTTACTAGATGTTTATTATATGTCTGCCTGTCTTTTGATCTGTTGTACTATCACTCTGCATCGCTGCCTAAACATTACTGTCCCCTTCCCCTTTCTCTACCAGGAGCTTTTCAAGAAGGTGGTGCCATATCACTGCTTGGGGAGCATTTGGTCTCAACGGGACAAAAAGGGCAAGGAGCACCTGGCACCAAGTGTGCGTGCCACCGTGGCTCAGTTCAACTGCGTGACCAATTGTGTCATTGCAACCTGCCTGGAGGACCGCACGCTGAAGCCTGTCCAGCGTGCCAAGCTGATTGAGCACTGGATCGAGGTGGCCAGGGTGAGACACTTTTTGAAGGGGGCTTAGGTGTGGGGGCTAAGACCAAAAGGTGTGTGTGTTTGTGTTTTGCTGACCTTGTTGCTTGTGTTTTTGAAGGAATGCCGGATCCTGAAGAACTTCTCCTCCCTACGAGCCATCCTCTCTGCATTGCAGTGCAACTCCATCCACCGGCTGAAGCGCACCTGGGATGAGGTGTCCAGGTACAGATCCAGAGACCCACTGCAGCGACACTCGTAGTCCAACCTATTTTGCCTCCCTCCTGGTAATCCTCTGCTGCTCCTTTTGCAGGGAGAACATCCGCATCTTCCACGAGCTCTCGGAGATTTTCTCAGATGAGAACAACCATTCCCTCAGCCGGGAGTTGCTCATCAAGGTAAGCACTGTGAACCAATCAGAAAGCAGCAACAGGTGTCTGCAGATTTAGCAACAGCTCACAAGTGTTGAAATATGTGTTACACTGTGGGATCCTCAGGGACACTCCTCTTAGCTCATTATGAATCATTTTAATACTGTTTACCTCACACTTTTTAATCCAAGGTGACTGAATGGTAGGTAAATTACAGTAAATTCTGTCCAGTCATTCAATCATTTATACATTAGAGCAATGTAAGACTTACATTGTCCTTCACTCTCACACATGTGTTCATCTATTGTTAGCAATAGTCATTTTTGCACCTCATCTACTTATAGAACTTTGTGCCTCCAGATTACGTGCCAGTTTGATATCTTGGACCCAATGGGGGTACAGTGGTGGGGGATGAGCAGCAGAGGGAATCCCTGCTGACATCAGACATGGCCTGCAGGGTGCGATAAGAAGCCTGCCTTAGTGACGTGTTAAGGATTCCTTGGGACTAACCCCCTTCACCCGGACTCCCTGTGTGTTATCTCCTTGAGACAGGCAGTGCCTGCCTCCCCATCCAAATTCCATTACACGCTTATGACACACAACCTGATCAGAGATGCTTCTAGCTCACATATTTCACATTGAAGCCTGAACTAAAGGGCTCTTCTCACTGAAACGTGTGATGTCACTGCAGGGCAACTGCACCAAGGGATGAAAAGAAATAAAACCCTGTTTTTAATTAGGGTCACAATAGAGGGAGATCAGAAGGGCAAGTTCTTTGAGTTGTCAGTCCAAGTCCCACAGTATAGGAAATATGTATTGGCAAAATGTCCTAGAACATGGTCTACTTCAATTTATTTGACTCTCTCCAATGACTTTCATGGTTAGGTTTGTAACCTAAGCTACTTAGTGTTTTACCCATTTATACAGCTGTGTAGTTTTTTTTTTAAATTGTATTAGTTCTGGGTAAATGCCTTAATCAAGAGTACTACAGCAAGAGGTAGGATTCAAACCAGGGCTTTCAGTTCTTTCAATTTAATGTCACCCCCACCTCTTATGGCAAATATTGTAATACGCTTTTTTGGAAATAATTTAATTTATAATAATAATTTAATTTCCATTTCCTTTCAAACATGTTTCTCATATTCAAATGTACAATTTATACTTTTTAAAATGCCATATTTGTCCATTATCTATTCAGCATTGTTGCATATAGGCTTATAGCAAAACTACTCTTGTACCCTTGAGTAAATTACTTTAGTAGTGTCAGCATAATATTTGCCCACCTCTTCATTACTGTGTGGAGTCTGATGATGGTGTTCTATATACTGGGTTGAACACCATAACAGTCTTTCCTTCTCTTACACCGCAGGAGGGCACTTCCAAATTTGCCACCCTGGAGATGAACCCAAAACGAGCTCAGAAGCGACACCAGCAGCAGAGGGACTTGGTAAGATCACTGTGCTGGTGGTGGAACAGCGGTAGCAGTGTGAGAGGGAGCGGGAAGGATGTGCAGAAGAATCAGGCTGTAAAAATTCCTTTCTTTCAACCCACTACTGCAACAGCTTTGTGGCAGAATGACACAATTTAATTTTCAAAATATTGAAATTGTTATATTGTTTTAAATAATTTGATTTATTTTCAGTCCCAGGATGTCATTAGTCAAACCCTTTGTTTTGATAGTTTGCTATAGAGTTGAGAGAGAGAGAGAGAGAGAGAGAGAGAGAGAGAGAGAGAGAGAGAGAGAGAGAGAGAGAGCGCACTTAACGATGCCTTTTATTTTTTAGGGTGTGATGCAGGGTACCATTCCTTACCTTGGCACCTTCCTTACAGACCTGGTCATGATGGACACAGCTATGAAGGACTACGTGGAGGTACAACTCAGTGTTTGCTGTTCTTTCTATCCCAGCATCACTGCAGTCAAATGTGGACCATAAATACTTCTCCTCTTAGCAAACTTTCTTATTAAAATATCAAAAGTGGCCTGTATAATTTACAATTTTATACTTTGTTGATTTAGCTGACACCTTTGACGATGATAACTAACAAGATAATCAACTTTACATTTATTTGTGTTTATACAGCTGGGTAATTTTTACTATATCAGTTTATGGCAAGCACCTTGATCATCAGATCAGAGATTATATTCAAGCCCAGGATGTTCTCACTGTAAATAATGGCTCTAATCACTATGCCCTCTGCTGTACCATTGCACTTTGCATATCCAGTGCAGCAGTTGGGCCATTTGGCATGGTGCATAGTCACCAACACTTCATTGCTCATCTTTAATATACTGTAAATTTGAACTTGACTGGTGTTTATTTTGTACTGAGTCATACGCAGTTGGCTTACTGTAAGATGCAGGGGTTTTGTTTTCAGCTTTGCCATTTGGCAGAAACTTTAATCTTTTCAACACCATAATGAATAAATGTAACTAGTTTACTTACTCTTATTGCTTATTAATTCTTACTTATTAATTCTAATTTTTATTAGGGTGGACTGGTCAACTTCGAGAAGAGACGGAAGGTGAGCAATCGCTTTTTCCAGTCTTATAAAGCATATCGTTTTGAGGTGTGAACCGCTGATGACCCCTGACCTCTCTCATGCCGCCTCTGTACCTGCAGGAGTTTGAGGTGATCGCCCAGATCAAGCTGCTGCAGCTGGCCTGTAACAACTACAACTTCAGGCGGGACAGCTGCTTCCAGGAATGGTTTGCCGGAGTGGAGAAGCTGACCGAGGCAGAAAGGTAAGAAAGGACCGTTTCAGCACACTGAGTTATTGAGAGCAGCCTTCTGAACTTCTACATTCTGACAACTAAAGTGGCATATGCTGTGACTGAGGCATCAGTACAGGCTAAGCTGTAGAGTTTCCAGCATGAAGGCATTGTCACATGACCTCTGACATGAACCTGTGTTGTATCTACAGCTACAGCCAGTCATGTGAGGTGGAGCCACTGTCAGAATCTGTAAGCAACACATTGAGGGCCAAGAAGAACACAGGAATCATCAAGAGGTGGAGCGAGTGAGTGCACTTCACCCATTTGCTCCCTGGAGTGGGTCACCACATGCTATTCTCTCAAACAGAGGCAGTTTAACCTCCAGTATATTGCATATATGCCTACAAATAAATGAATGGGGGAGTGGGTGGATGGAAGGAAGGAATTGCTGTGTTACAGCTCTTAAGACCCCAAACCCAGATTACTATAAAATATTCCTCTCTGCAGTCGTCAGCCCACCAGTGCAGAGCCCATCTACCCCAGCACCGGGAGCCCCCATTCCAAGTCCTTTGAGCAGCTGCGCTATACAGCCTACCTGGGGGGCTCGGGGGCTGGGACGGGTGATGCAGTCGACTCCCTCAGTGTCACATCTGCTGGCTCCAGCAGCTCAGACGTGGAGGATGTCAGTGTCGGCTTCATCTCTGATTCACCTGATGCCCTTGAGAAGAAGGTAAGGAGTTTAAGGGTAGTGTGGGGCAGGGTGGTGGCATGGGGTTGCAGTACTTAAAGTTCAGCATAACAATTTTAAAGTTTAGACTTGAAAGGCACACAGAATAATATGCAATTAAGATTTAATTTGTAACAGATCTCAGTCTTTAGCACTTATCTAAACACTTTAGTTCTCTAATACAGTTTACAAAGTTGGATTTGTACAGTCCAGTTGGACTTCTTGGTCTTCCATGTCCCACACTGTTAATCTGTTTAAGAGGACTCGTGGCCATTAGATGCAAACAAAGAGCAAGGAGTTTGCCCTTACTCGAGGAAAAGGAAAGGCATTCTGATGTTTGTAATGGCTGTTTTGAAGTTAAATGAAAATTTATAAGGTCCCTTCCCAGAATTCGGAAATTTCTCAGCGTAAGCCCTCAGACAGTTAGTATTGGTTACTTCTCTCTATTCTAACCAAGCACCCATCATTTAATGTTGCATGGTCAAACACCAACATGGTCCTGGGCAAATACAGTGAGCTTGTTTATACTGCCTAATTGTAATTTAAACAGTTTTCACACTACAAGGAATCCCTCATAAGTCAATTTCCAGGGAAGAATTACATTTGACACCATACAGAACAACATGGGCAAAGTGGTAATTAAGTCTCTAATGGATCTAATGGGTTCTCGCTCTCTCCTGCTGTGCAGTTCTGGGAGTCCACGTCCCTGTCATCTCTAGATGCCTCTGGCATGGGCTCAGGCTCAAGCAGCACCTCATCCTCCTCAGTGTCATCCACGCCAGTCACAGCTTCACGCTCCCACAAGCGTTCTGTGTCAGGGGTGTCCAGCTATTCATCCCTTTCACTGCCGCTGTACAACCAGCAGGCAGACGACTGCTGCATCATCCGCGTGAGCCTGGACCTGGACAATGGCAACATGTACAAGAGCATCCTGGTGAGTTTGGGGTGTAATACACAAGCTAGTATCAAATACAGTTTTAGTGATGTTACCACGACCTATTTCTACTCTCCCACATAAGTGTTGAAATGTGACATTATGATTTATTTACATGATGCCTTTATATAATTACAAAAGTTACAATAAAATCATGTTTTGGATGGGTGGAATGTTCAATTTCCATTCAATCAAATTCTGCTTTATTTGTGTAACACTTTCAAAAATGTGCTTCACACATTGTGTGTTGAACATGTGCCATAGTACTGACCTTGTATGCTGCAGGTGACAAGTCAAGACAAAACACCAGTGGTGATCAGGAAGGCTATGGTCAAGCACAACCTGGACTGTGAAGCTCCGGAAACCTATGAGCTCCTACAGAAGGTTTCTGAGGACAAAGGTAAACCTTAACCTACCTGTATGATCTATTATACAAGCAGTTGGCTATAGAGTAGCTTGTTCGTATGAACATTGGCTCCTCAACTTATGAACGCAATTAGAAACTGAAGTCTGTTCAGAATCACTTTGTTTTTGTGACTTAAGTCACAGTCAAAAAGAGCTCAGTAGTACAGGAGTTCCACTATTCAGGTTTTATGAAAACCTTTGATATAACAAATACAAAACACATCATAATCCTTTTTAATATTAATGTCTTTATTAAACATTAATATTGAAACAATGACTGGAAATTAAAAACATTGTCCCCACAATCTCCCATTCAATGGTGATTGACAGATTTATCTCATAAGAGTGAAACTTTCCTCATCTATTCATCACCAACATTCAAGGACACCAGAACTGAGCTGTAAACTCTGTGAGTGAGTTGAATTAATGCAGTGTCTGTTACAATCCTGGCCCAAGTCTAGGGTTTGGGTCAATAACATGTTGCTGTAAACGTTTGGGTGTATGATGTTGATGCACAGCAAACCGCCAACAAAAACCAGCCAGCCTGGATATACTACTAATCAATAGCAAGTTTTATTGCTTCCACTCCAAACAGCATGGAATGCAGGAATAGACAATGGGACAACACAAAAGGAAGGGCTATTAATGAGCCTGGACAGTGCTAAAAAATGAACCAAAAAATACAGAACACACCTTCCCGAGGCTAGTGGTATTCTCCTTGGTATGCAAATGAACCACACAAAAAGAAAACCTGACTACACTAAGCTAACCTAATCAAAAGTACAAAGTTGGCACCTACCCTCTTACCTAGTGTGTCTAACAATAGTTCACTGCCATGTGGAAAGTGTATGTACACACACCCTCTTACCTGCTATGTTTCCTTATACATGCACCAAGTATTCATAGGGTAGGGACAGGACATAGGAAGAATAAGATATATGTTTAAAAAAAAAAACTTAACAAATTCAAGACTTATACAAAGGGTTGGTTTACATATACAGAACCAGAAGAAGTGGAAATCAAAATCTTAAAGGCTCTCAAAATGTTCTTATGTGAGCCAGGCCCCTCCCACTTCAACACTGACTAGTTCCCCTTGGTTCACACTGGTACTCCAGTCCTGTGACTCATTATTTCTTGATTGGTATCATGAGTGACAACGATCCCAATCCTGAAAATGAGAGACAAAACACAAAGAAAAACACAGGGATGTAACAGAGCCACACTTTACTGTCATCTGTTGGCATGCAGAGTAAACACAAGTTGCATTTGCAGTAAATAAGTAAATAAATGGGTAAAAAATTGGAGCTCAGCTGTTTATATCCTAAGGAGCCAATGTACTTAAGTTGCTACTCATGCAGCTTCTCAGATAATATACACTATAGTCATATGTAGATGGTATACTATAACTCCCGTTTATTTGTGTATTCATCGCGCATTCACAAAAACCATAAAGCTGCCAAATAAGTGATATAGTGATGCACAGAGGATGTAGTGACCATGAGATCCCTCAAATAATCATTGGTTTGCCTTTCTCCACCCACCCAGAGTTAAAGATCCCAGACAACGCTAATGTGTTCTATGCCATGAACTCATCAGCCAACTATGACTTTGTGCTGAAGAAGCGCGGGCTGTCCAAGGCGAAGGCCTCCAAGAGTGTGGCCAGCTCCACGCTGCCGCGCATGAAACAGAGGGGGTTGAAAATTGCCAAGGGCATCTTCTGAAGCCACCCCACTGCCCCATGTTGCCCTTTCTCTGCCTGACCCTTTTCAGCTGTTTTTGTGCCAAGAGTATTGCTGTGATCACAATACAGTGGTGGATGCTGAGAAAGGGGCACAGTAAAAATGCTAATGGGACTGCTTTTCAGTGAGGGGGCAGTGATAGCAGAGCTGTCACTGTTGCAGTTTCACCTTCCTGCCAGAGGGTGTGTGTGTGAGGGTTTCCTTAGAGAAAGAGGAAATTGCTGGGGATGGGAATGCTACTTCGCTGCTTAACAGATAGGGCATTATTAGACGAGACCTCCTAGACTGTGGCAGAATATAGATGTGTGAACTTTCCAGAAGGAAACATGACCCTGGGATGGTGAGAAATGTATCAATTTCAAGAACCCTGTGTCCTCACATGTGACCTATTACCACTATGTGAACTGAGGACTCCCACCACTGTGGACTGATGTCACTTCATGCTGCCTTTTGAGCATGAACATCAAGTGAACCAGAACACAGAAATGAACAAGTGTCTTTCACTTTTCTTGAATGAACTTGAAAAAAAATGTGAAAAACTGGAATGTATCGATCGAAGTATGTCAATATTGGCAGAAAGAGCACTAAACTAGCAGACTTCTGGATCACTCCAAGAATTCATAACCAAGTTCCTGTTCTATAAATCCATACTTTAATAACTGTCTGTCCAATGCAGGGTTGTGGTGGCCCACAGTCTGTCCTGGAGGTGTAGTGTGTGAATTGGGGTACACCTACTCCACTCATTCACAAGGCAATCACACACATACAGACACTGAAAATAAGGGCAGTTTAAAGTCACCAAAGCCTCCTGAGACACATGTCCTTGGAATGCAGGAGGAAACCCACCGAAACATGAGGAGAGCATGCAAACTCCAGAGTATCATTCCACTCTGTCCCATTGATATATGCACTTATGTAAGAGCTCATTAAATGATGCAATTAATATTTGCAGTTTGTTATTCCTGTTAAACTGGGATTGCATGGATGTGTCCCTGACCTCTGGAACAGTTGCCGAGGCTCAGGGCTGCAGTGTGTGTATGATAGGAAGCCGCACCTTAATGCGGTCAAGAAGTATTTTGGTCATTGCACAGGAGAACTCTTATTTTGTGACTCTGTGAGATATTTTTGTAAATATCATTGAAAGCAGTGCCATTTTTTTCTTCTTTTTCAACATTAAAAACTGAAATTTTCTATTTTTTTATTTTTTGTATCTGTAAAAAAGATAAAATGTTCTTCAAACAGTCTTCCTTTTTAAGTTTTTGTGCTAGTTTTATTTATTTTTGAGTACAGCATCACTGTGTAGTATTGTATATTTTTCACTTTTGTAATTATATATATTATATATGTAAATGTGTATATATAAACACTACATTTTTAACATTGAATTTGTGGCTCCCTTTTGTGAGATTGCTGTGGTGCAGCAATGCTCTGTCACACTATTTTTTACAATGAAGTGATGGGCTCTCAGTTCCCTCAAAGCACTATATAATTTTGGAGATAAGTCCATGTAATAAACACTTACTATGTCATTGAGTAATGTGTGCATGTCTTTTTTTTAAGAATTCTGTTGTGTTGGCTAATGTTTACATGAACATCTCAGCATTTATTCAGAGATTTACATGTTTATACTGCAAGAGAACTCACTCCTTTTTGGGGATGTAAAATTGGTTACAGAAAGTTGCATGAATTATTAAATAAGGATATCTGGTCATTGCAAGTTGTGAGGAAGACCTTCAGAAATGATTGACAGGGTATTAGCATAATAGCAGAACTTTCTAGATGATTCTGCAGCTGCCCTGCTTCCTTGTGGCTCCTAGTTTTCAGCACCTGGAGCTGAAATTTAATTATGTTAATTATTACAGAGAGATTTCACAAATTTTCGCCAGTCAGAAATAAACACAAAAACCACAATGTGTCAAATAAAATATAGAAATGCATAAAATAAAATCGAAGATATTTTTTCACATGGTTCTCTGATGTAACTCACAGCAATTCCGATGACTTCAGTGATTTAGATTCATATACAGGAAATAGTTGATTTTTTACTTTGATTTCTCATCCTGTTCCAAATAAACTGGCATCTATGTGTGTGCAAGTTCTTAAACACTACATTGATATAACAATATTCACACAGCTGTACTCACCTACCTCCTGCATTTGTTACAAGCAACAAAATATAACTGCACAATCCTATTAATATTACTAAAACACTGCTGTCTTGAAAAGTAAACCTGGTAATAAACATATTTCTTGAACTTTCAAAAGAAATAAGGGATTTCATAGTAGTATAGACTGGAGCAGGATCCTGTACACGGGCAGCAGGCGGCATAGCAGTTACAGCTGCTGCAATCCACTTGAAAGACATAGGTTTGAATCACACCTCCTGCTGTGTTGTGTCAAAGTACCTGACCTCCATGATACTTTAAGAATACCCTGATGTATAAAAGAGCAAATCATTGCAAGTTACTTTGGGGAAGGGTGCAATAAATAAATATAAATGTAGAAAAGCAGGCCTGGGGCCAAAACCCACGACCACCTTGTGCCTCTGATACAGTGGTTCTGAATCTTTAGGATGTGAGGTGTCTTCCAAAAAACTTTTTGCAAATGCTTTTTTTAAATACAAAATTCTTTTCACTTTCTAACATATTTGCACGTACTGTATTTATATTTACAAATACAGGCTATCATTATAATTATGTCTTGACTGGTTCGCCGATTAGTTTGGGGAAGGAGGGCAGGTATGAGGGTCAAATTATGAATTCCTACTCTAACTTATAAGACTGTAAAATACAATATAGCCACAAGGTGGCAGGAGAGCTCAGAAATAACAAGGGTTAAACCATTAGCGTATACGGTAGTATGAACACGTTCGTAAATAAATCTGTTCTCTTGCCATATTGCATGCTTATTTTTATACGTTTTATTAACAGTATTTACATTTACGAAATCTGCAACATATGAAAAAACAGAAAACGAGACACTGTAAACATTGCCAGTGAAATGAAATAAAAGACATAAGGAACAAAAAAAGAGTTAGGAGAGTATTCTTATACAACTACTTTTAAAAAATATGGGAAAGAAAGGTTTTGCATTACTAAATTTACGCTTGTGTATAAAATCAATATTCATAATATAGCACGACAAAATGTCATTCTTCATCCAGTTTCTGATATCAGTTTTTTTCATAAAATATTCCTAAAGTTGTAAATTACCTATTTATGTTGAGAGAAATTGTGTTTGTAACCTAGAGACCAGGCTTAAAGTCTGCTTTTACGTACTTACTACTGCATCCCGTCAACTGCATGATTCTCACACGTGCACTGCTCGGCTTTCGGCTCGCTGCTGTCTCCTGGTCTCTTCCAATTCAGGGATTTGCGCGAGTGCTTTGGGTTGCTTCTACTCACACAATCTCAATTTTCTGCTCATTTGATGTGTATATGTTTATTTCTGCCAAATCGATTTAATAAAAACATTATTTTATTTCATACTTGTTGAATGATACTGGGGACACATCCAATGGTTTTACCAGAAAACTGGATGCAAACCATGTCCATAATGATGTGTAGCACCGATATTTATTATATCCGCCAACTCTCTATTCATGATAATTGTAACCATTCTCTTATTTTTCTGTCTGGTTGAATGTATTTATCTATCCCGCCTTTGACCCTGTTGTTGTTTTTCATTTCACAGCACCGTTCATTTTCTGGTTTTTAATTCTCTTTACAGGCCGTAACTGTGTTTACCATTTATTTTCTGTAATTGTGTGACAACAATTTCTTGTATTTTTGAAAAAAAAACTCAGAATTTGCGCACGTGCAATATTCCGCGGGTGAAGTTTCTTTTTACAATTTCCGGTCACGTGTCTACAAATGCGTTTCGGCGTAGTAGAGTTCCTGCTTTGCTTCTGCGCATGCGCACTGTTCTGCTTTGTTGTTTCGGCGAAGATGGCGCTGAGCAAAACATTTGGACCAAAACCGCTGAAATTTCAGTTGGAAGAGGATGGGGACTATTACATGATCGGTTCGGAGGTCTGTACTTTGGAAATACATTTTTTTTATTTTGCTTTTGTTTAAGATCGTACGCTTGCCTGGGAACCAATTTTCCAGCTAGCCTGCTAAGCGTACTCGATTCATCGTGTCTCCATGTCCTCCACGACTGAGAGTTGTAACGGTTTCTAAAATGAGTTAAGTTCACAAACGGTCGACATTCGTTACAAATGTGAAACTAAAATGTGAAATATGAATGTCCTTCACACAAAGAGATTGATCTGATTAGAAGCTACTCACTGAAACTGCACAGAGAATGAGGTCGGTTTTCCATTCTAATGAACTTCTTTGACATTCCGTTGGGAAAGCTTATCTCAAGAGCTCATAAACTGAGATGACAAGTTATAACTAAACAAAACGTGTGTAAATAGTTTTTGTGCGGCAGTGTTTCTAGAACAGTGTCGTAGTAATTCAGTAATAACAAACAAATTGATCATCTCATCTGAGGGCGTTTCACGAAGGCATGTAACTTGAAAATAATAAGTAATCCTCGATTTTTTTTCTGTGGGAAAACGGTGAAATGACCGTTAACTAAAATGTCAAGTTATTTATGAGATTGTTTTTTACAAAAAAAGGTAGATGTTTCCTTTTGGGCCCGCTGGAATGTTACAATACGATCAATACGTAATAATCAGCTGTGGGTTAATACTGTGTTATCATTTATTCATATTTTTTCTATGACTATTTTGTCTAAAGTGGCTGATAACAGTACAGTGACTTAAACAGCAGAGTATTCTTACTACAGTATTTGAGGTTAAATACCTTGATCAACTGTATTATTGCATAAGTAGTATTTGATCCAACAGCCTTCACACTGCAACATGTTGTCTTTGATTTCTACATTCCGTGCTGACCTTTTGTCCTGGGTTTGTTACTAGGATTCATTCATTTAGCTGACACCTTTCTTCAAACTGTCTTAGAATGTCAGGTTTGTGTACTAAGCTACTTGCAATGATTTATCTGTACATACAATAGGGACATTTTTACATATGTATAAATTCAGGGTAAGTACCTTGCTGAAGAGTATAATTGCAGCAGTAAGATTGCAGACCTTGGTCCTGCCACCTTGAACCTGACTACTGTAACTCTTTAAATGGTTCACCATCTCTGTATCTCTCTGGCCTTTCACTCTGACTCTACTCTGTTACACATTCTTTAAGCTTACCTACATTATATGGGCAATGGAGCTTTTTCCTGATATGGCCCAAAAAATTTAAATTCCCTCCCAGGAATATCAAGGATTATCTCTCTTTGGGCATCTTTAAATCCAGTCTTAAGGGTTAGGGTTATGTCAATGTTTGATATTGCCTATACAGAACACGTAAACTCCCCCCACCTTTCCCTCTCATCATTTATCCACTTACTTACTCTTATTTTGTTTTTATTCTGTTTATCCTTTCTTCGATTTTTATTGTAAATTTCTTTTTTTGGTTTTAATCCATATCTTGCTTTTTAAATGTAAAGTGCTATAAGAAGCTGCTTCAACGGCAAGGCAACTGGCTCTGACCACTACTCTACCCACTGCCCTGTTGTATTGTATTGTATTGTAATTTTATGGTATAAATGGTTTATTACCATCATGTGGTGGGGTGACGTGAACTTGTCTAATGTTTCAGGCTCTTGGGATGAATTTTCCTGTTATCCTGCTTTATGCTACCATCTCAAACCAGCAGCCTTCCCTTAACCTATTTTTTTACACTTTTTTTACACTTTTGACACTTTAGTATAATGTTGAGTTTTCACTGAATTTTTTTCTACAAAATATTGTAGAAAGCTGCTTTTCCTCATAATTATTGTTTAATTTTACCTCCAGGTGGGAAACTACTTGCGTATGTTTCGGGGCTCCTTGTACAAGAGGTACCCATCACTATGGCGGAGACTTGCTTCGGTGGAGGAACGGAAGAAGATAGTGGCCTCATCGCACGGTGAGTGTTCTGAGTTTGGTCTGGTGTGGTAGCAGAGCAGGTGCAGGGGGCTCAGATGTAGAGCTGTAACACACTATGTCACTTTGCAGACAAGATCATTTAAGAGGTACAGTTTTTTTTTATACTGGAAGCGGTATCTTCAGTGTTTTCTTTGTGTTAGATCATGGTTACACAACTTTAGCCACCAGTGTGACACTGCTGAAGGCGTCTGAAGTGGAGGAAATTTTTGAGGGGAACGATGAGAAGTACAAGGCTGTGTCCATCAGCACGGAGCCCCCGGCCTATCTCAGGTAATGATACAACATTTCTTTTTGTTGTCTATGCACAGTGAAAATGTTTTGCCAGTAAATTACTTGGTTTACCCTTATGCTGCTTTGTAGAAATATTTAGTAACATCAGTGGTATCCACATTCCATTTGTGTGACACACAATGTAATTTGTAATGGACTTTGTGATTGTAATTCAGACATTATTCATATTTTATTTTACCCCTATCCTGGCCCAAGGGAGCAGAAAGCCAAGCGGAACAGCCAGTGGGTTCCCACCCTACCCAACAGTTCACACCACCTGGATGCAGTTCCCTGCTCCACCACTATCAACCGCAATCGCATGGGCCGTGACAAGAAGAGAACCTTCCCACTCTGGTAAGCCCCAGAGGATTGACCAGAATGAACAGCATCACCCTTCAGGCTGAAGAACACTACACAGTCAGAAGGTCAAGTAGCTGTTAAACAAAAACAGGTGGCGTGGTTGAGTTCCAGTGTGGTGGTGTACTGTTGGACTCCAGCTCTTCGTGGGATTAAAAGCTTCTGTTCATGGCTTCTTGTTTTTATGCTGCTTGTGGAGAAGCTGCGGTCATTCCTCATTCTCTGCTTGCAGTTTTGATGATCACGACCCAGCAGTGATCCATGAGAATGCCAGTCAGCCCGAGGTCCTAGTACCAATTCGACTAGACATGGAGATCGACGGGCAGAAGCTCAGGGACGCATTCACATGGAACATGAATGGTAGGGTTGTGTTTGACTGCCATGCTGGGAAAAGCTGGCTACCAGAGCAGAACCTGGGAGAAACATTCCTGGTCTTCCATCAGGCCCTGTCCACCTATCCCTTCTGCCACGTCCAACCCTTGTTGGCACCACCTCACAAGCACTAAAATGTCGATTCCCTACATACTGCTCTCTGCTTCCCTTCCACAGAGAAGCTTATGACCCCAGAAATGTTTGCGGAGATCCTCTGTGATGACCTGGACCTGAACCCACTGACCTTTGTCCCTGCTATTGCCTCGGCAATCCGGCAGCAGATCGAGTCCTACCCTACCGACAGCATCTTAGATGAGCAGACTGACCAGAGGGTCATCATTAAGGTATACATCTAGGATTATAGTGCCGCTGCCCTTAAGTCAGCATGTGACTATGACCACCTGTTTTCTGTAGAACTCTATAGAAATTTCTTTTTACATCTATTTCGGTGTACTGGTAGATGTCCCCAATGGCATCGATAAACGCAGATTGCTGCTAGTTGTTCCCCAGAGACAAAATTTTATTAGTTTTATTTTATTAGTTTATTAAAATAAACTATTATTAGGAAATTGTTCAAGATCAAAAAAGTTGCAGATATGTTCTCCTATTTGCTCCTTTTCTTAAGTATTTTTTGAAGGCATTTAAGTTGTCCTGCATATAACCACCTTGATCCCCTTTAGCTGAACATCCACGTGGGGAACATCTCTCTTGTGGACCAGTTTGAGTGGGACATGTCGGAAAAGGAAAACTCTCCTGAGACCTTCGCCCTGAAACTGTGCTCAGAGCTGGGCCTGGGAGGCGAGTTTGTCACTACCATTGCATACAGCATCCGTGGCCAACTCAGCTGGCACCAGCGGACGTATGCCTTCAGGTATGTCCCCCATGCTGTCATCGGTCAGTGCTCTGGATGAGTGTTAGGGAGGGGAGTCATGTGTCGGCACACAGTTAGAGCCAGTTAACAGGTGACACGTGAAGCCACAATGCATTTTTGCTTATTAGACAGTGATGCGGACACACACTTCCTCTCCAACATGCTGACCAGCATACCACACAGGCGATCAGTGTTGTAAACAAATCTCAACTACTGACATGCACACACTTCAAAACCTACTTGACCCATCTCACACAACTTTGCTGTTATCTGTTAGTGAGTCCTGAGTACAAAAACACACATGCAAACTCTTAAAAACAGAGGATATGGGGGATTAAGACAGAGAAAGCAAGCTCTGTTGTCAGCGAATGTTTTAAAGCCAAAGACAGCTGGGCTTCAGTCACACGCTCAGATCACATCCTGTTTTTCCATGCACAGCGCAACTTTTACATAGATGCATCTCCTCATGTTTTACATAAAAGTATAACTTTATTTGTCAAGTGACTTTATGATGTTGGTGACATTTTTTTCCCTACGTGCCTTTGATCAGCTGGTATGTATTGACCTGACAATTAAGTTGTCATCTCTTTACAGCATCTGAAGATTCACAGTTTTGTTTTTTATCCTTTAAGCTGCCCTTCTGTTTCACATTAAACATGTCTGATGCATGCCATACACAATTTCTGTGAAGCTCATTTCTCGTGCACTGGTAATGTGTGTTGCATACTGATGTAATTTTGTGGTTTTGCTTTTTCCATTAATTCCACACAAGGATAGATTTCATTGATTGATTTTGTTATTCCCTGTTTTGTACAATCTATAACATGCATTTCTTTTTTTGGTAATCTAACTATGCCTCTCCCTGCTGTCTGTTCCAATAGGTCTGATTTCAGGTCAATATACTTGTGCATTTCTTGAACCCCCCCCAGCTTTAACCCCTTGCGAGTTCTCTCCCAACTTCAGTCCTTGGGAAGCTGAGTACTTTAAACTTTTCCTTTTTATATTGCAGGGCCAGTCCCTCATTATGAACAGTTTTTCTGTGTTATTTTCTCTATTTTGGGTGTATCAGGGGAGTGGAGCGTTACTGTGTGTGTGTTTACACATGTTAATTGAGAAAATGGGTGAATTCTGACAGGCTGCAGTCCAGTTGCTCTGGCCTCCTCCTCTCCCTGGGTTCCTGGAACCTTTGCTTAAGTTATCAGTGAACTATGCCACAGTGGGACCCCTGTGTGAGCTTCTAACCAGCCCACACAGTACAGTTGCTGGAATATTCTTCATCACCTTTTTGATGCCCAACATGCACATGCATGTGTTTTCCCTGCTGTGTAAGACATAGAACATTTTGTACAAGAATATCTAATGGACTTATCAAACCAGAACTCTAAGCCTTTCTACATTTTTAACTGTTGTAGAAAACAGTTTGACTGCTACATTTTTAAAAACATAAAGAACTACTTTATTTGCACAATATTGACATGAATGTTTTAGCTCATAGTTAACGCTCCAATTTCCTGTTATTTTTTTAAATGTGGCCCTGTTTGTTTGGCTGGTGTTGTATGGTAGTGTTGTGGCTGTCTGGTCTCTACATGGCTCTCCTCACCACATTGGTGCTGGTTACTTGCAGTGAGAACCCCCTGCCCACTGTGGAGATCGCTATCCGGAATACAGGCGATGCAGACCAGTGGTGCCCCCTGCTGGAAACGCTGACAGACGCTGAGATGGAAAAGAAGATCAGAGACCAGGACAGGAATACCAGGTGTGGGCACTTTGAGATGTCAGTGTTGTCTGTGGAAGGGCAGGAAGGTGTTGGCTTGTGTTGCCTGAACATTTCTAGAGAATGAGTAGATGGATGGTTGTATGATAGTGATGGTCATGCAGGTTGAATGTGCATTTTGGCTCATTTCTGTAGGTTGTAGAAACTTGTCAAACTGAATGCACTGTTACAGCTGCAGGAAACATGTTGTGGACTTAAAGTGGAAATGTGGGTATTATTGGCATATAGAAATATGAAACTTGGGTGCTGCTAACAGTGAACCACACAGCCTATCGTGGGAAAAAAGGTTAGAGCCCAGCCTCATCCTTGTTGGATACAGATTTGAATCCCATCTTCTGCTGTAGCATCCTTTAGTAAGGTAAAAACTCCAGTAATTGGTTTACACTGTTAAATAATCTGGAGAGAAGTGTTAGTAAAATGAATAAATGTAAATCACTTTGGTGCTTGTAGCCACTCCAGTTGGGGACATGGATGCTTTTGACATACTGGAAACAAGTGTATGTTGAAATTTTGTTGTATTTCTGTGTGATTCTATTAGACGCATGCGGCGACTTGCCAACACAGCTCCAGCCTGGTGAGATGTCAGTGGGGTCCTGCATGACATTCAGGCCAGTTATCAAGCTTCCGGAACTTGCTAGGAAACGGGGACTGTTGGAACTTGTTTTGAGCTGTGTCGTGGTGCCGTGAGAGGCCGAAGACCTTCCCCAACAAGGTGGCAGCAAGTGGCCTCTCTGACCACCATCATCCCCACGACATTTGACTGCAGCAGTCACATATCCTCTTCCTCCGGACCACTGTCAGCACCACTGACTGAGACCCATATTGCTGCCGCCTTGTCTCCAGCATCCTTTCAGCCTTGGACCTTACCAGGGAAGTCCTGTGAAATATATACTGTCCTACTAGTGTTACTTGGTTGTTTATGGTGGTTGTTATAGGTGCTGAGAGCATTTTTGTTGTTTTTTTAATAGAAAATAAATGAGTCAAATCTTCTTTCATTTGTTTTTATTCTCATGTAAATACCTCTTTAGGTGCTAACTTTTTTCCAATGTGGCAAATCTTGAATCAATGAGTTTTTGTGGTAGAAATCTATAGCCATGCTGTGGTTTAAAGGCCTTAAGCACACATCATACAAGCTTTGTACAAACCAGTAATTTTCATTTTTCCAGAAAGCTTGTATAAATAAATGTTAACCTAATCCTAGGCAATTAATATTTATGGCAGTGAATCACTTAATTTCATTTAAAAACATTTGATCTTGTATCCTTTTCTTCTGTTTAAATGCCAGTCTGTGCTCAGCCCTGCTGAATACCACACCATGGTTTGGTGGGTTGTCCTCTTTCCCTTGTGCTGTAAGCAGTTTGTCTGGGTGAGACTGCACTACAAAGGCTGAGAGGAAAAACAGCTGACCAGGCAGGTACCCTACACAACAGGATTTTTAGATAGTTGGCATATTTATGAATATACAGCAGCAGCACAGAGGCCCTCAGTTGTCACCACTCAAGTTTGAATACAGCTGTTAGCCAGCTGTATGGGATAAGTGGCAGAAGAGAAAGTAAATAGCAGCCTTGGGAATGCTGCAGGAAAACTGGGAAAAACTGGAGCCAAACTTGTTCAAGCACAAGTGTTTGAGGAACCGGACTCACTTTTCTCTAGCACTGTATAGTCTAACTATAAATGCAACCACACTATAACCATTTCTACCACCTGAACATGTCAACAATAGGGTGCAGGTGATAGATAGTAATACATTACAGTTCAAGCCCTGGCTTTTAAAGGTATAGTTAGAGACATAACTTAAAGCACAGCTGTGTTTAACTGCCTGCAGTATCATTCACGTTTTATTTCCATTCTGGCTTAGAAATTAAGAGATGCGTTGATCTAAGCAGTTGGAAATATTTTGGGCCCGCACACAGAAGCAGTCTTCTGGCACAGACCTCAGTCACCAATCCTTCCAAAGCATCAGTCCCCCTGGTGACAGGGGTACCAAACTGTCAGGTGTATCCATGTCACTATGGGTTGAGTTCTGGGCTGCAGGTTTATTTTGCTGGGAAAGGAAGGAGTTCCAGCCCCTCCCCCCCACTGGGGCATTCCATACAACTCAGGTGGCCAACAGTTCTCACTTTATCATTATTTAATCTTCCCTCTGGAATATTTTATTCCTGGGGGTCTGGATCTTCTGGTTCCTGGGGTGTTTCTTGACCCTCCTCCTGGCCATGTTCTGGCTCAGTCTGGTCCCTCGGTGTCAGCCAGGGACCTGGAGCCTGCTCTTCTGGAAGAGGTGAATAATTGGGGTCCACCTCAGGACTATCAAAGATGAGCTTCCTGTAAGTTCAACAAATACTAGTTTGTCACATATACCACACAACACTTGCCAAGTCCAGCACAGGTCAATGCAATGACAAGAGTTTCACTAAATAGCAACAGTTCAACACTAGACTAGATGAGGGAGTCACTACATAAGCAGCTCACTCACAGTATGGCCGGAGTGATCAGTAGCTTCCTGCCTCCTGGCTGGTTTGGAAAGACATCCTCCAAAAAGTAGTACACATGTCCCACACCAATGCCTGTCAGGAAATAAAATGCAATGAGAGTCAGCAGTGAAAGTGAGCTGCCATGGGGGTTAGGGCACTGTACAGAATAGCAGGTGGTGTAATGGTCAGAGCTTTTGCCTGGCAATCTGAAAGATCCAGGTTTTATTCCACCCTCCTATAATCCCCTTGTGCAAAGTTTTTAGTGTATCAGTTTAGGGGAAAAAATGATTCTGCATAAATGAGTAAACAGCATAGAATAAAAAGCTTACATTGTAAAGTGTCAAATAATTGAATAAATGTTTATATCCTACAGCCATTCAACTCAACCTGCAGGGAGCAGGTTTGTCAAATTTTTTTAAATGTAAAAATACAGTACAAGTTAAGCAGTTTTAGAATTCCCAAAGTATGAACACTTTCTGAGCTTAGCAAAACTGGTGCACCAGTTCCTGTTATGTTTAACCAGACAGTAAACTGTTTCAGCACATGGATACAGAACCAGCTGCCCAGAGGGCAGAACAACTCATTTAGAGCAGCTCCAGGCCATCATAAAAGGCAGTGTTTCCTTATGTCTCCATAGAAGCCAAGTGGAAAAATAGATTTGCCCCAAGTCATTTTCAAAGGTCCAAGTCATCCATCCATCATCAATGATCACTTTTCTTGTGCAGAGTTGAGCCATACCCAAGAGATCAACAACAATGGAGTTGCCAAGTAACAGCGAGAATCCCATGAGCACCCAGGGCAGGAAGGGTGCCTGGAAGTTGAGCAGGCCGAAGAAATTCATGCGCACATAAGGGTTGCGTCTGCTCCACACATACACCAGCATGATGGTGAAGGCCTGGCCCAGGAAGAAGAGATTGGCAAGCAGGCCAAACAGCTGATGATGTCCATATCAAGGGAGAAAACACAAAAACAAAGTGGAAACAGTAGCCTTGATCCAAGTACTTTCCCTGAATTCATACAGGGAAAAATTACCCATTTATGCTGGGTAAATCACTAAGTTGCATATTATACAGTAATGAGCAAGAGTGTGACCAGCTCTCTGGCTATGGGTTGCCATTCACTCAAACCAAAAGGGAACTAAATCGGTCATCCTTTTGGTGGTACGTTTAAACCCCCCCCCCCCACCCCCACACTCACACACGTTAGTTAGAATAGAAAGGACAAAACAAAATGAAGAGGGTTTTGTAAAAACAAAATTGAGAACATGTGTCTGGGTACTTTCCCCAGCTGATGGAAAACTGCAGACACGCACTTTACACACCCATCCAAAACTGAGGGGGGTCTTTGGAAGGAAGACATTGACTGAGCAAGAAGGATACGGTCATGAGCATCCCACCAAAAAGGAACATGAAGACAAAGTCAGCCGTGCGGCCACGGAACGAGCCCTCCTCCAGCATGCGGCAGTACCGGAACCTGCATGTCAAGGAAGCTGAACGAAACACCAAGCTGCACAGGTGGTTATGCAAATCTAACAAGTTAATCAGGGGTGCAGGGACTACATTATATTTTTAAATTCAAAACTTAACAAAATCTAAGGGAAACCCTAAACATGTATATTCACCACACAGCAGTTCAAGACAGGACACAAACAGCAAAGGATACAGAAATATCATGTTGAACAAGAAACTGAATCCAAGGGGGCCGAAAAAGAGGAAGTTGGTTATCAGACGCCATACCTTTGAGGGGAAAAAAAGACGTGCATGAATATATAATCACAATGCATAAAGCACCGTTCAAGATGTGCACACCAATGTTTAGTAGGATATACAAAAGTTTCCAAAACAAGTACAAATCCAACGTCTACATAAACTGAAAGTGTGTATTGAACCTGGTATCTCCTGAGGATCAGGTCGGGGTTGAAATACAGCTGGAAAGGGGTGATGAGCTCCAGTTGCTGTAGAGACACATTGACACCGTCATTAATGATCCAGCATGAGCACGTTTGGCAACAACGGAGACGCGTGGAAAACCGGTGTTTGTGTTCAGGCCTCAGGGGGACGCAAGGCGTGGAGCCTTGAACAGGGAAGCTCCCAGGCTGCAATCCACACACCGGTACTTTCAGCACAACAGGACAAGCAAAGGGAAGCTTTAGTAGGGAACCCTGCAGCAATTCCGAGTTTCCCGATGCTGCTGCATGAATTTCGGCTTTAACCGTTTCCTGCCATCTGACTGCGTTTATTAACAATAGCAACAATAATTCAGCCTCTTCTCCGTCGAGGCCACGAGAAACGTCAGTAAACAGGGCAATGAGGGCTGAATGACAGTATCAGCAGGGACGGTAACAGGTATACAGTACAGGAACTGATCAGAACCCCACCGCCCACCTCCACTCACCACCGCCGCAGTGGTCAGCACGCAGGCCGTCGTATACGCTCTGGTTACGGCAGGGATCTGCATGTACTCCTGAGTGAGGGTCTGGGCCATGTCGATGTTGCTGACCCTCCTGAAGCAGCTGTACCCCCGGGGTCGACGATTAAAAACTCCCCTCGCGACCGGATGTCAGCAAGTTCGACGGCGCCTTTAAACCCTCACAACGCGACACCGCGATTCCCCTCCCCTTAGCAAGACCGCCCATCTTTAGTTGAACGAGTAACAGCGAAAGAAAAATAGGATTGATGTAGAAATTGGCCAATCATAGAACACGTTTGCTTATCTACAGCCTATACGTGTCCAGATGTAGGGCCTAAGATCGTATTCAAATTAAAGGAACGTTTTAAAACTTTTAACCAACCATTCGCAGCTATTTTTGATTGACGTCGAGTTTTGCCTTGGAAGTGCGAGGAAGGGCGGGCGGTTGATGAAGGTCAGTTGATCAGTGGCGAAGCTCCACGTGGATGTGAACGACAACCGAACACGCTGGTGCTCCGCCGAACGGAGGAACCGGCGTGTTTATCACGCTGAGGGACACGCAGTCCTATTTTATTTGTCTAGTTCAAAAACGTCATCATCTAAAGTACTTCATAACTTCGATTATATTTTTATTAGAGATTAAACTGACAGTTTTCTCCAAAGGCAACTTTTAAACTTGTAGATTTGTACAGTAAGCTACAATGATTTGCAGTATCAGTTGAAGAATGGTATTAGAGTAGGAGTGAGGATTTTTAAAATCCTTACAAGACAACAGCTCACTCACTTTAACTCACTATGCTGTCTGCTCTGGTATTCGCGATGTTGGCTCCCCTCGTCCTATGAACGAGAGAAGCAGAGCAATAAAATACAAAAACAATGTGAAAGATGATTTATTTGTATCAAAATTTTGTACAGAATTTATACATTTACACAGTAAATATGATATATGATGCAAAACAAAATGAAGAAAAAACATACTTGGTTATGTAAATATCAGAGATAGATATACATTAAGGAAATTTGTAGTAAGTATAACAGTGTTTGTACTGTTGCATTTTTACTGGGTGATTAATTGCATCCAGAACTACAATACAAGTGCTAATAGAAGAGCAGGGCCATCTGTGGTGCCATGAGCCTCTTCATGAAGCCATACGGACAATGAGTTTGCACCCTCATCACCAGTGTCCAGCACTGAGATGCTGCACAGTTGGCCCCCAGATTCAAAGCAGGAAGAAACTGGTTCTAAATTTCTGACTGTCAGAAACACAGGTCACCAGTTCAGATTTGAGGCCAAGGTTCATTCTTGCGTATTTGAACAATAATCACCACTGACACGGTTAAATAACACAAGAGTTAAATACATTTGTTCCTAAGGATTTTGAATAAGATTTTCAAAGAGCCAAATAGCATCAAGTTAAATATTTGCATATTTTTTCCTGGCACTTTACTCGTTGCGAACAGCAGGTTCGAGTGTTAGAGGTCAAGATACTAATTAAGCACTGAATAACAGTTTATTTAAATGCTACCTTTCAATTTACATCACAATTTGAAATCCTCACTGTTATAAAACATAAAAAGGAAGGATAATATTTCCTTTGCTTTCTGTTAACATATTAGCACCTTAAATGTTCAAAGATGAGAAAAACTTATCAAACAATGATGCAATGAAACAGTGTACAGTACAGAAAAAGTTTTGTAACCCTGGATTTTTGCATTAATCATAAAATGTAGTCCGATCTTTAAGTCACCATAACAGACAAACACAAGCTCTTTATGCAATGACAAATAATTGTACTTCTTGCCAATACCGAATACACCATTTAAACAATCACAGTCTAGATTCAAAAAAGAATGTGAACCTACAAAAGCTAATTGGAGGCAAATGTTCCAATCAGTGAAATGAGATTAGAGGTATGGGTTGTAGAAGTGCCCTGCCCTATAAAATGACACACAAGTTGGGTTACTGACAGTCTGTTTTTTTCAAGAAACATCGTGTTTATATCTATGAAGGAGTTGGAAAAAGAACCAAATTGTAAGAGCAGAAGGCTTGCAGAAATCTCTAGAACTTGCTAACATCTCTTCACGTGAACACTGTAATAAAAACACAGAAGAATGGTGTTCATAGAAGGAAACCATTGCTGTCCAAAAAAAGCTGCATGTCTCAAGTTTGCAGAAGACAACCTAGATGTTCCACAAATATTCTGTGGACAGATAACAAACATTTGGAACATTTTGGCAGAAATGCACACAGCTATGTCTGGAGGGAACGGGGTGCTGCACATCAAACCCTCATCCCAACTGTGAAGCATAGTGAAGGGAGCATTATGGTTTGGACCTGCTTTGTTGCCTCAAGACCTGGACTGCTTGCAATTGTTGAGGGAACAATGAATTCAAAGTTGTATTGAAATTTTACACGAGAATGTTGGTAGTGGTTTGTCAACTGAAACTTAATAGAAGTTGGATGACACAAGAGTGGCGAAGTCAGTCCTGACCTTAACCCAACTGAGATGCTGTGGCATAACCTGAAGAGGGCCATTCATGCAAGGTATCCCAGTAATATTGATGAACTGGAACAATTTTGTAGGGAGACATGGTGTAAGTTTCCTCTTCACCACTGTGCAAGTCTGTTCGGTAGCTACAGGAAATATTTGGTGCAAGTTACTGCTGCTGAAGAAGGTTCTACCAGTTATTAAACACATACTTTTTACAGTCTGGACTGCATATGTTTAAACAATTTGTTCAATAAAGACATGAAAAATACAATTGTTTGTATGTTATTAGTTTAGGCAGCTTGTTTTTGTCTGTTATTTTGAGATTAAGATCAAACCACATTTTATGAGTAATTCGTGCAGAAAACCAGGTACTTGCAAAGGGTTCACAAACTTTTTTTGCAACTTTTTTTTGTTTGAGTTCTGCCTGTTGCAAGTTTCACAATGTGATTTTCAAAGAGGACTTTAACATCCAAAAGAAATCACTGATATACACTTATGTTATCAGTTAACTGACTATAATCGGCATAGGTATTTCAGGATCTGAATGAGTACTGTTACATTCCGTAAAAATCCTTACTTTAATAAATAAGCTGCAACAGAAGTCCAAACACTGAGTTGAGAGGTACATATTTAAATGACAGTTTTTTTCCTGAGAAGACATCAATAAAAAAGACTTTGTCAAAATCCTCAAACTTTGAGTAATTTGGTCATTAACTACTGTTGTAAAATTTTTTTGTTTTAATAATGGTGATGCAATTTACATGAAGACTAAATAATGATTTTGGGGCAGTAAACATCATCTGTACCACCACAGGAGATGAGAAAGGTGATTCACAGTGTTGCTGCTAAGAACAGAGTGAGAGAATCACTGGAGGTCCTGGGTGGAGGACTGAGGAGATCCATGGCGTGACTAAGAACATCCTGGCTGTTTCACTGCGTCAGTTCCAAGGTTTTAGCACCAGGTGGCGACACATTATACGACGGTTCGCTCGGCTCCGGCTCGTGCCACAGCATGATTATTAATTAAGGTGCCCTGCAACCAAAAAAGTCCATTCCAACATAACGAGGATATCCTTCCAGAACCTTCTTTTCCACAGGGTCAAACTTCCAGTACTGTCTCCCTCGAAGGAAGTGGGCATGTCCTATTAAGGGCAGGATGGGAAATAACGATACAACCTATAAGTTATTTTTTCACTTCATGCCCAACATTATATGTTAAAACTCATTTACATGTGTGCAGTGATTTACACTGTTGACTTTTAATCAAAATGTAATTCGTTCAAAGGCCCTGCTGTTGCACTTGGCTGTAGTTGCCTTGGTATACAGTACGTCCTCTTGTATCAGTGGGTAAAACAGAAAATATACACTTGTAGATACACAAGCATCATTGAAGCATGTGAAATAAGCCACCTACATAGTTATTTTGAAGGTCATGATCTGTAAAAAATAATAAATATGTTTTATTTAGCTTCAGAGTGCCAACTGTACTAATGCTTCAGAGGGACATTTTGATGCTGTTTGGCCAACACGCCACATGTTTACAACTGTCCACACAATGTGCTACAGATGTGATTACCATAGCGGTCCTGGAAGGCAGCATCTAGGTCGCCGGGCAGTCCTTGCCACTCCTGAATTCTGCGGGCATGGACATCCTCCACACGGTGGTCTTGTGGGCTGAAGAGCCAGTAGCTGCCCTGTTTGAAGAAGCAGATCTTCTCCACGTCCTCAGCACACGTGACAGCCGCTTCAATGTGGGTGACAGGCAGGCCCAGACCACGCACCGAGAGGGGCCCGGCAATCTGCCGTTCAGCATCATACACCCAGTAGCTGCCGGCTGCAGAAGGGAGGAGCAGAAACAATTGCCAAAGTTTACATGAGGTCACCATCCACACAAACACACCAATCCAGATCATCAGAAACCTACCAACAGGTGACAGGTGGTCTAGGATTTAGATTTGCTGGCTTTTAGTTTTTGTTAAAATCCCTGCTTTTGCTGTAATACCTGTGATCACCGTACTTACCCTGGATTGATACAGGAAAAATTACCCAGCTGTATAAATGGCCAAATAATTCTAAGTAGCATACAAACCCAACACTAAGCTGCACTGGAGAAAAGTGTCAGATAAATTAATACATTTAAACCACCAGAAACAAGCACTGGAGCAGAATTTTC
Source organism: Arapaima gigas (assembly GCA_900497675.1). Classification (NCBI taxonomy): domain Eukaryota; kingdom Metazoa; phylum Chordata; class Actinopteri; order Osteoglossiformes; family Osteoglossidae; genus Arapaima; species Arapaima gigas. The sequence continues at coordinate 384,444 of UFQX01000012.1, forward strand.
ACACAGACAGAAGTGGTGCTGTAGAAAAGAACCTGCCAGTCCTAGAGGGGGTTACAGTCACCCATTCTGTGCCTTAGTGCAACAATTTGCATCTCTAATGTTGCCCTAAACATCCAGCTCCTTTAAAACAGTCAGTTAACTTAAGCATGTAAAAAGTAAAACTTTGAAATTGCAACAAGTTGATGTGAAACACTCAGTAAGTTAGTGAACATATCAGTAGTGCTTAACATCATGTTTTTGTACATGTCACATTCATCTCCTCTACCCACGCGGGCATGTCAGAAAGTGCTGTGGAGGTGAAATGAGGCCGTAATGCTGCCCCCAGGGTGCTTTCTCCGACTGTGCATTGTGTGCTGTCTGCACCTTCCTGGTGTGTGTGTGGCACCCGCAACAGGCACTGGCTTGCATGGCTTTGTGTGTTGCCAGAATAGAACTGTACTCTTTTTTCCCCTCCTTCTGTTGCAGAGATGAGGGAGACAGGACACTTGCCCCATCATGTCCCTTATTAGTGTGGCTGAATGGGAGAACTCACACACAGGTGGGGGCTGGGACACGGCAGGGAAAAAACACACCTGCTAGGGGTTTAAAGCCCTCCACACCAGTCATTTCATAATGCACCACAGAAAACATCTAATTGATGATTTAAAGTAGACAAACACATTTGTTTACATCTGTGTGTAAGGAGCTGGCAAAGTTATCAGGGGGCAAAGTGGATAGTGCTGGTGCCTCACAGTCTGTACATTTGGGTAAAGGTTTAAATCTGGCTCAGTTTGTGTGGAATTTGCAGATTCTTCCTTTGTTCCCTCCACAGGAGCGTGAAGGTTTCTTAACACAGTCCAAAGATGTGTTTAGGGTGAATTAGTGACTCTGAATTGTCCTTAGTGTGTGACAGTGCTGTAGTGAATTGGGTGGATCTGGCCTGATGTCCCATGTTTCCAGGATAGACTCTGCAATACTGTGTCCCTGCATTGGACAAGTGCTTACTGACAATTAATAGAGAGCACTGTAATATAACCTTTAAAGTTCAGAATATCTCTGTCTGGAAAAAGAGTCAGCATGTAGGCACAAAACAGCCACAAAAAAGGGAAATATGTGTGGTCAGTTTTTTCAAGAAGATGTGTTCATGCCCAACTGACAAACAAACAACACAAGTGCTTCCTAACATACTTAGCCTTAGTCCAGCAAATGCCTCACTGCTTTCTGTCTGTTTATAGGAAGTGGTTTGGACAGCGTGGACCACCCTGCATGGGGAGATGGTCTCTGTCCTGACGCAGAATGTTGAGAGTCAGGAAAGGGGAGCAGAATGATCCATGACATACTGCATAGAATTGAAACAAAGCTACTCCTGGAGGTAGTCGGGCAATTTTGCTGTCACCCACCTCGGAAGAACCAGATGTTCCCAGTCTTGTCTTCAAAAGTGGCGTCTATACTTTCAGGGATCCCTGCCCAGTGGCGGGATGCCAGTGCCGGGTACCCATCTTGCAAACGCCCGTCACGGATACGCCACACGTAACGGGACTTGAAGAAGAAGAGCTCCCCACGGATCATAGACACGGCATCAAAGTTTGTGTGGCAGGCGTCAGGCTGTGGGGAATGAGTGGCTGGGCCCTCTGTTTTAACCCTGTCCTCCTGGGAAGGCAGCATGTTGTGACTCAACTGGAGCTCCAGGGAAGGAGATACAACAGCTCATCATACTACAAACATGAGTCATGAAGTTTCAAAAATACAAACACTTCCAATTTTTTAACAGCATTTTCTTCACATCTCATTTCTAAAATATCTCTCTAATACAGCAAATGATGTGTTTTCCTTGCTCAACAGACACACATAGGTAAAACAGAAGAGAAGTGTGACCTTCATTCTGCTTTACTTTCACAGCATTTGCAGACCAGGTTTTTCTGCTTTTTCTGTGTGTTGGTAATCAGTAGCACATGCCTATGAGATGAATCAGTCAACAATTGGGAGTGAATTGGAGTTTGTAGAAATTATGTTTTTTGTCCATGAGTAGCAGTGTGGGTTTTAATCCAGTTCAGTCTGTGTGGAGTTTATATGTTCTGCCTGTGTCTATGTGGGTTTCCTCCTGGTGCTCTAGTTTCCTCCCACAGTCCAAAGGCATGTGTTTCAGGTCAGTGGGTCAGTATTAATTATCCATTGTATATATATGTGTGTGTGTGTGTGTGTGTGTGTGTGTGTGTGTGTGTTGCCACAGTGCGGTGGGCTGGTGTTCCATCTGGGGTGTCATTTGATGGCTTTTCCCCCAGTAATTCTGGGACAGGTTCCAGGCCACCACAACCTAACCTATGCAGGATTATGTGGTTAATGATAATGAATGGATAGATGGATACAGCATAAAGTTAATATAATTATTAAAATAAAAAGTCTCCCAGAGCATTGCTTTGTCTGAGGTTTTTACCAAACATAAACAGTGAGTAAATCAAGGGATACCTGTATTGTTAACTTTTTACAGATTGATACTTAATGCTAAAAATTACTTTTAATTTACAAACCAAACAGAATACCAGTTCAAACAGTGTTGGTAAACTGAAGACCTTGTGTGCAATATATTCTCATTACAAGGTTATGAGCTATACAGTAAAGTCAAACATAGGTGGGTGGGGTCTACTCACTGCAGAAAAACCAATCTCGTTGGTCTCTGTTGTGACGGGGGGCAGCACAGTGGGTTGTGGGCGGCTGCCGTACAGGTACTGGATACCCCGTTTGTCATCCTCGCTCAGCTCCAGTGGGTAGGAAAAACTGTAGAAGGGTGACATGATGGCCCCAGGCTCCAGGGAGTGCTGCAGGCCCAGGACATGGCCAAACTCATGAGCAGCCACTTGGAGAAGGTCCGTACCTGAGGAGAACCATGGTGACATGAGGAGACATGTTGAGGGAGGCGAGACCTTTGGTTCTTAATGCTGTTTGGCCACATTGGACCATCTAGGCTCGATTGTGCCGCTTGATCCGAGTTGCTTCTTCATTTTGCCTCTTAGATACTGTAATCAAAAACCTAATTTTATCATATACTGTGTAGAGTCTCCTTCATGTTTTTTGTAATGAAAATTTTGCAGCTGGATGTTTTTGGGATTGTTTTTCTTTGTTTACATGTCTCAGTGGTCCTCCATTTGGCCAGCGTTGGTGATCCCACACTTACCCATATCATTTCCCACGGTCCAAGTCTCATCAAAGTCAAAGTGAATGTCCCCCTCACGTTGCGTCCTGGGAAAGAAGGCATGAGCTAGAATGCCCCCTGGACCATCAAATGGCAGGTTATCTCCATGCCAGTACCTGTCAGTCAAATAAATACCAGCTTTAGCAAGAGCTGCTCTGAAAGATGGTTCATTCAGGTCTCTTTGGTCTTAGTACAAAGCTGCACAACAGAAGACATTTTTAAGAAGCAGAGCATGGTTAGCCAAGTCTACACTGTTGTATGGCTTTAAACTTTCTTTTTTACTGCACTTTTGGGTATGCTCATTGAAATTACAACATGAACCCCCTCTCATCAGAAAAATAACCCTGCAACAACAACAAAAATGACAAGCTAGGAAAAATGCTATTAGACTCGTGTGAGAGTCCCTTTATGGATAACAAGCAGTTATCATTGTGAACAAAAACACATTCAAAACAAAACGCATTCAGTCCAGAAACTTTTAAATGAATCAGGTGAAAGGCTGAGTAAAGAATCCTTCCACACAGTTGGAATGCTGCAGTCTGTTGGCAGTAACTTTTGTTATATTATGTTTCTTGTTGTTATAACTCACAGTTGGCCATCTGCATGTGAAGTATGTGGAAGTTCCACAGGGCAGAGTCTTCTGACCTGCAGTAACTTGCCTGACTGGGATACACAGCTGTGACCAATTGCTCCACAAAATGACAACAAAATACCAATCAGTTGTGCTTCACCTTGAAAAATAAATGCATAAGGTCGCTGTAATGATGTGCGAATGCCCTCCTGACACATTACCTAGCAAAGTCGATAACGATGTCAGCTTTGCCACTTCCGACCTCATTGAAAGTGAGTGGGGTGACATCACTCCACACACGCAGCGCCTCCTGCAGGACGCGTCGCACCTTGTCTCGGGTCATGTGTGGCCATGGGTAGCGCTCAATTCTAGGAAAAGATACACATAAACAAACACACAAGATGGTAAAACAAGCACCCATAAGCAGGATAATGATGCTCTAATCCCTGATGATAAGACCATTTTCAACTGCAATCAGCAACTTGGCAGCACAGTGTGTTTTCTGCTGAATTGAATTAAGTTACAGAAGCTATTTTACTGATTTCTTTATTCAAATCGCATCTACTGTAATAATGGAGATAATTAATGTAATATTCCTGTTCGTTTTTAACAGTAAGATGTGAGCAGCTTATACTGGAAGTGAGGCAATAAAATGTTAATTGGGACCTCTCTGTGGTACCTCCTATTTACGCTGGGAATGTCCAGGCCATATTCCTTACAGGTGTTCCTGTGTATGATCCCTGCCACTTGGTTGTGCCTCTCAATGTGCGCTGTCCCTGCCTGCATCTTGCAGTTGCTACTAGATGCTGGATTATCTCAGGGGCTTTTTTGCCCAGTCTGCACCTGGGGTCTTGCCTGATATGGTACCTGCTTTGACTGATTCGGTGCTGAGAGCTAGTTCTTGTACTGCTATGATTAGTGATTCTATACTGTTCTTCAGTCCTGCCTTTTCCAGCCACTAGTAGAATCACCTCATGTCAACTACCTTGGCTATCTGTCAGTGGTGCATTCCACATAGAGGCTTATCTTGCCATGGAACCTCCTGTGCCTCCTTACTATTCACATCCCTTATCTGCTTCAGACATTTCACTTGTAGCTCATTATTAGGGGACACTGCTTGGAAGTTCATGGAACTTCTGTATCTCATTCAGGACAGTAGTCATCACACTTTTCAGGCCATTTCCTCCTGAGTCAGGTGTATAGTCTCTGGGAGTTGGATTTTGGATGAAAGGCTATTGTAAGGAGTTTTCACGCCTTGATGTCTGCAGCTTCCATTTCTTCTCTTGACCAATTTACTATGGCAGCTGGCAGGACATACTGTATGTTTTGATGGCTCTGATCTCGGGTCTTCCCATTCAACTTGCTCTTTAGCACCTGTCTTATACTGTGGAGTTGTATGGATGTTGCTGTCTTCCTAGTTTCTGGCTTATGGTTCTTGTGTGATCCCACACTTACCCATATCATTTCCCAATGGTTCAGGTCTCATCAAAGTCAAAATCAGTGAAGTCCTGCATGTCTTATGTGGCCTTGTGGTAGTTAAACTCCCTCTCTCTTTATCACTTTCTCTCTTTTATCATCCTGCTGCCCTTTTTTGTCTGTATAACATCCCAATATCTTCAATATAGATCCTGATCAGGTGGATCAGGAAATCAATGTCTCTTTCAGACTTTGCGCACAGCCTGATGTCATCCATGTACCAGGTGGCTGATGGTAGCTCCACTCTTGAACCTGTATTCGTAACCACTTTTAGTGATGATCTAGTTGAGGGGGTTCAGGCCTGTGCAGAACAGCAGCGGGGATAGTGCATCCCCTTGGTATATACCATGTATTATGGTCACCTGGACAATTTCCTTTGAGTCAGTTTTCTCATATTGTCCTCAGTGATCCATTGACGCCTTGATGAATCTTATTAACATCTTACTGACCTTATACAGAGCTAAGCATTCCAGTATCCATTGGTGTGACAATGAGTTTTAAGTTACAATATTCTTGTACTCAATCCAGGCAAAGTTCAAGTTGGTCTGTCTGGTCTTAGAATCTTGGTGGACAGCTCTGTCTACCAGTAGCTGGTGCTTTGAGCCTCTGGTGTTGTTTCCGATCTCTTTCTTGGCAGGGCTCATGTACTTCCTTACATGTTCATTCAACTTGGTGGTTATGATGCCTGACAGCAGCTTGCTTGTTGTGGATGAATAGGTCATTTGGTGGTAGCTGGATGATGGTTGTCCCTTAGTCTTTCATGACCAGTACTGTTCTTCCTTGGGTTAGCCAGTGAGGTTAGAAGCCTATTGTTAGCAGTTGGTTCATTTGTGTAGCTGTGTGGGTATGTAGAGCTGTAAGTTTCTTTAGCCAGTAGGCATGGATCATGTCAGGGCCTGGTGCTGCCCAGTTCTTCATATTTTTGACCTGTTTTTGGACATATGCTGTTGTGATGGTGACTGCTTCCTGTTCTGGGAGACTGTGGATCTGTTCTCAGGTCTCTTAGACACAGTGCCCTGATTTTGTGTGATAATTCCCTTTCCCAGAGGCTCTTCCAGCACTGCTTTGTTTCAGCTCTTGATGGATCTTTGAGCGATCTCTTGTTAGATGCAGCTAAGAGTACACTTTAGACATATATTCATATATTACTGTGTATACTGCTGTACAAGTTGTGGATCATTTGGCTGACACCATACTGATATATCCGTTAAGTTCCTAACCTCACCTTTCACCAATAATATATGATTGACAGATGTAAGCGACATAACAAGACTGTATGTACTTTTAGAAAAATTGCTTCAGGCATTTTCAGTGCTTTTAATGCTCTCATTAAACTTTCTACACTTCAAACACATAATATATGAAAGGCAGCAGATAATGTTGTAGCTTGAATTTCCACAGTCTACTCAAAGGACACAGGTTTGAATTACAACAGTTGTACCCCTGTACAAGGTACATACCTGTAAAAATGGAGTAGCTTAGCACTTTTGCTTGCTTTGGGGAAAAGCATCAGATAATATGTCATTTCACAGGGAAGACATAGTACTTGGTATCCCAAGATCCTTTGCCCTAAACTATCTTGTACCACTTGAGGTGATTTTGTTGTTTCCTCACTACTAGACAGCTACTACTTAACATCTCTTTACTTTGAACAGGCCCTGGTGAGGATGTTGGAGGTATTGGGTGTTTGTGCATCTGGGGGTGTCAGTGTAACTTCTACTATGTCTCTCAGAAGCCACAAGTCTGAACATGGCCAACCCCTTTCACATATTGAGCCTTCCATCAATGCATGCTGGGACAGATTTATCTTTGCAGGCTTGCAATTCTTACCAGGTTGTGATTGTCCCACCCGCCACCCAGCTTCTTGCCCCGTGCCTTGCAGGGCTTCGTCCCACTTTTTGAGGAGCAGTTATTAAGGAAGAAAGAAAGAAAAGACTGAATACAAAAAGGGTGAGGTGCTGCTGCCAAACTCCCCATCTCCAGACACCCCACGCAGTGAAACTCCTACAGTGTGTGCTGGGAGCAGGGGGAATTCTGGGGAAAAAACGTTGCTGATTAGGTACTTCTGTAGAGGCAGTGCTCAACTTCTTAGGGCAGGAATGGGACTGTTCTCCCCCTGTGGTGAAGACTGTGAACCTGATGACCGTAGACACCTTTCAAAAGAAGCAGGATGTGAAAAACAGGAAAGATTTAAGGAGCATGACCCAGTCACAGGAACAGCTCTGAATCCAGATCGACAGATAGACCTCTCTGCTGTGCCCCCAGTCACTGACAGGTGATGACATGATGCAGGTTCAGATCCTATGCTTTGGGTCCGAAACAAAACTCAGCTGATTATGAAATTTATTTATGTAGAAACTCTTGTTGATTACTTTGAATGAATCATTTTACTGGGGACAGGTGTTGAAAAAGGATAAAATGACAATTATTTTTTGCTTTCTTTATGAAGACTTCCTTTAAATGTATGTCCAGAACAGGTTTGCTGACTGATGGTCTAAGATCTCCAAGGATTTTTCTCTCCTCCTCCCCTCCTTAGGAGTTTTGTTTCCTCTCCTACTGTTGCCTTCATGATTTTCCACTCTTTTTCAAAATCTTGTGTATCACTGTTCTTTATTTTGGACATACAAGATTGGATTCATTCAAGAAGAGTGATTATTAGAAAGATGAAGGAAAAAGAAGGGAATACCCAATAACCAGACAGATGGATTGAATCATAGTGCTGATGGATAACACTAAAGCCACAAGTGCAGGACCAAAATTCTTGAAAAACTGCATTTATTGTGGTCAGTAAGTGTTGGTATTAATTCAACAGCACTAAACAACAAGGATACATGTCTCTGCAGTATCTTGCTGCATGTCTTTCTAATTTCTACACTATTCACTGTTAAATGTTTTGAAGCAAAATGCCGAGAAGGGTGCTGAACAAAAATAAATGGAACTGCTTTATACGTTTACGTATTGAAATCATAAGAGCTGTCACTCCTATACTCCTTACACTCCTATTACAGAACAGTTCAATTCTATTTTGACATAAATAGCTTTTTTAAATGAGCAAGTTGAGGTTTTACATCTAGTAAATCTAATGTTTAGATGTAATAACTAGTAATCAACAATGGAGTTAAATCTCATTGCTTTGGATTTGCAGTTTTCCCAAGTATTTCACTGCTGTGTTTCTCTCCATGGGCATTCTGCAGTTGCCTGGATTAAGTTTAGGAATCTTTTTCTAGCCTAATGGATAGTCAAAGCATTTGCATCCAGACACCTACAGGACCTGCACCTCAACAAGACCGCCATGCTCCTCCTCCTCTTTCTGCTTATTTGATGGTCTCACTTACCAGGGGTCCAAAATCAAATTCCTAAAATTTCTTGGTTTTGGAGTGTGGAGGAGTGGGGTCCCTCTGTCCTTTAGAACTGACCTTTTCAAAACCTTTCAAACTCATTTTTCTCCTGAAAGCTACATTTATGACTGTTATCATGTACAATATATTGTTATTATTATTATTATTATTATTATTATTATTATTAAATAAATAAATAAATAAAACCAAACAAAATTCTGGAGGAAATCAGGATAAAGAGTCAAAAACACAAGACTGACATAACAGTCTGTTAGCTGCTGTACAACACTGAGAGGCTAGACTGCTTTCACAAAGGGTGGCACCAAAAAGTCACTCTTCTGACAGTGTTTGTTCTAAGGGGCAGTTTTACCCCTGGGTGCAGTTAGACCAAGACCATGGGAGGTTCCCTTACTTGTAGGTGAGGTCAGTCTTTGGCCAGCGCTCTCCAAACAGCACAAAGCGTCTGTGCCGCAGTAGTCCTTCACGCCCGGGGAAGTCCGGCACGCCACAGCGAGGCCGCAACGAGGACTGAGTGCCATTGCTGGAGAGCACCATCTTGCCAAGGTGACCCTTTTCTTGAGACTCATACTTCAGTGTGTCCTGTATGTGGGACGGCCTCCCCCTTTTCTTCAGGACTCCAACGTGGGACATCTCCAGCCATTCCTGGCACAAGGATGGCAGTGTTATCATGAGGTGAAAAGGAACATTTTGGGAAAGGTCAATGGTCAAATAATGTATTCTGAATGAGGGCTTGCCCACAGGATGCAGCAACCACATCCTGGTAGAGGCAATTCAGTCGGAGAACAGCCTATAAAAGCAGCTGATAAAACCACCCCTCTTACACGAGTTATTGGAGTGAGTATCCACATGGCAGAATACAAAGGAAATGGTTTTGTCAGTAAACTGGGAGGAAAGTTAACTGGAGTAGAAAGACTCTCTTTAGGAATGAGGCATTTTTCTAAAAGCAGCTACCATCACAGAACATTTTCCAAGATGCTATTTAGACATGCTTCATTTGGGACCGGGACAATAAGCAGGAGTCTGAATTTCATAAAAGCTTTAATTCCCTTTTCTCAAATTCCTAATTTACAGGAAGGATCAACCCAAATTCTTCCTTACTTGATACCTACTCACTTAATCCTGTCTTTTAGCTGATATGAAAGGATACATCAAAAGTTAACAGTTTGCAATGCATTTCATGTCAGACTTTCTACAAGGGCTAAATTGCATATTTACCCAAAACTTCTAGTGAACTTTCCAGGGTACTTTCATCTCCCTACCCAGCTTCTGAACTTCAGGGGCATTTACAGCTGAACTGGAATGAACTGGTCTTCTAATTTACAGATACAGGTCTCATGAGGGTGGGCTACTCACTGGAGGGTGCACTCCACATGTTTATTTTTTCTGTTTCATTGGGTTCTGAGTTTTTATGTTTTCTTCTCCTCAGTTGCCACCTGCCTTTATTACATACTGACTGCAAATGAAGGAATGATTATTGATTCTTGCCTTCACATCCAACAAGGAAGAAGCTTTTCTCTGTAAGTTTGCAGACAGACACACACACACACACACACTTTATTACTAATAACTGCATGCAATATGAGTAACACCAGTGCAGGAATGGGTTTTGCATGCAGACACTGGAACTGTTATCAAATCTGCAGCCATGCTGTGCAGAACTTAAACAAGCTGCACAGCAAGAAAGCATACAGGCACAGGACATGGTCTATAATGAAAAAATCTGTTTCAGAGAAATGTCTTTGGTATTTTTGTAAAAATAACAACTTTATTTGATGTTGTAAACAGCATGATTTTGTATCCAACAGGAGCAGTCTTTGAACAGTATTTACCATCAATGCAATGACTCATCATACAAATGACTAGGAAAGCAGGTGTTTAACTTATCAAACACACACACACACACACAGACAGCAGTGACTGTTACAGGAGCAGAGGGGCTATGTTGCACATTTCCAAAGAAGTGATGATAAGACTTGATTTGTATCTGTCACCAACACGCCTATTCCCTCCAGTGGAGCACACACACGATTGCAAAGTATTCCAGCTTCTCAAAATCCTGACCACTATGCGAGAAGAAGTGCTCTATAAAAATAAATTGAATTGAATTAAATTCTCACTCTAAAATACACTTAGAATTAGTTTATTAAAGTAGCTTGCTTTTTATTATTACATACATTTTGTCCCCTCAAAAATGTTAGTACATTGCTAAATAAAATGACAGATTCTGATGCTGCTTTGGATATGAAACAGAAAGTTTATCGGCCTTACTGATCTTTGACTCTCCATTGTAACCTAACTAGATTGTTCTGCCAGTTCCATATGAATCCATAGGTCATCTGTGAGCTGCTGAAAGAAACGGTGCACATGTGAACAGTGTCTCCAGGCCTTCACCACTTGGCAGATAAATAGGCTACACTTGACATAAAGAATGACTATGATAAAGGAAATACATCTTGACTAAATATTTACCCAGGAAAATGTAAAGTAAACATACCCAAATCTGAGAGCCCCCAGAGTGATTTACACAGAAGGAAGCAACTGTTTAACTAGAACAGTATGAGGGATTGTTCATGATGAGATGCAGGCTGATACAGCACTGTCAACAGACCCCTGAGTGTCCCCTAAAGACCTGTATTGGCAGTTGTGGGGAAAGCGAGACAACCAAAGATAAGCTACAGACCTTTGCATGCTCTCCGTCAGGGGTCACCTGCAAAGCCTAAACATAAGGGACTTTATTTGCCACCTGCCAAAAAAAAAAAAATCACTGGAGGAAGAAGGCTCTCACCTCACATCACATGACCCCTGCAGAACAGATCCCTTGAGAATGCACTTTGAGTTTGAGTTTAAGGTGTTACTGCTTGCTACTGTCCACAAATAAATAAGATGGAGCTCAGCATCCACCTGGAGATGTTGAATCTCATTAAGCAAAAGGAATAGCTCCTCTCTACTTTCCTCTTTTTTCATGCTGTCTTAACCAGGAAGGCTTGATTTAGATGTTTGGAAATGAGAGTATAGTCACTTAGAGAGTGACCCCATGCTGCTGTTCAATGCAATGGCCCCCTGCTACTTAACAGCAGCCTGGCATTTCTGTTTAACTAATCAGACAAGATGAAGACACCATTAGTAGATTGTGCATGAACCCCACTCCTGACCCTACAATTAAATATGTGTTTCCTGTGCCTTTTGTTTTATTTTGTGCTTGCTAGGTTTAAGGACTAGTTAGCAAATTAATTTTGGCACAGTATCAAAACAGTATTCTAAAAAAATTCTAAGAACATTACTCAACTTTTATTCTTTTATCTCATGGATTTCTCTATAATGACTTATAATGATTTACCCATTTATACTGCAGATTAATTTTTGGTGTATTGTTTCAGAGGAAAGAACTAGAATGAAGGGTCATACAGCATGAGCTTCAATTCAAACTGGATCCTAATAAGTAATAAAATAGTAAATGATTATACATCTGCCAACTTGCCATAAAACAAACAACAGGAGCTGGACAGTAATATTAGAAATAAACAGTGTCCTTTGCAACAGGAAATTCACTATAAAGTTATGGTGTTCCAGAAGGCAGGAAGCCAAGGTGCCTGTGACTACTTTCCCAGAGGTTTCAGGTTTGCTGCTACTGGTCCAGCCTTGGCATTGTGTGTCCAACTCCAAACCCCTCAGCAGAACGCCCTAGGCCTGGTGGAGCCACAGGGCAGACAAGGACAATGGATCACAGATGGAGCAGCACCTGCGGCTCTGGGAAATGGTGGCACTTTGCTGTTATGTCTGTTGGTGGAGGACATGGGGCATAATCTGAAATGCAGTGTTTCCTGCTTTTGATAAAAGTGCAAGAGATTCAGCAGGCAAGGAACCTTCCAGCACTAGACCTCAACTGCTAAAAGATCTTGTTTCATCTGAGGAAAAAAAAAAACTGTTTGCTGCTCTGGTCTCATATTAAAGAAATAAGCTTAAAAACAGGGCAGCAGGTGGCATAGTGGTTCAAGTCACTGCCTTTGGAATCCTGGGAGACAGATTAATCCCACCTCTGCTGTACAAGGTTTGTAAAGTCTTCATCATTAAAAATCACCCAAACGTTCAAATAATTGTATCTTAATAGTGTAAGTCGCTTTTAAGAGAAGCCCATCCATTGATCCATTATCGCCAACGGCTTAATCCTCAGCAGGCCGCGGAGGACTGGCGCCCATTCCCGGAACCACTAGGCGTCAGAAGAAACGTCTCAATAAAGGAGTAAATGTAAAAATAAGTATATTAAACACTTCCTCTTGGGCACTGCCACATGACTTGGTGAAAAAACAAACCCGGTAAAAGTCGGGTAGTTCCCGCAGCGTGCGCGGCACGAGACTCGAAACGCACGCGCGCGAATGGAGGCGGCCCCTATGCAAATTGTGACACACACACACACACACACACACACACACACAAATAGGACTTCTCAATACTATTAAAGTTAAATTAGAAGGTTAAGAATTTATTGCTTTTCTCTAAAGGTTTTTTGGGGACGTCTTTAAAAGTCAAAATTTTGCTAGAGCTAGGGGGAATTACCGTAACTCTCACGTTGTTACCTTAAAAAAACTGAAAACAAAGCACATGAAATCACGGTATAACGATGTCAACGGCTTTGCTTTGTTCATCTCGTTAAACATATTTAACAACGAGTAATTCCTGTTATAACATTGCTGATATTATTTTCATCCATTTTTATTTTTACTTGAAGTGATGAAACTAATGCTGAGCTCTTGTTATCCTCAGTTACAGTTGCAAAAAAACTTGAGTTTTATTTATTAATTCTCTCCTGCTGAAGAATAGAGGTGTGCTTCCTTAGAGAGCGTGGTAGTGATTTGATATAATAGAAAGAAAGTTAGTGCAGACTAATATGGCTGAATACTGCATGTCACTCACCGCCGCCGCTTTGTACCTGTTGCTGTTCCCGCTTTCGGGCGCGGGAGCGCGTGCGGGCACTGGCAGAGAGACAACCGCGCAAGCGAGCGCGTGCAGCAGGAGTGCGCCCCGCGCCAGGTGGGACTCCCGCATTGTGTAGTCAGGAAGGTCGGAGCGGAGCGTCGGGGACGCGCAGGGAGCCGGCGACTGACGGACGGATGTCTTTCAGGGGTTTTTATACGTCCTTCATCCCTTTGTTCCCGCTCTTCAAATTACACGTATTCTGTGCACTCGGGTGACAGTTCCCCCACCCGCCCTGCGGAAGTTTAACCCGTTTAAGACCGCACTGTGTGTCATGCCGGGTACCGCAGCTCGGGAGTGTGCGTGTGTGTGTGTGGGTGGAGAGGGGGCTATAAATATCCGCATAGAGGTGCTTCTCATTCTTCCTAATTAAACTCATCATTTCAGGGGAATTTTGCCCGTAAGCCAAACAAGTAGGACTGTTAGATTATTATAGAGTTCCAGTAACTGAATTGAACATTTATATCTTGACTTACAGAAGACTTAAAGGGTCATAAGCACAAACACAGAAACTACACTCTTTATTCATATCCAATCCAGCAGTAATATATATTTGTTCCTGCAACAATGTGTATCTATTTATTTAAAAAACCAAATACCTGTATATGCAGATCAGCAATTATGTGCTTCCACTCCTGCGACAGCACAGACATGTGTCCATGCAAACAGCTTTGTTGGTCCATTCCAGCTGTTATGTGTATCTCTCCCAATAACAAAGTGTATTATTTTTTTCCAGAAACTGTGTCCAGTTCAGCACCAGTGGGGATCCAAAGGCCACATCACAAATCCCACTGCAAAAGTGAGTGGATGACACTGATGTTTATGATCACCTTGCTCTTGTGCTCCCATCCAAAGAGAGACGCAATAGGTGACCGACACCTGTTAGTGGGCTCCGATGCCAGAACACAGGACACTGATTAACAATCTGGAAGATTCCAAGTTTCAGTTCCTTATTACTTATATCAGTCTCTGTCCCAATTCTTCATTCTACAAATATCATCACTGTGAAGGCCACAGAAGGCTGCTCACGTATTAGAGTTTTGGGCACCAAAAAAAATTATGGGTAGTAAATAACAATAATGCCACAAAAAATTGTTTAATTACCACTAATTTAAACACAGCATGGGCAAATTTAGAAAGTCATCAGCCTGGTGTTTCCACAAGGGATCAATCTTCTCTAAGGGGGAACCACAACAAAGCCTGGCTCATATGAAAGAGGAGGGCGTGTGCATGTGGTGTGCGGCGACTCCTCTGTGAGCCTTTGAAACATTACATTAATGGTCCAGGTGCCATGAGTTAGAAGGAGGAAAGAAAGCAAACATATGGTGCATGTGGGACGTTCTGCTTTCACTCTTTCTCAGGGACAGGGACAGGGACATGGAGTTTGGTTTCCCCCCTGCATTCCAGCTGTGGTCCATATAAACCTTGTTGTCCAGGTGAATGAACCACATGCCATGGGGCTGCTGGACTATCCCCCAGAACTGCTCATACCCTCTGTGCCTGAAAACACACCCCAGTCCAAGTGATGACATCACACACTCCCCTGCAGGAGCTGACTCATGCTTCTAACAGGGGCACCGAGCACCTGCATGCCATTTACTGAGTGATACTGAGAAAGCACAATGCTGCAAAAGTATTTTTTAAATTAAGAAAATTTTCTTTTATGTTCCTCTTCGTTTGGAACCTTTATGAAACTTGATGAAAAATTAGCTGCAATGGGTTACACAAAATTTAAAAGGGTATGACTGGGTCCCTTGTGAATTCCTTCGGTCCTTGAAGTGATAAACGGTAAACTCAGTGGTAAACAGCTCCAACATGTCTTTATTTTGCTTCCTTTAGCACCAGAAATTTTTCTTGCGTTCTAGAACTTCTCATAAGAAGTTGCTCTTTTCTGCCCCTGGCTGACCAGATTCACTAGCTGAGCAGCTCTCACAGCAAAAGTCTGTTGCTGCACACAACTATTATTCATAATAGTCCTCATAGCTACATTTCATTACCCAGGGTAAACTTATCAGGTTGTCAGGCTGCTCAGCACCAACAGTTCAGAACTGATCACCACAATCACCACTGACAATAACCACTAAGTGCTTGCACATTTATATTATATTTACACTATATGCATTATGAGGTTTTTACTAATGTTCACACACTACATTCTGTATTACCTTTTTTACTTTTACTGATCTTTCTATATTTTTCTTTAGATTGATATTATCTATCTTTTTAACTTATTTATTCCCTTCTTTTCTAATAAGTTTACTGAGCCCCATGGACCAGGAGGAGCTATATTTGGTCCCCCTGTACACCAGTTGTATAAGGCAGTATGAAAATAACCAGGTCTTGTTTCTTGATTCTAAGTTATGCTGCATGTCAACTCATGTTGCTTTCCTACTGTTTGTTTTAAATTTGTATGCTCTTTGTTAATGAAATTTATACTATAAACATCAGCAGTGTCTCTTAGTAATTTTCCCTGCAGAAATTCAAATTTTAAACAGTTTGCTGATACTGACAGATGTGCAGGACAGCATGCCAATAAACACAGTACCAGCACCAACAATGGGCCTGACATGTACCCTGGACAAAGACGTCAGTGTGGACCAGATCCCTGTAAAACTTCACTGCGGTCTGTGAGTCATAAGAGCTGCTTTAGACAAACCCATCTGCTGAGTACTAATGTGCACAAAGTTTTGGAGCAATGTAACAAAAGCTGAATGTGACCTAGTTTTGCCCAGCTGCTGTTTTGCGGTGCTGTACGTCAAGGTTCGAGGTGGAGGAACTTGGGATTCAGACCCAATTATAACCAGGTTCAGTACTAAACTCATAGTCACGTATAATCTGATCCAGCATTAAACAGATTTCTGAGGTATGATGTGCTGGAGTTGCTCACTCAGTCCAAAGAAAAGTTATCCAAAACACTGGCCCCGCATGCGGTCTGAATGGCTTAAGGGGCATTAAGCTGGGGGCTCCGGCCGACACTGATGCTGGATCGTGACCCATAGCCTGATCCCTACAGCTGGTACTCATTTAAAAGCCTCCTTTCTCTTGCTTTGAGCATTTCTCATTTATAGGGAGTATCGGCTTCACATGTGAAACCTAAACTGTGCATTGCATTGATATTAAAAAATTAGGCATAAACATGCCTTAAATTATGAAATAAGTAGCCATAAATAGAAGTATTTTTACATTCTTAAGTTCTTTTGTATACAGCAGCATACAGCTGTACTTCAGAACAAATCATATCCTGTTCAATGAGCTACATTATTTACAGCATTTTATAATTTGTTTCACAAATAATTATAAATGTTTGTCATGTGTTGTAGCTGATTATGCGGACTCTGCATATTTTATAGAAATATTTATGCTTACAGTTTATTCATAGAAAGAACAACTAAATTCAGGGCAGGCAACAGCTGGAAAAATCCAACTATAAAACAATTGAGGGAATGGTAAGTGTTACACTCCAGTGAATATATATAACAATCTGAACAGAATTCATGCACAAACTGTGTAGGTCTGATTCTTTGAAGCTCACAGGATCTGGGCTTGAATCCAGTGACTTTCACTGTTTCTAACTCTGTGATGTGAAAAGACTCCTCATAATGTTTTACGTGTTTCCGGAAATGCTCTCCTTTCAGGACGTTGGTGAACATGGAGGTTTGCATTACATGCTCCTTGAGTAAATAAATCTACATCAGTAGGTATGTGACACTGCCTTCAAAGCATAGAATGGCGTGTCACACACAGTTTCACCCAGGGTCATTTAACATCAAATTTGCACTTTAAAAGTGGCACAATGCTATAGCCTGCAAAAATAATTTTAAAGTTGTTTAACACATTATGAAAAGATAGCACAGGTGAAAGAATTGGATGAAATGTGAGATGTGTTGTGTTGTGAGAGGCCAAAAACAAAGAGGTGACCTGTGGAGGACCCAATCTCATGGACACAAGTGGCAGTGTCTGGCTTGTTTAATGAGCAGCGCCTGCATGCCTGCTTAATGTAAGCCAGACCCTGGGTGCAGCACCTCCAGAGACCCCCCCCAATTGCAAGCAGCCTGCACAGCCAAACCCAGGCAGCTGCATTAAAGGACCTGGGCAGAAACTTCAAAGCAGACCCTGGAGGAAGCAATTACTGCTTCTTCCCCCAACCCATAACTCCACACACTCACACACACACTCACACACACACACACACACACACACACACACACACACACACACACTCACACACTCACAGAACCCTCTTCCTCAGAGCAACCTAGAGTAACCCTGTGTGATGCTGACCACAGCAAAGGAGGATTTCATGATGGTGGTTTTGCTGAACTACAGCTGCTCACAGTTTGGGGGTGCTCATGATGTCATAACAAAGGGATGTGTGATGTGCATATTGTCATGGCTGTGACAGCTGTTGTGTCAATGTCAAAAATGTCCACCATTTCATGTAGCCCCTCCATACCCAACCAAATGAACCGTTCTGAGTCCAGAACTGTCACTGCACCAGTTGGCACCCACTTCCATGATGCTCATTGGCATCAAGTCCTGCTGTTTTGGCCCCAAACAGCAACATCTACAAACTATTTTTGACCCAAACATAGTTACACCTTGCACTCTGCTTGTCTATAGGTTCCATTCTCCCTCCTGCATGTGTCGTTGTCCCTGTTATTTGATTCTGGTAATGTTTGCAGGACAGCAGTTTGGTCACCTTCATTACTATGGCTCAATTGGGGGTGGAGCATTATCCACTAAAAGTGTGGTCGCCATAGTAATGGAGATTTTATTTTATGCAGGCTTTTGTCCTTACATTTGCTTGGTTAAGCTTTATCGGGCTTTTTTAGCACATTTTTTAATGGTGAAATTAAGTTGATCACTGATGGTTGTGAGCGTAACATTACAGTGTTTATTTGTTCAGAACATACCAATTATTTAATTTACAACTGATTTCTTGAGGACCAACAGCCTTCATTTGGTGTGTATGTTTCAGTGCCTGTGTCTTCCTACTCAATATGGCGGCCATTCTGCTGACACTGCTTTGCTGTCGCCTCAGGTTTATTGGGTTGAATAGAATTCTTCCGTCATCTGTCTAACTCTGACCTGCAGGGGACCCAGGGAGGGAGGACCATAAGCTGCCAGACATATCATGCTTTTGTAATTTCATGCAGAACTGACCCAGCTTAGCAGCACTTCCAGTTGCTGGGCTCAGACTCCTGTCTCCCCCATCTCCCTGCTGGTCCTAACTGTGGATGGCACTAACCCATTTTATGACAAACGGCATAGCCTGAGCAAGTGTCTGGGTCAAAGATCCCCTGATAAAACTTCTATGACCACAGAAAACAGTGCAAAACTAAGACTAGTCACCGTAAAAACTGCTTAGAGACCTGTTGGCAGGTGGAATGGTCTAGTGATTGGCATTTTAACCACATTTGACAAACACATGAGAAATAGCTAATATTCCTAGGGCAGCAGGGAGCATAGTGACTGGCACCTTCTTCTGACATTTGAATCCCATCTCTGGCTGTAGTACCCACGAGCTGAATTGATATAGTAAAAATCAGGCCACTATATAAATGGGAAAACTGTTTCAGTAGTTTAAGGTGCAAATCTACCTATTATTTTGACAAATGGGTTATAATTAAAGCTCTGCAAATAATATATTTTCTACCTAGTTAAAAATAGGGTTTTGGTTGGATGATGTGTGGTCCCAGTGTTGCACTTCAATTTGTTTCATAATATGATCCACCAGTAAATTGTTTATTAGGCTAAACAAACTAATACCACATATAGCGTCCAACTTCTGCCCCCATGTGGCGTTTTTTAACACTACAAGACTCGTCCGTCCGCTTGAATTACACTAGCTTAGGATCGAGGAAAGATTAAGTTAAATTGAAATCATGTCCACAGAACATGCCATTAGAGAAATACAAAAAGACACCGAACAGAATCCAATGCAACTTCATTGCTAATAAATGGCAAGACACCTCCAGTGGGTGGAAGGGTTAGCAACAGTACCTAGGGGGATGAAGCCCCAAATAAAGGTACAGCAGATGTTAGAAGTTGGCGGTCAACTACACTGCCCTACAAAGTAGAGCCCTCTGAGACCACAGTGAATGGGTTCCCTGCAGTTCTTATGCAAAGAGTCTGGAATGCAAGTTCGTAACTATGAAGAGAAATTAATCAAACAAGTTTAAACACCAATTCTTAAAACAATGTTTAACTATCCAGGACCACTGGAGTCACTAATACCAGCAACAGGGAAAGGGCCACCTGAGCAGAGGACCTCCACCACCGCATGCAATTACTTCCTATGTGACTTCACAGCAAGCGGTTCAGAAATTGTGGCAACACGGCTTCCAGCACACATTACAACAGTTTACCATACCTCGGCCAGAATGGCGCCTCACACGACTGCTGTCCCTAATGGGGCAAACATAAAAGGACAGAACAAGAGTTTTGGCAGGCATTCACCTTAAAAATTAAACCTCAAAAATGGGACCGAAAGGACAGTATGCTTCAACATCAGGGTTGCTGCGATTACCTCCTCCCTCAGTCCGAATAAAAATTGCAACACAGAGAACAGACAAGACCATGATTACACTCTTCAAACTGGGTACAGTACTGAACCTGGGTTTGTATATGACAAGAGACAGGAATTCAGAAACAAACACCAAAAAAAAGCAGTTAGCATGGGTGGAAATACCTGCAGAGAGTATTCAAATATTAAAAATGATAATTGACAATATCATTTAAAACCCAGAATTCAAAACATCTCCCATGTTTCATCTGTTGCAGCAAACTACCTCATCCCCTTCTTCCAATTGCCTGTGTCGCACCCCCTCCAGCCCATGTCCTCCCAAAGAAGGCTAGTCTCATGGCTCGAAGGGTCATCATAGCTGCTGGGGTGGCTGCATGCTTGGTAATATGAATAACATGATTATTGTAAATTAAAAATATGGAAAAACAAATCAACCTGATGAGTTTGGTTGTGTCTTTAAAATAGAAATTAACATCTGGACATGTCAAATGGTGTTACTGTTTAGTGGTATGTTTAATAGTATTGTCAGGAAGGGGGATGGGTGACACAGTGGCGCAGTGGGTAGTGCTGTCACCTCACAGTGTCTAGGCTGTTTGGACATTGAGCTTGATCTGTGTGGAGTTTCCTCTGAGTGCTCTGGTTTCTTCCCATATTCGAAAGTTGTTTCAAGACAATGGGTGACTGTAAACTGCCAGAAGTGTGTGTGCACCTGGGTGTGCCTACATTGAAATGGATTGGCATTCCATTAAGGGTGTACCCCTTCCTATCTCAGCACCCACTGATTCCAGGATAGGGTATGGACCAGTGTGGCCCTAACCAGGACAAGGATTTAATTGAAACCTTGAGAGGTGAATGAACATTAGTAGTTCAGAAGGAAAAGTAGTCATTGAAACTGTTAACCCTTTTTATTTGTCAATCTGATATGAAAGTTTGTGTGCTCTTCTGCTAAATGACAAGGGAAGTAAGAAGAAACAGAGACCTCAGCAAACTGTTGCTCCTATACAGGTGACAAACAAATTGAATGAAATGATCAAGTCTGATAGAGTCTAACCAAGAATTCATAACAGGTAGAGTTAGTTTGACAATCTAGAAGGTAGTTAATCATTCCCCTGGGGAGATCAGCAGTATGCAATACAGCATAGAGGATATGTCTATGTCACATAATTGAAGAGAGAAGAAGATAATTGTACCACGATTATAGCAGTGGTAGCAGAAGCTTCGAGAAGTGCTGATCATGCTATGGAAAGTGGTAGAAGTGAAGAACAGTAAAGGGCTAAGAACTGCTCTGTGGGATGCCAGTCAAGAGAGACTGAGGGACACAGAAGGAGCTGTGCAAATTCAATGACTAATAGACATGATGAGAACCATTCCTGTGATGAGTCTTTGACTCCAAGCTGTTCTAGCAAGACAGGGAAGACCCAGTGGTTGGCTGTGGGGGCAGCACTAGTTGACTGGAGCACTTCAAAGGCCTCAAAGAGGACAGCCTGAGTGGAACATTAGATTCAGACTGATATGCTTAAGTGACAGAGCATTTTGGGGAAGGGATGTAATAGCTATAAATGATGCATTTAGGGTTTTAAAATAAGAAGGCAGGTGGAAAATGACTCTGAAATTCTGTTTATGAGTTTTGGTTCAGGCTGAATTTGTAATTCTGTACTGAGTTTTGGGTCATGTTTTATATTTTTATATTACTGTGGTCTGTTGTTGCAGAAGGTGGTATAGTGGTTAAAGCTGCTGCCATTGGATCAGTAAGACCCTGGTCTGAAATCCAGTTCCTGCTGTAATACTGTTGAGATAGGTACTTGTCCCTCATTGATGCAGTAGAAACTAGTCAGTTGTGTAAATTGTTAAATTGTTGTAAGTTGCTTTGGTGTATGTGTGATGAATTAATGTGAACAGGATCTATAGAACTGCTACAAAGTTTCAAATACGTGTATGACTCTCAAAATCATATGTAATATTCTAAGAAGTACTGCAAGGTTACTAGAGCAGTAGTGTGAAGTGGAATTTGAACTGCCAGCTTTTGGAGCACAAGGTTACTTTTTTTCAGTCACAAGTTATCTGCTCTAACATTACGCTTTCAGGGCGTTTTGACCACATGATCTCCATAAACTCACAGGAGGAGGAGAATCTCTTGACCTCATGAGTATAAAGTGGAGCGTCGACTGTGCTGAGTTCCTGCTCCTGTAGTGTCCCCTCCTGACTCAACATGCCTGTGGAGCTGTTTTTGGACCTATTCTCACAGCCATGTCGTTCAGTGTTCCTCTTTGCAAAAGCCAACAACATACCGTTCGAGTTCAAGAAAGTTGAGCTCACTGCAGGTAGGCAGCTGCACTTACATTATCACACAGCGTAAAAGCTACAGGTGGTACAATAGTCAAGATTTTGTCATAAAATGCTGCTTGCAAAGTTTATAAAAATGAAATTTATCTTCTGTACCTTAAATATGCACTTAGTGCTATATTAATAAAAGCGGATCGAAGAAATGTGCACAGAATGTCATTGAAAGTAAAAGTATTTTTGTTGATCATAAGAAGTTTTTTTGGCTTTTTGTGATCACTGCTTAGTCTCAGCCCTAAGGTGAAATTTGAACTGTGAAAGCCCATATAGCTCTTTGTGTATATGCTGGACCAACAACATGTGGACAGTGTGAGGGCATCTCTGGATTTCCTCTATTTTCAGGTGAACAGTATGGAGACGAGTTTGGGAAGATTAGTATTCTCAGGAAGGTCCCTGTTATGCGAGACGGAAACTTCATCTTGACAGAGAGGTATTATTATCTTGATCATCCTTATTATTGTGTAGTTGTACAATTAGTAATATTGCTTTTTCTGCAAGTTTAACAGATTTGGTCCAAAAAAACCCTCAAAATATACAGCCTGTGAGACCTTAATTTTTCTCTTGAAAAAATGAATGCTAAGGTCCAACTTCATAGTACAACAGCAGAAACATAGTTTGGCAGCTTTCAGCCCTCTGTCCCTCTCCCTAACCACTATACTCATTTGGATTTGAGTGTGTGATGGCCTGTCCTGTTCATATGGGTCTGGAAATAAACCTGCATTGCAGTATCGCAATCCTGATGTACATGGTTCAGAAATTCACCACCCCAGACCACTGGTACCCAGCGGACCTAGAGAAGCGTGCCCGAGTCGATGAGTACCTGTCGTGGCAGCACACAGCCATCCGCTTGCATGGGTCCAAGGTCTTCTGGTTCAGGGTGAGATCTCACACCACTGGGACCAGTTTTTCTCAGAGGGATTTGCCCTGTTGGTCTCGTCTTGAACTGTTACCTGGAGTTGTATGAGTACTTCAGCCAACATTGACAAGCTTTAACTATCAGATATTTGCATTCAGTGGAGAAGAAAGTTCATTTGTCCTGTTATGTCATAATCTCCAGTGGACTTTGTAGGCATTTGCAAAATTCAGTTGGGTGAATTTGTTACAGACGACTAAATTTCTACACAAAGATTAGGGAAAGTAATATTTTACAAGGCAAATGACTAACCATTCACACATAAAGTGACCACAGATGAATATCTTGAAGCTGTTTGCAGAAAAAATTGTAAAAGTTCAGATACATTTCCTGCCAGACAGTGTTATGTAACAGTCACCAATAATGATTATGCCATGCAGTTCACTGGGACAGGGGCCATTTACCTGTAATGTAAATTATCTATATAGTTTGTAAGCCAAAAACTCTGATAAGAGGTAACTGTCTAAGCAAATAACCTAGTTTACCAGAGCCTCACTTACCAGTAGTGTGACACCATGCTTTGCCAGGCTATGGTTCCTCTTATTACCGGGGCAGAGGTTCCCAAGGAAAAGATGGACTCAGCAGTGGAGGACCTTAACACCTCCTTGAAGTTCTTTGAAGAGAAGTTCCTCCAGGACCGTCCCTTCATTACTGGAGAGAAAATCTCATTGGCTGATCTGGTGGCTGTTGTGGAGATCTTACAGGTAAAGTTTTGGAAAGGAGAGCAAGGAGAGCAGAGGTTAGGGCTGCCACCATGTAATATGGGGGTTGCTGTTCTGAATCTGCCTCCTGCTGTTGTACCTTTGATCAAGCTGTTTATCCTGAGCTAATGCAGTTAGAATGTCCTGCTGTATAAATGGGCAAATCACTACAAAGCTGATTATCTAACATTATAAGTTACTTTGGATGTAGATGTTTTATCATTTTTATGGTCATTTTTATGATTCAGAAGGATCCATATCTACCATACAGTAAGGAAGAAATAGTACACCCAGTTATTTATGCAGACTTCAGAGCTCACAACATTACTAAACTTCCAACTCCAGAACTCAGATGTACATTACATCCTCATTTACTTATTTAGTCATTACTAATAACTTTTGTGGTCCAGATCCTGTCTTGGAAATATAGGGTGCAAGACACTGTATAGCAAAATAAGTTAACCATTACTTTGCAGGATTAAGCACTAATGTAAGCATAGTTTAGTTGAGTAGGGTTTGTTAATAATTCTCTTGTCTTTCTGAGTGACTACTAGTAACTACTTTCATGATTCCTGACCTTCACATTAAGTGTGACTGAAACCCTTCTTGTTATGCCTATGTGTTCCATAGCCCTTTGGCACAGGTCTGGACTTATTCAAGGACAGGCCCAAGCTCAGCGCCTGGAAGGAGCGTGTCAAGAAAGAGCTAGGAGCTGCAGCGTTCGACGAGGCACATGAGGGCATCCTGAATGCACACAACCTGCCACAGACCTTTGAGAAGAATGGAATGCCAGAGTTCCTCAAGTCAAAACTCCAGAAACTGTTCAACTGACAGCACCACCTGTGTGTTTGTTTTCGCTACACCTGCAGAGATAGTGCAATGACTTCTTTCTGTCTCATGACATTTCACATTTTGAGAGGTCACTGCTTGTCACACTCTCTTGATGTTGTCACGCAATGTGCCAATGTGTAACATCAAAACAAAGATGCCATGAGAGAAAAATCTATTGAGGTATCTGAATAATAGCATCAAAAGAAAAAATGTAGCATACAAGCCTACACACAGCAAACATCTTTATATAAATGTTTTATTTCATATAAATAAACACAAATACTGGTGATGAACTGGTGACTCTCCATCCCCTGTAGTGTCTGTGTGTGTGTGTGTGTGTGTGTGTGTGCCCTTTGATGGACTATTGCCAATTCTAGTGTGTTCCCTGTCTCCAGGATAGGCTCTGGTCCACCAAGACTCTGTCCTGTTTACTGATAATGAATATGTGGAAACAAAACATTGATTACTTTAAACATAACTGAAACGTTAGGAAGGACAGAAAAACATCCTCAAACACATTATGAACAGAATAAAGATTTTTCATTTGAAAATTACATTGAAATTAATCATTTGTACTTTCACAGTAAGGATGAGAAAAAAAACAAGGTAAAATCCACTATGTCCAAAAAGAGTGAGTGAATGAATGACTAGAATTGCACGAGAAGTAAATAAATGCCATGAACTAGCACATTTAGGTAAGCATTTAAAAAATCAGTAGAAACAGTAAAGAGAAAGGTCAAAGTAAGATGTTACAAGGTTTGTCAGACTTCATGGCACATTAAATTGTAGCTGAAATAAAGGTGGCTATGTAACTGCTTTATGTGTAAGAAATTTCAGTCCTCACACACACACATGCACACACCCACACACCCACTCACAGAGTGCCGCTGCTGCCTGGTGTTGTGTCCAAAACTAAATGTATGACAACCTCACTTACCCTCTGTTGTGGGGGCTGTAATTTTAAACTGACACAACAAATCACTGTCCCTCAGCTAGCCTGAATCAATATCTCCTTCCTTTAAAGAGGTTTGGAATTCCACCATGCTGGTGGGGGGTCAACATCCTCTCCACACAAAAAGCGATTCCACACACAGACTTCAGATCAAAATAGTAGCGTTCCACGGATGCAGTTTATGTCTGCATAAATGCTTAACGTGCAGTATTCTTGCTAGTGATTGAATGTTGAGAATGTTATGAGTTTACATTCATGAAAATGCACACATCATACATGCTTGATCTGTTCGCATTTTTTCCAAAAAAGTTGTTATACCAGAAAATGAATAACTGGGACAGATAACTGAACAAAGTCAGGTAATAGTTTTATTTTTACTATGAAAGAGCCATATATGAGAAAATGTTCCAAAGCATAAGTAAAAATAAGATTATAATTAATTAATTGCACTACAAATAACATGTACTTTTATCCAGCTTGAGATTAATATTAATCTGTAATTTAGAGACCCAGCAAATCCGTTTGTTTGTTGTCACTTACGTCAGAAGTTTCATGTTTTGCCAGTCTAGTCCTGCGTATAAGAAGAGCATTTTGTTTTGAAGGACACAAAATCAGAGTTCTTTCTGGAGCCTCATCTGGGACTTGTTGGTCAGAAGTCCAGTTGTTTAATCATTATGCCACCACCTGACATGGAGGTGTTACATGCCTGTGTCGTCATAAAGTGGTGGTCTGACTCTGAGTGCTGGTAGCAGGCTGGGCAACTTTCCTCCAGCACAGGAGGGTTAAAATCTTCTGCTTCAGGTACTTGTTGGATGCTGTCAGAAGAATAGCAGTGGCTGTGCAATAGAATGAGAAGCTCAGCTCAAGGGTTGAGCTGTCCAAATCCACCTTAGCCATACGAGCCATCAGGAAAATGCCAACAGCAGCCAAGGTGGCCAAGTAAACAGCCACCAGGGAAACAGTGAGCTTACACACCAGGAGGTAGGAATCAGTGCTCTGGATCTTAGTCTTGTTCTTCCTCAAGGATATAGTGTGTTTGCAGAGGTAGATCACCAGCCTCAAAGAAGTGGACAGCATGATGGCCAGTGGCACGGGGCAAAGGAACCCTATGACGATGTACATGTAGATATTTGAATTAATCCACGCAGGTAAGGTAGGTGTTAGAATAGTGCAGGAAGTGTTCTTGGTTGTACTAGCAGTCATGGTAACATTGCTTGGGTTCTGCCCTTGAAGGAAGAAGAAGGGAATCATAATGAGCGCAGAGCCCAACCCAGTGAGCACTAGAGCCACATTAATGATGGAGGAGATGTTCCTCTTTAGCATTTTGATAAATTCTGAAGAGGCACTGACCACCTTCACACAGTAGAAGACACTCAGCCACGCAATGGACCAGAAGCTCATGTAGCTGCTGGTGAACCAGAAGAACAACACAATTTTGACCAATGGATGGACTTGCTGCAGGCAAAACATGCCAGTCGACAAAATGCCCACAATGCCGGCTGTGGAGAGCTCCAGCAACATGTTGCTCAAGGAAATGCAGGAGATTATGAGGCTTGCAGTTTGGTAGCCTTCCGTCCGCAACTGATGGAGAACCGTGACCACAAGATTGAGGCTGTTCCACACGAACCCGATGCACACAACACCCATTGTGCAGTTGAGCTGCACGATTTCTGCAGATGATGTCATCCTGCAGGGTCCACACAGCAGTGTGTCAAATCTCAGCCAAGAAGGTCTTCTTATAGCACCCGGGGGTTGCTCTTGTCATGCAAATACTGGCTGGTGGGTTACATTACTGGAGCCTATGCACATAAAATTGCATTTTAATTGTTATGTGCACATGATTTTTAACTGGGAAATTAGAAAACACAAATTAGTGGCGATTATGTAAAGTGAAGGGAGTCATTCCCCCTTTTGCAAATATTTAAAGCCCATAATTGACATTATGGCCATATTTGTTTTGAGATAATGGCTTTGAATGCAACTTACTTCATCATGTCTCTCAGTCAATCATGTCAATCAATTGACATCCATTTCCATAATGCCTGAGGGAATGATAAAGTACAAATGGAGAAAATGAGTGAAATTAATCATTTATTAATGGTAAAAAATTCCTTTGATATTTAAAATGAAATCCCAAACCAAACACACAAGCAAACACTTGCATTCAGCAAGGCACACAGCAAGGCACTCCGAAATGTTAAAATACATATAAATTGGTGTAACTGATAATTGTGCATGGTTAAATACTTTGTGGAATAACAATAACAGTAGTAGAAGTAGTAGTAGTAGTAGTAATAATAATAATAATAATAATAATAATAATAATAATAACATGATGAGTTGCTGTGGAGAATGATTCCACTGTCTTTTCACTGTCTTTTTTGTGACTCTAAAACTTGCATTGTACAGTAATTATTATTAATAGTAATGAAAATAATTATTTATTTATTACTTGTGAAAACACAATTATGCTTAGACTTAGTTAATAGGAACTGAACTATAACTCTACGTTTCCTGTTTTCCTCATTTCCTGGGTTTATGTTTGCTGTGAGTATGAATTCCTTGTTTAGGAATCAGCTGTGGGGTTTGGAAGGACCTTTGGCCTTCGACACAAGATTCTCTTTCCTTGATAAAACCTCTGTCTTTCCTACAACTTCATATTCTGTGCTGCCTCTCCTTCCTCCCTAACATCTCTTGTTTTACACATGGCTCTGTATTCCCTTCTGTGTGAGGTGCCACATATGGTGCGTTTATTAGAATAGGTGGTGATTTTGGGGGAATCTGGTCTGTCTGTGAGTGGATTAAGAGAACAGTGTAGCCCAGTGTTCTCCACCAAGTTCTGCAGCTTAGGGTGGGAAAACAGACCAGTGGCTGCACTGAGACTGTCTTGCACCTTCTGTCCCTGTGTGAATTAAGTCTTGGATTAAGACAGAGAGGCAGACAGATGAAAAACTTTATTGATCCTATAGGAGAATGTACAAGAGTACAGCAGTGCACATACAACAGTGACAAAAAACAGAGGTATAAAACTGTAATAAATAAGTAGCTCGGAAAGATGGCCAATAAGAGGTCAGTGTCTGGACCTGCTAGTAGTCCAGCCTGTTACGGGTCCTTCATCACAGGCTTTCTTTACCCTGTTGTTCTGGCTGCTATGCTGTCAACCTCCTTGAAGCTTGTGATCTACTTCTTTAAATACCACATGTTGATTCTTGCCTGCCTGGGTGTAAGCTCACTGTCTTCCTGGTGGATATCTACCAGGGCACTTGCCCACCATTGGCATTTTATTTTTTACTTGCATGGCTATAGTGGACCCGAGTAGCTAAGTGTATTGGCTTTGATCAAGGTAGAACAAAAAAACTAATATTATAAAATTTACCCTGCTGTATAAATAAACTGCAATGGACTGTCATCCCATCAAGGGTGTAGTTCCATAGACTAGGGGCCAAAGATTCTGGGATAGGCCCCTGACCACTGCGACCTACTGGACACCATAAAAGATGGATGGATAAAGAAATATTCAGTTTATATGAAATAAATAAATAGTACATCACTTTGGCCTATTTAAATAGATAAATAAAGGCTAATAATCATTCCTTCCATCACCAACATATACAGCATTTGCTTTCATGCAGCAGGTTGCTATAACTCCAGTTGTGTTTAGTTGACCAGGAAGTAATGAAATAATATAAAGAAATATTGAACCAATTTTTTGTTAACTTCACTAAAGCTCATCATTTTTCACACAGTCTCCTGCTTTAAATGTATTTTACCAGTCATGTAGTAATTTACTTCATGCATGCAAATTATTTAGTTTGCTTACTTATCCAGTCAAAGCACAGTGCATTTTCCCACAAGGCTTATTAGACTTTTTCGGCGATTCTTAAAGAGATGCTCTGATTTTTTTCCAGCTCCATGGAAATAATTTTTCATGTCTTTGTTCTTTGTCGCTTCATACATTTCCATCTTGGCATAATTTTCCATATAACCAAATCAGTCCATTTAAAACAGTTCTGTGCTTTTTGTTTTAGACATTAAAAAAATTTTACTGGCAAATTCATCATAAAAACAAAATATATATTAATAAGTGTCAGCAAAACTAGTGGACCCTCTTCAATGCAGTCAGTGGTGAAAAGTGGGCGGTCTGACTACGGACTGTGGGACAACAGCGCCATCTACAGGTTTGGAGATGCAACTCTAGTCGGGTAAGTGTCCTGGGCTGTACCGTATGCATAACTGCAGAGATTTCAGGGAAGAGGCAGTGTAGGTTTTCGTGTATGACGTGAGTGACGTTTCTATTACCATAGAAAAAGTGGTATAATTACAGCAAAATATTATGATGTTGAGAATAATAATAAGGATTATTATTATTTTATTGCTGTTGTTGCGGATGTGCCGTGTGACTCGAGGGACTGAATCCAAGGAGATCTTCCGCATATTTGTCCAGCCTCCTTCCTTCCGCTGTTTCTTCTCCGGTAGAGTGTTTCGCTGTGTCATTGTGTCGCCACGTCGCTGTGTCTCCGCCATGGGCTGCGACCCCCTGGGACTGTGCCAGTACGAAACCCAGAAGCTCCTGCGCATCCACAGCACGCGCCTCGGCTCCCTCAAGTGTTGTCTGAACGCGCTCATCTTACTCGTCATCGTGTGAGTAGAGCGAAGCCGGGGTCAGACTGATGGGTGGTCACTGTCATTGTTTATTTAAACGCTAGTATATGTGTCAGGACCAGCAGGTGGCTTAGTGGTTAGAGCTGCCGGGTTTTGCTGCTTTGCTGTCTAAGCACATGAGTTCAGGTCCCACTTTCTGCTGTAAGACCCTTGATTCAGGTGCTTATCTGACTGATACAGAGCTATATAAATGGAAAAATCACTGTAGAGTAAGGCGCTAACTAACTACCTGCCTAGCTAATGTATATACTTATTAGTTGTCATCAGCCAAAACTAGTGTCAGTATTTTGTCAGTGTTTATATGACAGTCATCATCTTCTCCATCATCTCAGCATCATGTTGTTCATGAAGAAGGAGTACCAGGAGTATGAGCGTGTGGTCAGCTCGGTCACCACCAAGGTGAAAGGTGTTACCCTGACCCAAGTGCCAGATGTGGGGGAGGTGCTCTGGGACATGACGGACCACAGCGGGGCCTTCCAGGTAACGTCACCAGACTCACAGCCCCTACATTGGTGACCCAGCAACATATGAGACCCTGAAGCAGGTGACACTATCATGGGTCTTTGGATGTTCATTCCCATTTACAGTACATGTATTTTAATTGCTTCAGCTGTCTTTTTTTAATACAAGTAGTAGAATGTGATGAGCTCACTTTTCACTGAGTGGGATAAACTGTTGCCATGAAGGGATGAACTTGGTCAGCATCAATGTTCAGATATATCATGCCATTCAGATGTTCTTCAGTGGGTATCAGGGGCCCTAATGTGTGCCAGGAGAACATTCCCACGCCATCGCACTGGCAGCACTGGTCTGTACTGTTGACACCAAACTGGATGGCCTTTTGGACTCATATTTCCAAATTTTGATCCTTTCATCAGCATGATGTAAAAGGAACCTGGGTTCATCTGACCAGCACTCCCCAGTTGTCTAATTTTGATGCTCCTGTGCCCACTGGTGACGCGCTTTCTTGTTCTTGTCTGACAGCATCAGCACCGGACATGGTCTTCAGCTACTGTAGCCCCGCTTAAGACAAAGTCTGATAAGTGCTGCATTCTAAGATGATGTTCGATACACTACTTATCGGATTTTGAATTCTGGTGTGATCTGCCTGGTTGTGGCCTTCTGTTTGCTGCATGATTCACTCCAATCTCCTTTGACCCCTCTGATGCACAAAATTGCCAGTCACTGGCATTTTTTTGCTTTTCACACTATTCTCAGTAAAGCCTTGAAACAGTTTTACCCTG
The DNA here is from genome assembly GCA_900497675.1 of Arapaima gigas. Taxonomy (NCBI): domain Eukaryota; kingdom Metazoa; phylum Chordata; class Actinopteri; order Osteoglossiformes; family Osteoglossidae; genus Arapaima; species Arapaima gigas. The sequence continues at coordinate 416,159 of UFQX01000012.1, forward strand.
TAAAAGCCTCAGTAAAGCCTAGGGTATAACAGCTTTTTGAAAGATGGTAGAACTGACACAACCAGTGCCGACTACCGTGCCATATTCAAAGTGGTCACCCGTGTCAATTCCAACACTCAGCTGGACACTAAATAACAGTCGAAATGCTGGTCTCTCTGATTGATACCCGACACCACAGTCAATTGACGTATGACTTGTTAAAACGAATAATTTGGGGGAAGGTAGGAGGTGTACCTAATAAATTGGCAAACGTGTATTGTGGCGTACAAGCTTACAGGAGAAGCATTCATTCAACCATTCAAACACACACAAACACACACATACCACAATGGACACTTTACTAACATGAGAGTAATAAAGTTTAGTGATAAATTTTTTGTTATTACTCTCCACCTTCCACTGGACCACGACTGGAGTGTCACCCTCTGAACAGCTCACCTGTTCAACTGCACTAGCAACACTTATGCACTAAACACAACCACTTTAAGGGCGATACAGTAGAATGATATATAGTGTGTAAGTAGTTTATCTCTAGTTAGTGTAATAAACTTAATGTTATTGTTGTATTATTTTCACCATTCTGTCTCTGTTCCTGTGATCCAGTTCTGTTACTAAAATAACACAGCTTTTTGAATCTGTACTACTATTTTAATTTATATACATACAATTTTGTTTTCTCTGAGTTGTTCATCACCTTGGAGAAAAGTGTCTGCTAAACAAGTAAACATAATTGTACAGTATGTATCAACATGTTTCAGAAAAACGGCATTTGAATGAGGTCCATATTAGGATTTTCATTAGAGGCCATTTGTTTTTAAGGGAAAGAACTCCTTTTTCGTGATGACCAATGTCATCGTCACCAAAAAACAGAAGCAAGGGAAATGCCCAGAGGTAAGTTGGTTTTTCAGTTCCTGAAATTTTTTTAACCATTTTAACTGATAATTAATGATGAGCTTCCCACGTGGTGTCTGTAAATTGCAGGCATTTCCGAATGGGAAGCTGTGCCAGTCAGACGCCGACTGTAAGAAAGACAAGTGGGACCAGCCCAGCCACGGTACTGCCAATGTGGACACAGTCTGTCCTAGTCCATTAACTGGGTCAAAGCTGCTTAGTTACCTCCTAGATGTCCAGTGGGGTGTGGTTCTTTCTGAACATCTACAATAAAAATGGATACAAGTGAAAACTGAACTGATTCATGAGTTGTTGGCCATATTGATCACTCTAGTCCAGGATGGATGCAATTCTCATGTTTACCATGTGGCTCTGTGTGTTTTGAAGGGGTTCAGACGGGTGCCTGCATCAAGTCTGATGTGATGAAGAAGACCTGTGAGGTATTCACGTGGTGCCCCATCGAAAACAAGAAAAAGCCCCCCAGGTTTGTATAGATGGACCCAGGAGGTGGCATAGTGAATAGGGCTGTTTCCATGTAATATAAAGGCTCTCAATATGAGTCCCACTGCTGTATGACCTGCTGTAGTACACTTGGTCATGGTACTTAGCCTGAATTGATACAGTAAGAATACCCTCCTGTATAAAGGGGTAAATAACAATCACAATTTTTACTGTACTGCACTGCACTGCATACTAACACATCAAAAATCCTCTTTAATTCCACAGGAAATGTAAGTGTTTTTGAAGAAAATTCATTTGAAGGTGTATTATGGTGTACATCACGATTAAATTTATCATCTGATTTTGAAGTTTTTGTTAAAAAGCAGTTTTATCATGTTCAAAATTTTATTTGTGGTTTTCTGCCTGATCCATTCTATTCTCATAATATTTTTTGAAGGTCAGGTGGTCATAAAGTTGTACATGAAAGGCTGCAATTTTTATGACTTCTTTTGTGTATATAAGATTGAGAGGGTTTCATTTCTCATTCTCAGTCTTTTTTTACACTTAAAAGTTGCTCGGCAGAACTTCTGTTTATAAACAAGAGGGCCAGTTGCTGAGTATGTGGACTGTTGTGTTCAAAAGTGAAACTGTTAGTCAATCCTCTGTTTATTGCTTCATTTTTTTCAGTATTTAAATCCTGTTTTGTTTTTTAGTTGCAAAGCAGACGCTTATCAGAAGTAGCACGTGCTGAAGACTAATGATATATTTTATAGGGGAATGACAGACTATCTTTTGGTCAGGGATACAGTGGCAGGTGCACTGTCATTTCTCGTGTTATTATTTTCACAATAGCATGAAGCTGAGTTGCAAAATTTTGCAGGAATGGTACCATCTCCATCAGCATAGTTATGTACATGAAAGCACTAGAAATATTCTTTTGAGGGGGAATGCAGTTCCCCACGGTACAGCTATTAAAGGGATGTCAGGCATCTGAAGATTTATTAATAACATCTTAAAATTTCACTCATTTATATGAAGGTCTCTTCTAGGCCTGCGCTTCTGATGGCAGCGGAGAACTTCACTGTGCTCATCAAGAACAACATTCGCTTCCCAGCCTTCAGCTACATAAAGTAAGATTGAATTGGTCTTTTTGTGTGATCATCCCCTGTCATTTGGTCTCCCAGTGTCTGGTTTTCAGTTTATCCAGTCAGAAGATATTATTATTACCATTTATCTATAATTTGTCTGGATTTTCATTTGTCTGATCTGCCAAACTGCATGACAAACTGAGACCGAAGCTGACAGCATCTGTAAGCTGTACTGAGCAGCTCTATGAGAGACAAGTGAGAGTGAGATGCACTGCACAGTTGATTACTTGTTAATGTGTTTGTGTTTGCATCTCCTTTTTTGCACAGTTTTCTAATTGTTCATTTATTTATGTTTATTTAAACAGAAACATTTAAATATGATGTACAGGTTTCATTTTCCTCAGGCCACTCGAGGCACAGTATCACCCAGTCGTTATTTTATACCTACTGTACAAAATCAATATATGAAAAGTATATATTATGTTATTGTTATTCATTCTATGCTAACGCATTAACAACCTCTTTATGATATTAGGCATCATTTAGGGTGATTTTGGGGTGAACATAGAATGGGCTTGAAATGAGCATTTTTCTTGCTTAAGGTTATTTCTTGTCCTTTAGCAGCAACAAAAGAGATACAGCTATCCTGAGCAACAAAAAATCCTTTTTATTCTTGCTTTTGAACAACAGGACCCAGAAGACCAGTTTATTTTGATTTGTTGCTCTCTTTTTTCACAGTACACAACAATGTTAAACATCTGTGCTCCAAATGCAGACTCACCTCAGTTCATGTCCTCTATGGTGCTACTATTTATTCACTACTGCAAAGCTTTTGGATGCCTAGTGGGTGATTTTGACTGCACATTAGACAGCAGCCTTGTCAAATTGTTAGAATCCCCTACATCAACTTTACAGGGGCGCTTCAACTTTGAAGAACATGACCACTAGTTTAGGATTGGTTGACATATGGCGAGAACTAAACCCCAACACTAGGGAGCATACTTTTTACTGTAACCCCCACAAATCCTATTCCAGATTAACTATATCTTTATTGAAAATGGCTTTATTCCTACAGCTGGATCTTGCCATATTGGCTCAAATGGGCGTTCTAAAGTTAGATCACAAGACAAAACATTGAGGCTACCCTTTTGAATAATAAACAATAAGCAGGGAGTTCCACAAAAACTTTTCCCTCTATTGTGCAGATATTTGGGACTCCATGGTCTCAGCTGTTATGTTTTGGGATGCAGCAAAGTGATTAAGGGGTTCCATTATTTCCTTTGCCTCCCACCAGGAGAAACTATAAGAAGAGCAACATAAAATATTATATTCAGAGGTGAAGCACCTAGAGCAGGAACATAAGTGCTCTGCTACTCAGAAGAACTGGACAACACTTACTAGAGCCAAGGACAAATATCATCTCTGCTATACATTAACTCCATTAATGATATTTTACTCCTTGAAAAAATAGCATCACTACAAACTAGGGAATACACCAAGCCATCTTCTGGCTTACCAACTGAAGTTAGAGCACACTTAAGTGAGAGGTCTATTAAAGCAGTACAGACTCCTTTGGGATTGATCACATAGGACCCATTGGCAGTTAATAAAACCTTTAGAGGTTACTAAAAATCCCCCTAATCCCTCTATACTGCTGATGAAATACACTCATATCCAGAGCAAATATCACTTTCAAGTTTCTCAGATGAAGAGTGTTCACTTCTAAATACTCCATTCACAACTAAAGAGATCTAGGACTCTATAAAATCAATGCCATCTGGAAAATCACTAGGGCCAGATTAGTTCACCGGAATTCTAAAGAGAATTTCCCACTTTTTGAAACTGTGTAGGTAGTTTTGCATGACCAGATCTGGTAAATGTTGTAAAGGAATTTTGGGCTGAAATAGGCCCAATTTAATAAAGGCAATTAACAACATGCTCAAAGAGGGACAAAAGACCTGGGGATTCTATGTGGTCTTTCTCTCCGGTCTCCTGTTGCTCTCAACCCAGACCTTCCCACAAACATTAGTCAAATAGGTCTCTGAAAATGGCTGGCTGGAGGTTTGTTAGATGTCACATTTTTTAGACCAAAAAATGGTTAACTTTGACCATCTAAGAATTAAATTTGGCCTACCAAGTACAGAATTCTTTAAATATCTTCAGCTTTGCCATTTGATTATAACCTTGGACAAAGTAAATGTATGTAGATGGAGATGCTTCAGTCCCTTGGTGTCTCTGCCTAGATGTTTTATTGTGATAAAAAAAATGAATGGAATTAATAGTTGGCCTGTTGGACTGTTTACCAGGGAATAAGTGTATTTAGCTGTTCTATTGGAAAGCCAGGCCCATTATGATTTAGCTCATCTACAAGTGCATCTGCTTCCTTAGTTAGATTTTTTATGTTAATTCGATTTTAATATTTGAGTCCATTGTCCATTCCTTCTGGTTTCTTGTCTCATCAGTAACTCTAAAATTAATTCAGATTTAATACCAAGACCCTTAAAAAAGTGCAACAGTGGCAAAATCAAGAGCCTTCAAACTGAACTGAGAGGAAGCGCTGATGGATATGTGGTTTCGCCTAGGAGGAACATCCTCCCCAATATGAATGAGTCATACTTGAAAAGCTGCAGCTACAACCGGCACTCGGACCCCCTGTGCCCTATCTTCCGCCTGGGCGACATCGTGCAGGAGGCCAAGGAGAATTTCACTGAGATGGCAGTGGAGGTCTGGCAAGTTGCATTAACCATTATGTATTCTACTTTCATAATTAATATTGATGTTTAACAGCTGCTAATATTGGCAAGACTTTTTTGTGATGTAATGAAGAATGGAGCCAGAATTTGAATTTAGGAACTTATTATATTATGAAAAAATCATTTTTGCTTAGGAAACAATTTTATTAAAATCAAAGTGTGCATTTTGTACCCATATATAAGACCCCTGACTCCCAAACTTACAAACACTTTAGAGACCAGAAGTATGTTGATAACTTGTTTTATTCATAAGTTGAACAGTACATTTAGTGAAGTGAAATGTTAATAATAGAGACATCCTTCAATTTATTTACATGTAAGGTTCTGTAGAAATTATGGATATAGTTATCCATCCACCATCATTAATAACTTTATCCTGGTCAGGGTGGCAGTGGTCTGGAGCTTACCCTGGAATCACTGGGCACTAGGCTATGAAACAATACACTGGATAGGGCACCAGTCCATTGCAAGGTGGTGAATATAGTTATAATAAATGAATACAATGAAATACAATTTTTTAAATGTTCATTAAGCTTATATTAAAATGAAATTAAAATGTTAAAGTCCATCCTCTATTTTCCAGACTACAGTATGAACTCTAAACTCTCATTTAAGCATAATGAACATTTAATGTGTCTAATAAAATTAGTCAGTACTGTAACTGAAACAAACACATACATATTGTACAGTGAATTATAGGTAAAAAGCAATGAATAAGGCGCTGATATAACTTGATCAGAAAACTACAGGAGAACCAAATGACAATTTCAGAATGTTTTTGAAGGTCAGGTGATCATAAAGATGCACATGAAAAGGCCGTGATTTTTATGACTGTCTTTTTTGTGTATGTAAGATTGAGAGGGTTTCATTTCTCATTCTCACAGTCTTTTTTTACGTTTAACAGTTGCTTGGCAGAACTTCTACTTGTAAAATTGAAGTTTGCTAAATCAAGGATGGACTGTACCTCTACAGCCTGTTATTCAGCGCTGATTGTTGTTAGATGCATTACATGAACTTGGACTGTTCCTCATCACGTTATTGATCAGTGATGCTCGGGAACACCAGACACGAGCCATACATGCAGTAGAACTGAGCTGACGTAAGGCAGCCCCACACTCCTGTTCTGTTTGGATGCTCTTTACTGTCATCTGTTGGCTTGGAGGGTAAACACGAGTGCTGCAACAGACAGATATTTTAGAAAATTGATGATCAAAAAGAATTCCGAACAGTTCTACAGAAAAATATCTTAAAATAGCTTGTATATTCCTTATATGAAGAATCAGTCAAAGTAGAAACCTTTGTCAAGTGTAGAACATTTGGTATAAGCAGTAACCAACATGTGGTCCTAAAACCATTGCAAGAAGTGCCCCAGTCAGGTCAGCCAGCCAGGTTTAGTCTGTTGATTGAATGATTATTTCCCCACCAAATCTCCTCTGACCACAGGGAGGAGTAATTGGGATCCAGATAAACTGGGACTGTGACCTGGATAAGCTGTTCCACAAGTGCCTCCCTTCGTACTCTTTCCGCAGACTGGATGAGAAGGAAAGCAACCACACACTGTATCCTGGACTCAGCCTGAGGTATGAAGATTATTGAAGCGGGCTTCTGTCAGAAACCTTCTATTATTTCCCTTTTTGGGCAGCAGGTTGTGTCATGGTTTCTGTTGCCACCTTGTACTCAAAGGACCTGGGATGGAATCCCAACACCTGCTGTAGTAGCTTTGATCAAGGTACATACCCTGAAGTGATGTAGTTAAAACTACCCAGCTATACAAATAGGTAAATAAATTCAAGTAGGTTAAAGCAGTTACTCATTTGAAGAAAAGGGTCATAACTAAATGCAAGTGTACTGCTACATGTCAGTGGAGCTCAAACATGCAACATGCTGCAGTTCAGGAATAACAAGTTATTGATTGTTCCGCCTGGCTGTCTAACCATTGAACCAAGTCCCATGTGTAAATGCGGCTTTGAAGATGTTCCCCACCTCACCCTGAGTTGTCATCCTGGTTTCCCAGGTAGCTGCAGCAGAGCTGCCTTGTTACAGCATGTCACACTCAGGGTCTGTCTTTTCGTAGGTTTGCAAGGTATTTCTTTGAGAACGGAGTGGAAACACGGACACTGTATAAAGCGTATGGCATCAGGTTTGATGTTATGGTGTTTGGAAAGGTTGGTATGAAAATATACCTCTCCGAATTGAGTGACAAATCTCCTAAAAAATATTTTTAAAATATTGTCTGAAAACCTTAGGTGAGTAAGTTTGCAAAAATGCAAACATTTGTAACAGTGAAAGACTAAAAGGAATGGTTGTTGTATCAGTGTTATCAAAGTGAATTTCCATTATAAATCCCTAATTCAGGTTTATTGACTCCTCAGTTCATGGACACAATTAGGCACAAATCTCTGTTCAGAGTCTCAGTTTTGACAGACTCAGACATATAAATATGTGCAAAGATTGTGCACCAGTAAGCACAGTGGAATACAGGCGTGTGAAGCTCACATGAGCAAAATTACCTCATTCGGTGTTTGTGTCTCTGAAGGCTGGGAGGTTCAGCCTCATTCAGCTCATCATTTACATTGGCTCAACCTTGTCCTACTACGCACTGGTGAGTAGTGTTTGCTTGCAACCACGTGTGGCCTATTTCACGAGGCGNTAGTGTTTGCTTGCAACCACGTGTGGCCTATTTCACGAGGCGATTAAATGTGAAACCCATATACGTGCCTCTGCTGCGTGACTGGCAGACTACGCTGTTCATCGACTGGCTCATCAGCACAAACTGCTATGCAAAGGAAGCCCAGCAGGATTATTCAGAGAGAAAGTTTGAGGTGACAGAAGACCAGAAGCAGGTGAGGATAAAAAGCCTTGTTTCTTCTTGGACAAGTGGTCAGAGCCCATTTCCCACCACCGCTTCTGCCATTTGTACAAGTTCCTCTGAGCGTTGCTAGATATTGGAATGAAAATGTGGCCGGGTGGCAGCTGAACACTTGTCCCATTCTTCTGTGGTCAGAGCCGGCTTTGTGTCTCCTTTGTTGACGAGGACACTGTCAGGATAACAAAAGGCTCCCGAAAGAAGCCGTTACAAGAGATGAAGGCCAGTTCCAATCATCCAAGAAAGGTAGGCGGAGTAGGAATTCAAAACAGCTGTTCTAAATGTGCTGTTTGCGTACTGGTGCGTATTATGACTTTGGCTGATTTAAAGGTCCAGTACATTTACATCTATAAATTCAGCAGAATGAGGGCTTATATACAGACAAAGAATTATCAAAGACCTTCTTGTTATTTCTACTCCACTGTCACAGCACCAGCATTTCAGCAGTTGCCCATAGAAGTGACATACGGATATGAAAGTAGGTAGACGAAGTAGTAAATGGTGGTGAAGGATTAACTTGCAAGGTTTTCAGGAGCCTATTCAGTACATTGGATTGAAAGAGAAGAGTTTTAATACCGTTCTTCCAAGTGGAACAGTATTCAGCAGTGCTGAGGAGTAAAGTGAGCTGATTCCACTGGAATCTAACTGAGAAGCTACAAACCAAAATCCTTTGTGAGTGGGAGCATCACATGATTATAAGTTGAGGTTATAAGGTGACAGTGCCGAGCACAACTCCCCCGACACATCCAAAAGGCTGTGCTCCAGGTGAGGCTTGAACTCACAACCTTGGCATCGCTCAACTGAATACTGCTGTATAAGTACCATGCGCTAACCGATTGCGCCACAGGAGCTGGGTGTGTTGGGTGACCAAATTGACTCTGGTTGCCAAAGTAAGAGTTCATCCAGCTTGTCCTCCATTTGTGTCCTTAGTCTTCAGTGGAGTTTGTTCATTGTCACTGTGATTGAATCCATCCATCTGGCTGTTGCTCAGCCTCTTTCTTTTCTTGGTCCCAGTTTTCCAAGAATTGCAATTTTTTCTGGAAATTTCTGAGATTTTTCTGAGTCTTGCCATTATTTGTGCAAAGCATAATGATGGTCTCATTTATACTTTTGATGGCCTCATCTGATCAAACATGTTTTCCTGTCTGTCTGTGGTGTCCTTAAAAGTTTTCTCCTGCACCACAGTTCAAAAGAGGCAATGTTTTTACTATGCTGTTTTCTCAAAGCCCAGCTTCCACATCCTTACAGGTTATGGACAATAGCAGGCACAGTAATATTGAATGAACAACTCTCATCTTTTTCCTGTTAACACATCTGGCCATTCAAGAACATTTCCAGTTGTTTCACTACAAACAAATCCTACTTACTTTCAACAGTGTGAAGTGCACTGAGTGACGTCATGCATTTAGAACAGGATTCTGTGCAGACATTGATAAGATGTTGTCTTAGAGGTCAATGAGAAGTTCCAGGATACGACGATTCATGTGAGCTCAGGCCTTGGTGTAACAAAGATACCATTTACAATCACCCCCCCTCTCCTTGTGATCTCTCTGCAGGTGTACCTCAGGGAACAGTCCAGGGACCTCTCTTGTTCTCAGCACACATTCACTTTCTTTTTAGCCCTCATCATTTGTAAGGTGGATAGTGTGCCTGTTTCTTACATCCACTTTGACATGAATCTTCACTCTTTTACCTGCATTTGGCAGAGTGGGATCATGGGCATCTTCAACAACTGGGATTGCGACTTGGAAATGTCACATGAAAAGTGTGTTCCCAAGTACTCCTTCAGTCGACTGGACAAGAAGAAAACAATGGTTCCAGGTTGTGCTTATATATGTGCATGTGACTGCAGGGCAAGGCTGAAGTTTTGGTATAATACTTCTCTCCCAAAATTTGTTTTTTTACAAAACTTCACTAACAATGTTTGTAGCAGTATTATCTTACTTAGTTGATCTAAAACCTGCTTCTGTATTTATAATCTGCTGTAGCGAGGCAAATTCAATATAGTTCCCACTATGGGAACTTTGGTGCTGCCTAAAAAATGGGGCACAATACTGAAACCAAAGACAGTGTAAAGGGACATTTTCAGAAGCTATACAAGCTATTCATGTTACAATACTGTTGTTTGCGTTCTCACTCTGAATTGACTAGTTAGCGCAGTTTTGGTTCCCATCCACTATCTCTGGGCAACCTCCTTAGGTTGACCTTGAATTGTAATCACCCAGTCTCCTGTGTATGTGATAAACAGGACAAGACAGACTGTTTCATTCATCCTTGAACAACAGTTTTCTTTTTGTTTGCTAGACATATATAACTTATCTGTTTGGCCACATGCCATCAGAAGCTCAAATTAAATGTCAGAATAGGTGAAACTGCCTGTGATCACTTCTGCAGCATTACAGTATGAAATGTTTCTGCTTCATTTGTTCAGGGAGCCTGCTCAAGAGGTCTCCTCAAGAGCCTGTCTCCCTGCATGCCGACACTGCTGATCAATACAGGGACCTCATTTTGACTATTTGCCAGTCATTGCAAATTCCTCCACAATAGCAAGAACACTTACACAACAGCTAGGAAAAATGTAAAAACCCAACATCTGGTGGGCCAAAAGATGTACTAGTAGAAATGACAAGGGACATGTATGGTATAGGAGTAAGATGGCTGACTGACCTCACATAATTCCATCATCAGAAAGGGTAGAGTACCATAGAATTGGAAGACAAGTACACTGCTTTCAGTTTATATGAGGACGGGTGATCTCCGGATTGTACAGGACAATCAAGCTCCTAAAGCATGGCATGAAAGTAGCTGAACAAAGTCTTGAAAAAAGACCAAGAGCAATGATAAACATCAACAAGATGCCGTTTGGTGTCATGCCAGACAGGGGGACAACTGATGTAACCTGTGTAATGAGATACATTTAGGAAAAATATTAAGAAGAGAAAAAGCCCTCTGCATTCATACAGCTTGAGAAGGCATTTGATCAAAACCCCCAACAAGTCAAAAGATGAACAAAGAAATATCTTTTAGCAGATTACTGGCTAGTATCTATGATTATGTATGAATGGGGAGAAAATATGATTTGCATGGTACACAGAGATAGCAACAACTTTGAAGTGAAAGTAGCTGTTCACCAAGAACCATTCCTGAGCTCATTGTTATTTGCTGTTAAAATGCAGGCACTAGCAAAGGACATACCGCAACACCTATCTATGGAGTCGATATATCGAGAAGATTTAGTTCTGCCAGTCAGTAGGGAGGATGAACTGAAAGAGAAGTTTTGTTAGTGGAAGGGTTGGATGGGCAAATGGGATTAAAAATAAATGCAGGGAAAACGAAGGTTATGGAGGCAGGGGATAAGTATAATGTAAAAGAGGAGAGAGGAAAGTGGCCATGCATGCTGTGTGGCAAAGAAGTAGGTACAAATTCAATCAGATGTATATAATGTGAGAAATGAGTTCACACAAAACGTAGAACAGCAAAGGGCAGCCTCCAGAAAGCTGGCTCATCATTCTTATGTAGAAGATCTAATGCTGGTACACAAGGGAATCTCAGCAACAACAGAAGTTTTGACCTGGGTGAAGTCATAGAGCTAGCACATGTGGATAGGTTCTGTTACCTGGGAGACACATGTTCAACAGCAGGAACAAATGTCTGGTGACATCTAGAATAAAATGTGAAAGGAAGAAATTAAGAAATCTACTTCCGATGCTTAGGCAACATCCTTAGAAATGAAGGGAAAAGTGTATTATGTTTGAACAAAAGATCTATGTTGCTGTAACACCTGGGTGCTAAAGGCAGAAAATTTTAGGAAGCTAGAAAGGACTGAAATGAGAATGATAGGGAAGTTTTGTGATGTAAAAGATAAGATTAGAAGTGAGGAACTGGAGGAAAGGGTGAATGTTGAATCTATCAGATTTGTTTTACATAGGTAGCTTCTTTGTTGGAATGACCACATGATGCACAAAGAAGAAAATGACTGGGTCAACAAATGCATGTATCTGGCTATTGACAGAAACCGACCAAGATCTAAGCCAAGAAAGAAATGGATTGAAGAAGGGGCTACGAACATAAAGACCATGAATCTGACAGTTGAAGCCAAGATACCCAAGATCAATAACATTGGAGATGTGACATTTGGAGGAAAGTTACCAACCCAGGTTCTCTTGCAGAAGCACTGAAAAACTGAGGATAATGATTTGTGGGCTCACCTTCCATAAAAGAGTGAGAAGCTTGGTGGAGAGCCTTGGAGTATAGCTGCTGCTCTTCTGGATTGAGAGGAACCAGTTAAAGTTTTTCTGTCATGCTGTTAGGATGCCTCCTGGTCAACTCCCTAAAGGGTTACCCCAGGTATGTCCCAGAGGGAGGATATCCTGGGGCAGGCCCAGGACTTGCTGGAGAGATTATATCTCTGACCTGACCTGGAAACACCTAGGGACCAACCAGGAGGAGATGGAGACCATTGCATGGAGCAAGAGGGTCTGGGCCACCTTCTTGGCAGGAAACTGTCTATCAGTTTATTTATTTATTTATTTGTTTATTTATTTACTTAATTATCTATACTCTAGCTCACTTGTCTGTACTGTCTTTATAATTTTGTTGTTTGTTAGTACTGTGCACCAGATCCAGGAGAAACTTCATTTTTCTCTTGTACATTTGCATAAGTACAGAATGGCAACAAAGTGAACACTGAACCTTAATCTAGCTCCCTGGGCTTACCAGTGCAGAATTCAAATAAGTGTTAGTATGACTTTTGCATATCGACCAAACAGATCCTGTGTTCAGTATATGCAAACTCCCACATTTACACACATTTGCAGGAACTTTTTGGTAAAACAGGCTATTTCCTCTTTGCTTTGTATTCTAATTTCAGGTCATAAATTAGTTTTTGGATGCTGATGGAATATTCTGTGACAAATGTTGCTACCTTGTCCTTAATCTCTAATGAGGGTTTGCGTTCTCTGATTTTGGCTAAATACCTTATAAAATCTACTATGTTTTTCTGTTTTGAATTTTATGGAACCTTATGAAAGACTGTTGTCCCATCTAGGGTGTACATTGCCTCATACCATATGCTTCTGGGATACTCTCAAGACTATGGTGATGCTGTACAGAGTTAATGATAATTAATTGACTGACTGGATGGATGGATAGGTGGACTGATGGAAGACTGGTTTTGATTGACCTTTCTGGGTTTTCAAATTTTTTACAGGAGTAATGATCATACTGAATGCTATTAAGGGAAAAAACAAGCTCAGTAATAGAATTTAGATTCATGATGTGTACTGCATGGGCCTACAAAGAAAACTTTTTATTAGAGATCTGTTACCACAACTCCTGACATAAAAACTATGGCCTATATATAATGCATATAATCATGTTTTTGTAACGTCTAATTCAAGTTTATGCTACAACATCTGTTGATATGAGTGTATATCAGTAGATGTGGGGGCCAGCATGTAACACAGCAGACTAGGCCATTACCTTGTAGAGGTTCTGGTTTTGAATCCTCTGCCTCCTGCTGTAATATGGCTGATCAAGGTACTTGCCTTGAATTGATAGAATAAAAATTAACTTGCTATATAAATGGGTAAATCAGTGTCACAAATCAGTCATGCACATCAACCTGAAGGGCAGCAGAGTCATAGACAAGGCCGGTGCCTGGAGCAACTCCATCTATCCCTTCTGTACGGAATATGAAACATCTCAGACCCTGATCATCCGCAACAAAAGTGGTGGACTAGTCAACAGGCTAATTCAAACTATTATTATTGCATATGTCATTGGGTATGTTGTGATATTTATTATTCATTTTTATTAACCATTTTTAATGTGACATCTTCATCCATCTCAACTTAAAGTTAGGTTTGTGTACTACGATATTTGTCATAATTAATCCTTTTTACAGCTGGGTAATTTTTCCTGTTCCAGTTGATAGTAAATACAGGTAAGCACAGGATATCTGTCAACTTATCCTGTATATTCGTAATTACGTAATTCCTCAAGGACACTTCAGCAGAAGGTGGTTTTGAGGCCAGGACGTCATGATTGCAAAGAAACAGTTGTAAACATCCAGTGGTGTAATGTAGTGTAATAAGGTTATTGCACTTCATCTCCAACTTTAGTGCTGGTTTAAATGTAAAAGAATTTTTAGCTAAATGTTTTATTTTTTCTGCTGTGTTTTGCACTACAGTATTAATGTTTGTCTACAGTTTATACAATTGCACTACAGATTTACACCATTTTTTCATATTTTTATTGGTGGTATATTCGTGATGTGATGGGTGGTCTTTCAAGCTGTAGGAAAGTGAATATTCCTCCTGTCGTCTCACTTGCCAGATATGCGTATATGGTCCAAAAGGTGTACCAGGACACAGACTCTGTCATCAGCTCGGTCACCACTAAGGCGAAGGGCTTTGCTGCCTCCGACTAGGGACTCCAGGTGTGGGATGTGGTTGAGTACATTATTCCTCCACAGATAAACACAGTTTATAGTTTGTATGCTTGTTCAATACACCTTACTTGTCCATCCTTTTGAATGGTTGGGCTAAATGCCTATATCAAACCACCATTTGTTTCATAAAAAGACTATACTGTACGCAGGCATACACAACTCTACACTTTTATCTATTTGGATGTCCCTTTGTGTAATAAAAAATTCAGATATTGGAAATAATGTGTAATTAATTAATAATAACTTACCAGGCCTATATACACATATATTTATGATATTCTATATGTTTCCTTGTGTTGCAAAAAAGAGGAGAACTCCTTCTTTGTGCTGACAAACATGACTGTGACTGTGAACCAAACACGCTGTGCAGAGGTGCGAGTACCTGCAGACTGAGCGCACCTTTCTGTCCCACACACTGGCCAATATAGTTTAGATCAGAGGTTCTCAAACATACCTTCTGCACACACCCTTTTAATAATTTGATGAAAGCTAAGAACCCAAAACAGTCTTTAAATTCAGAGAAAATGCTACACTATAATTATTGAACTGATTGAATAATTCTTTAAATATGATCAAAAATATAATATAGAATTATGTCATAATACTACTTTAACTTCTGTCTCAGTGGATAGTGCTATTCTTAAAGCCTGCTCTTCCATAGACTCCCAACAGGTCCATAGTCCCCGGCTTAAATAAGAGCGCCTGCTTTAGGCTCCTGAATCCACAATGTTTAAGGAGCAAGTGTGTTGATCTCACATTTGGTCTTCTCTGGCTTGCAGCTGTTATGATGAAAACCAGAAGGAATAAGAGTCTAATTGGTATTAGCTGGGCAGCAGGGGTCACACACAAACACACTGAAACTGACAGTTCTCATGAAACAAAACTGGTGGACAGTGATGGTAACTGGTGGTAAATGAATAAATCAAAATGCTAACTATATATTGCACTAATTTTGCCATTATCACAGCACAACAGGTACCTGGCCTGTCCACCACGCTATGGTTTAGTTAAAGGAAATTAACTAAAGATGTGCAGGAAGACATTGTTTGCCATGATTATGAACATGTTAGATGACAATTTTCATGTCCATCTGTCCCCTGTTCCCCCAGCTCCCCACACCCTCTTCCACCTGTACATCACGCAGTGACTGTAAAGAAGGCTTCAGTGATGTGCTTGGCACTGGTAGGCATCATAACAGCTGACACACCTGAACTTAACTGGCAGCTTGTAGAGTAGCATTTAGAGCCGTCAACTAGAGCTCCTAAGAACCCAAGTTTGAATAAAGCTCCTTCTGTAGTGCACCTGATCAGGGTACTTGCCCTAAATTGATATAGTAAAAATTACCATGTTTGTGGAAGTATATAAAATCAGTACAAGCAGCTTTATGTACAAATGTAACATTGTAATGTCCAGGAAAAGAGTGCAATTAATTTAAGACCTTTGGGTTTTGTTTGACAATTCCTGTTCCCATTTCAGTAATAAAGGTTATGACATTTTATATTTAAATAATTTATATATAAACACAACTAAATCCTAAATCCTTGTTTTATGGTGAAGAATTAAACAGGCTAACATTAGTAATATTTACACACTTGTGTGTAGATTTTCCATTAAAAATGCATTGAAAAGCCATTCATCTGCATTGTTCTTTAGAGTACAAATGTAAACTTATTTTACAAAGCCATGATCTGGTACCTGGTTAGTTAGTCACAGTCTGATGGTGAAGATGCAGAGGCTGTTGATGAAAACTGATAAAAACTGTAATTGTTCCCCAAGGTCTGCAGACAGGGAAGTGTGTGGACAATTTGGATACAGTGAAGACATGTGAAGTGTTTGCCTGGTGTCCACTAGAGAGAGACAGAAACTTGCCTGAGTGAGTGAAACTATAAAAGGAAATAATGAATCAAACCTTGAGAATAGATTATATGTAATGAAGGGCATTCTCATCTGAAGTACTTATTATGATGTATAAATGTCTCTGCTAAGATATGAAAGCTAGCCTATTTAACTGTCTGCTAATCAAACACACATTTTATCCACATCTGTATCTCATCTGCACCTTTGTTTACGCCTGCTAAAGAAATGAATGTAAAGGTATTAAGAACAGTCAAGTTGCAGATTTTCAAAGACACAGTTCTCTGTTAACTTGTATTATCTTATCTATTCTCCTTGAAATTTCAGCTGTATAACCTGCATTTACCCACCCAGCCAGCAGATGTAGACGTGATGTGAAATGATGTAGACGTGTGGGACCACCTTAACTCAACTGATTTCTACATTGTTTACACCTCCTGTTTGGGTTGACAGTCCTTCTAGAGTGTCGATGATCAATAACATCAGGAAAAACACTGTACATGTTTATGGGATGAATCAATCAACAACTGGCACACAAATTTTCACAGACTATATATACATGTAATACACACACACACACACACACACACACATATATATTCATTCTTTAATGCAAAAAAATAAAAAAACTGAAGAGAACAGTAAAGACAAATATATGAAAACAATACAAATGAATTTGCACTCACATGGTGTATCACATTCAGTGTGGGTTTGACCCCCAGTCTGCATGTCCTCTTTACTGTGTAGGTTTCATCATAAATATTTCAATTAATATATATACAGTACTGTGCAAAAGTCTTAGGCATGCAACTTCAATGTCTTTTGAGAAGTACAGGTAGATTCTTATCTACCATCAGGGAGGTTTCTGGTTGGTCCCAAATTCATTCTGCAGCCTGAGAATGACCTCAAACACCCAATCTCAGTCATACAGAACTATCTTGAGCAAAAAGAAGGAATCCTGCAACAGATGGTATGGTCCCCACAGAGCCCTGATCTCAACATGATCAAGTCAGTCTGGGAGGACATGCAGAGACAGTCAAAGTCTGCAGAAGAACTGTGGCCAGTTCCTCAAAATGTTTGGAAGAACCTACCAACCTCTACCTTAAACTGCATGCAAGTTTGCATAAGAGAATTGATGCTGTTTTAAAGGCAAAGGGTGGTCCCACCAAATATTGATCTGATTGAGGTTTTTTTTGTCTACTGCACTTTTTAGAAGGTTTGTTGATTAATAAGTATTCATGCCATTATTTTGGAACCATCCTCGCTTTATAACATTTTTCCTACAGGTGCCTAAGACTTTTGCACAGTACTGTACACACACACACACACACACACACACACAGACACACACACATATATATATATGTATAGAGAGAGATTTTTGTGTGAATTGGTGATTCTACTTGGCCCATAATGTGTATTTATGCGCAGGATGTCAGTGTTGTCAGGTAAATCCTAAATAGTTATCGTTGTACACTGCTTTGGCGAAAACGGTCTGCTGAATGAATAAATGTAAACATGTTGCAACTCTCAACTGCAACAAAATCAAATTCAGTCATTATTCCTGAGAAGAAACTACCTGTAAGTTGAAGTGCAGGGTGTTAAATAAAACTCATTGCAAACCTGAATTCTCATAACTCAAGTGGCTGTTTCTTGACACGTAAAGGTTATCTAGATATATTTTTCTAAATCTAATTTGTTAATTACTTACTATAATTTTGTCTCGTTTTAAAAGGTTTACAAAATTCTTCAACATTGATGGTGTGGAGACAAGAACACTGATCAAAGCCTATGGGATTCACTTTGATGTCATTGTTTTTGGGAAAGTGAGTCTAGACAAAATTTTAATAAATAGCAAAACATGTAGACCCATATATTGTTACATATACTGACTGTGTCTAAACTTAAAACTTGGACTTTTTATAAAGTTGGTTTATAAAGTTTTAATAAAGGAGATGCAGTGGTCCTTTGGGATGAGATGCTCTTTCCTCTCTGCTGCAGGCTGGTAAATTCAGCTTGGTGCCCACAATAGTGAACATTGGCGCTGCTCTCTCCTTCCTCAGCCTGGTGAATGACACCATTTGCTAATATGCAAAATTTGCTTGTGACCTGACATCAAGGTGACTGTCTAGATCATGTAGAATCTCTCTCCTTAGGTTAATGCTGTTTGTGACTGACTCATGCTAACATTTACAAGTAAACGGCACTATTACAGTAAACACAAATATACTTATTTGGATGAGCTGGAAGACACTGTAAGTGAGGTGGGCCTCCCATTCACTATGTTTTTCCCTCTCTGCTGCATTCCAGCACAAAGGGCTCCTTTATCTCATTTATTAAATGAGTTGACCTGGAATTTTCTTACCTTCCCCTCCAAAGCTCAGTGAAAGAACAACACATGGCACCAATTAGGACACAGCAGACTACCTGTCCTAAGTCCTTGGCACACCCTACTGGATATCATGTGTACAGTTCATCCCTCAAGCACTGCTGCCAAACTTCCCTCTAGAGCACCTTTATACAGCTGTGTTCCACCTTCAAAATGATGAATAAAAACCTTCTAACACTGTGCACATATTTGAACCATACATTAACAGAACTCAGTGTTATATCCATTTATACAGCATTTACTGAAACAATTCATAATATATATTTTGTTCAAGGATAATCTAATGGGAATGGAGGCTTGAACATGCAACCTCCAGGTTACAACTACACATTTAAGCTTAAATACACTACCAGAAGAATGACAAACAAAACAACAAATTACTAAAAGCAGTTTTATTATAGTATGAAAAAAAAGAAAATATTCAGATGTCTTTACGTGCAGAGGCGCAGAAGAGACATTTCTGAAAGTTATTTCTCAAAAATGGTTCAAAACTATACAATATAAAAAAGTAACCTTCAAAATTATCGCCGTTTCTGGAAGATATTCCCTCTTCCAATCCCTCCTCGTCCACGGCCTCTCGCAGCCACTGTGAACGTGAAACAGGAAAAAATGGTTGAAAGGTGAAGTTCATGAACATGCAAATATCAACCATGGCAATGCTGCAACTGCTGAAGAGCAGTTGAAGAGCTCTTTCAGGAAAATAATCATAACGTGGACAGAGAGGTAATGGAGTCTGCAGTTATGAACACGTGGCCTAGCCTTCAGTAAAAGCTGTAGCTGTATTTGAAGATTTTGAGGGCAAATATCTGGAATACTCTAGATGAGGGTGGTGTCTTTTCAAGTTATGTTTCTGTAGGCTTTTAAATCTAATCAGTTATTGCAGAGAAGTGCAAGTACCCCTGGGCAATTTTTGTGTGGGACAAATTGGACAAAAAAAAGACTGAAAGTAAAGCACCCCACAGGTGTGCTGCATCTTGTAGTAAATGAATGCCTTGCGGGGGGTAAGTGCCCACATAGGAAGTATAGGCAAAGTTTTTACTAGCATTTTACCCTAAAGACTCTACAGCAAACCATGGACCTAGTACAAGCAGAACTAATGCTTGTACTTGCATCATTAAAATCCAAACACGTGCAATGTAGCATATACTGAATCTGATATGCCTGTTGCATGGAGGCACAATGCACAAGGACCTCTAGTAATCCTCTCACAAGAGCAATGCTCAGAGAAGCAGGGCTACATCCACACACACGGCCCACGGAGTAACAGCAACAGAACATACCCTGGGCCTTGAGAATAGCAGCTTTGCCCCTTCCTGCTCCAGCACCCTGGTTCTTATTCTTCATACTCTTCAACATTGGTGCATTCTTCAGCATGTCTGGTAGGATCAGGAAGCGTATCTTGCTGCCACGGATGTAGACCTGTTCCAGCTGGGATACGCGCCCATCCCTGAATGTCACTGTGATGTTGGACATCTGCAATAGAGAAAGCAGATCTCATCTGTTAACAAATCTCCAAGCATAAGAATCAAAACTTTTCCATGTTTTCTTAACTCTGTTCAGGTCTGGTTCAGGTCAGGTTGTCAGTTCAGTTACACTAGCTTGTACCTCAAAAAAATGAGGACTGATATTTCTGGAACCCATCAATCAGTCAATGTTACTGAGATAACTGTGCACCTGGCAGTTCATGTTGTCCTCAGCCTCGATCAGCTTTCCCCGATACACCTCCCCTGTATTGGTCTCACATGTGACGATGTGACCCTCAGCTTCATGCAGGACTTTGATGGGCACCCCAATGGACATCTCCGCAGCTGCTACTGGACCACAGATGTGGAAACACACACACACACACATATATATATATATATATATACACACACACAGACACACATATATCCAGTGATGCATTAACATTAGCCATCTGTATGAATGAGTAAATCAGTGTAAATAGCTTAAAGTTAAAAGCAGCCACTGTAAGTCACTTGGGAGAAACACATGAAATAAGAACAGTTAATGTTTCAGTCGACAAGAAAACTCTACATGAAAATGCAGTGTGTTCTGGGGAAGGAAGTTTCTGCTAAATGAATAATGTGAAGGTAATATTTATTTTCGTCGCCTCTATATGGACATCAGAGCTGTAACCAACGCGTTATTCACGCCACATTCTCCTCCAAAACCTCATGAATTAATTTTAATATTCATAAATATCAGAAATTTTTAACTGGCGAACTTCACCAAAAACGCGACAGGTTAAACATGTGAAAAAACTTTTTTCAGAAAAAAAGCGAATAAAGCTGAAAACAAGCGAGAAATTAATATAAACCTTCGCCACGCAACTTTACTCACAATACAATCATTTTGTCGGGCGAGGCGCCTAGACGTTTCACAACTATAGCTACTGCAAACTCTTACCTTCCAATCGTAAATGTAGAAAATAAAATAAAACAGCACAATTGCCGCCTCGAACACAACACCCACCAACTTCTCTCGCCTATGAATGGAGCGCTTTTTGTCGGTTCCGGTATCCAGAATGCACTTCGAGCCTTACGCAAGGCTTATGGACGCTACCCAGAATGCACTTCTGCGGAAATACGTACTATCAATGCGTAAATAATAAACCGGAAGGAGTTTTCTACAAAGTTTTTGAATGGGGAATTTATGTATATGTGTATGTTTGTATATATCTGTTTAATAAAACTGTGAATGGGGAACTTCAGAGTGAAAATAGTGCTAGCAAAGAAAGTAAACGGAATCATTTACAGAGGGAGACCCCAGTGACATCTCAGGTAGTGCAAAGATCCACACCTGGCTTCTGGTGTAATTTTATTTTCACTAAAGTGGGATGACACCCACAGTAAGAATTTATTACTTATTCTGAATGTATTTCAGAAGCCCTCTTGGATTAGTAAGTCAAACACATGGAGATGTTTTGTGAATTTTTATTTTGTATTTGTGCATGACTTTATGTTTTTCTTGCAGTGACCAAACAAAGCATGTATTCTTTCTTTTTAAGGCAAGATGGGGTAAAATTGAAACTAATATCAAAATCACCTCATAGCAATATTTTCTATGATTCCACATATTCATTTAAAGTATTATATCTTTGGTTCAGGCTGAGAAAATTATTTTTTTCGTAACCATATAAAATTACTCTCTGCATGTCTGTTGGTGATAAGAATACAGTTATTGTCAATGTCATGTTATTATGAGGTTCATATGGGACACTGCAGGGACAGGAACATGCTTCACTCTCTGATAATGTTGGGCCTGAAGTCCTCCTGGATGACCTGTGAGAGCTCCTTTGCATAGGTCTCATACCTCCCTGTCATCTGCAAAGAACATGCACACACACACATACACACGCACATGTGTTCGATAAATCCATCTGTGATGCAACAAAGCAGCAATAGTTTATATTTAACAAGACCCTGACTGTGTTATAGAAGCATGCCCTGTGTGAAAGTACAGATTTCAAGAATGTGAAGATAATTTGACAAAAAATTATTATTTTTAATTGAACAGTGAGCTGAATGTGTACCAATTGACTAAAACGAGAGCAAGAGAGTGCCAGTGAAGCAATATGATGAAGAGCAACTTACCTTAAAGTTCCACTTGTCTGCGACTTGCTGGTTCAGATTGAGGTCAAGCTCTGCTACAAGGAGCCCGTCACGAGTTCGGGACAGGCCTGGGGAGCGGCTGCCGTCAGGGGCTGCCACATAGCTGGAGCCGTAGAAGTGGCCAAAGTCCCGGTGAGCTGAGAGGAAAAATAATTCCAGGCCAGCCCAACCAGCACAATCTCAGCAAATCATTTTCTGGGTATGTAAGGATTGCACAGGTTTATCTCCTATTTAGTGGTCACCCCAGTAAAAGCTGCAGCAAACACATCTAAGCCAGTACACCGTCATGTTCAGTTCTTGTGTCTGCTGGTCCTCTGGCAGCTAACAGTATGTAAGTGTTAGTATCAAAGGAAAGCTGATAATTCATATTTAGACCTGTTCATATCCTCTTAGGACAAACTGTTATAATCGTGAAAACTATATGTATCGCTGCCCAGTTTATAATGTATGTAGGCAATTTAACAAAAAATACTTTTGCTGATGTGTCAGTGGTTGGATGTGCATGCAGCTAATAATGATTTTTCATAGCAGGGGTGGAAACAGTCCATCAGTTTGTACTGCACATACAAGTCCACAGGAGAAGGACTGCATTCAGCTCTCCGTCACATGTGGTGCTAATGAGTTCTGGGGAGGGTCACTGAGTTTCTCTTAACCTTGTTGTCCACAAAGTGATGCCCATCCTGGGTTCCAACAGCCGCAAGGGGGTCAGATTCCAGCTTTAGGTGTATTTCAGACATCATGGTTGTCATGGATAAGTAGGCAGACAGATAGGAGGACCTCATGATGCCAGGAGTCCGGTGGACTCAGCCTGCATTTGTTACTGTGACAGCTGTCACTGCGCTGTTTTTTACATAACCTCATATAGTTAATGATGTTTTACTACACTGGAAAAGAACTTCATTATACTATAATATTAGAAATAATGCAGTTGTGAGGAAAGACACACGCCTTCCATGGGCCCAGTATAGAAATCATTGAGGGAAAACAAAAGCAATCATGTTAATAGTTAATACTGGGCTAACTTAATGATGATTTAATCTTAGAATAAGTTAACCAATTCTTTACACAGCACAAATCTATTGCTTCTCACATCATTTTTGCATATCGGCATATTGGCAGACTTTTGCCAATTTTAAAATTCAAATATTACGATTGTCCTGTAAGCAAAAAAATTACAAGTGTATGCAATATATACAGCAGTGTTTATGTTTATCATATGAAACAAATTATTTTCAGAATTTTGTAACTTTTTACAAGTTTTTAGCAGGGGTTTGGTCATATTCTAATTATAAAATTTTTAGCAAATAAATGTTCCAGTTTAACACTGGTAAAAATATACCTTTTTTTCCATCTCCAGAGGTGAATTCATTTTCAAAATATTCCTAGAAACAAATCATGGATAGATATGACTCCTTGTGGTACAAGTGTTCACAGACAACTCTGAAAATAATATGAACCACGTGTGAGGTGACAGTAGGGGGCAGTATTGGGCCAGAAGCAGCAGGGATATCGTCTGAAGTTGTCTGCTCCTCATCCTGCACTTTTTCTTTTTTTTTTTAATGACTGAGATGAATGGGGCAAACAGAGCAATGATATGTGCACATCGTGTTGCAGCCAATAAAGCTCTTCTGCCAATAAAGGCCATGTTGGGCAGAGGGGGTATTTATAGAACAGGTCTGTAGGGGAATATGTGTGAACTCATTAGTTTCTCACCCTCAAACCAGGCTGAATGCTTCAGCTTAGCACTGGTATTTTAGCCATTAAATGTCAAGGATCTGACTTTTATGATTATTATGAGCAGTTACAGAGGTCTTCCTGTCTTGAGCTTTTCAACTGATTTTTTTAGCCCTCTGGGACAATGTTGTGTCAATACAAAGAAAAAAAGACAGATATGTTTAAATTTGATATGAAAGAAAACAATGTTGAATTACATATTTAAATGCAATAATTTTTACATAAAGCTGACACTACACTTGTTTGCAGCAAGCCGTACCCACCGTTCCAACACGGTTGATGGCGCAGGTGAAGCAGTGGTTGGCGATGGCTGCATTGCGAGCCTCGATCGGCCACATGGGCTCACTGTGTTAAATACAGCCAGAATCACAGGCATATTGGCTTTGGATGTATTACCGCTTAGAATAAGACCATAGCAAATGCCCACAGTTACAGCATTTCCCCTTATGACATTCAGATATGCAACCTTTGCTGAAAAAAAGTACATTTTTGATGTTGAATTATTAATCTGGCTGTAGGCTTATATTAAAGTAAAGTGTAAGCCAATAGCAAATATCTGTCATACCTGAGCTCTCCAACAGTAGCGCTGGGGTTGAAAATGATCTCCGCCCCGTTCATACTGTACATGAACCAGTTGAGTGGGTGGTGGCGACCATAGCAGATGTTGACAGCAATCCTCCCGAACTGTGTGTCAAACACCCTATGGCCTGTGTTGCCCTCCATGTAGTATGTGGACTGAAATGGTAGAGAGGAGATAGATGTGTCATCCCCCCTTCAGCAGGTCAGAACATCTCCATATGAGAGTGTCAGTCTCAACAGAACATACATTTTTAACATAAATTCTTTACATACCCTTATCCTGCAAACAAATCAAACCATTAACCTTAAACTACAACCTCCTAACCATGAACTGTTTATAATGGCCAAGTTCTCAAGAAGCACCTTTCCAATTTTTCCATGTGTCATTACATCTCCTAAAAATGTCTGGAACACTGACAAGAAGTTAAAACTAACTTCCCAAATAAGGATGATACAGTGCAGTGTAACCAGTGTATATTCCCAGTTGGACAAAATAATATTATTACAGGAATTATCAATAATAATCTTTTTTAAGCTCCATTAGAGATGCAGCACTGAATTTGTTTTCATGTATTTTCTGATGGTTCAGCTAGTCAACTTCCCATAAAAGACTTCCGTTTGTAAAACAGAGTGTGCTTTTCAACAGTCATAATATCATGCAGCATCAAGCACGTACACACACAATACAAAAATAACATCAACCTCATAACTGATTGTATAAATCAATAAACATAAGCATAAAATATACCATACAATGCACAGTAACAGATTATTAATGAAGAAAGTGCCCTTCTTTGTCAGAAAGGTCAGAGGAACACAGGAAAAACACTGTGTGTTTTTTGGAAAGCAACTTAGAGGCCCATCTGACCTCAGAGGTTTATGAGTGTTTTTCTTCCTTTGGCCCTCAGTGATATCAGATTAAATGTCAGCCAGGAAGCGGGAAGACAGCTGTACGTTGTGGATCTGAGTCAATGAAAGCATAAGAGCTCGTTGTGGCCCAAGCATTTGGATTCAGGAGCAGCCTAATGTGTGTTAAGAGGAGCCCCTTGTAATAATGGACATTATGGTTCTGTTCTGAGCAGCTGGGTGTCAAATCAAAGAACAGAGGTTGGCAAAGTGAAACATGAGTGATAAGAAAATTACCACCTGCTCTCCTGTTCACTGAATAAGCATATCTCTCTCTGTGATGGACTGATGTTCCATCCAGAGTGGAGACACAGCCTGGCGCCCAATGACTCCACCGACTCTGGACCACCATGACCCCGATCAGGACAAAGTGGTTAATGGTAATGGATGCATGGAGGGATGGATGTATTTGCTAAGCTTATTGACAAATTGCACATTTTAGAAGTAATAACACAGTAAGTGAGAAGCTAACTGATGGTTCAAGCATGTATTTCCATCACTTAAGGGCCATAAATTGTGGAAACATCAAGTTAGATGGGTGACTGTTATAGAGAGTCATATTATTATTATGAAAATGAATTAATTCATAGACCCAGAAAGCTGCACCTAAAATCTCGACGACATCAAAATGAAAGCATTGTAGGAAGTAAAATGATCACAGCAGCTGTGCTTAATCATATTTGGGTCAATTAGTCAGTTGTGTTAAAAGCTATGTTATTTACAACAGGAACTCAATATTTCAAAACCAAATTGGTGGTTAAGTCATTTGATCTTGTGTGAAAAGTTCTGTATTGGAATAACTGGAACAGACAAGAAAGATAGATTGTGTGTTGTGGCACTAAAGTAGTGTAACATGATTTACTGCAAACCAGGGCAGACTATACACATCAAAATCAGCCAAAAGGTCAGAGTTTTCATGTCACTATACGAGGTGTTTGTTAGGCAGGAACTTTTCTGCAGGGCATCAGTATTAATGCGGTGTAATAAATGAACCAAAGACGAATAGCTCATGACAAATCGTCAGAGCATGATTCACATGCAAATGGGCACCTTTGGTTGGTCCCAGGAAACTCAAGAGTACAGTCTGTTGTAATGAGTGGCTGCTGCACACTTCCACGTTTCTCATGAGTGAAAAATTGTAACAAGTCCCTCAGACTGTTAAAGCTTTCTTACAGTGACAGTTTGGGGATTTTTCTGTGAAAACCACCTCAGGTGGACACAACAGCACAGGCTGAGCAGAAACAGCTGCCCTTGAACAGCTGACTGAGATGGGACGACTTCATGTTAACTGGGTCAAAGAAAAGGCTCTGAAAGGCCTGGGAGTTTGTTGGCAATCTCTTAGGATAACTGGTATAATAAATTTGAAGAGGTGATCAATGAACTTGTATCTGACTCACAACACTGTAGATAATCCCAAGCTGAGTTCTAAGGAGTCATGTTTTTGTCTTTTTTCCTTATTTCTCTAATTCATGGGGCACAGCAGGACTGGTTTTCCAGGAACAGTTGTGGCCAGACGCTTCTGGGAAGTGTATTACTCACAGAGTACCAGAGGCACAGACAAGAGCTAAAGGGGATCAATGGAGCTGGTGGTGATCAATACGAACAGCAGCCTTGAGGACATCAACAGTTTTCTGTTCTGTAATAATGGCAGGATTAATGTGAACCTTTCAGGGGTGGAAGCCTAGAGCTTCTGAGGCAGTAGGGCCTCTATAGCCAAATTAATTAAAAAAAATAAAGTGCACATTAAGAGATATTAGTTCTGGCCTTCAGTTAGCTAATAAAATCTCTCCTGAGGATGCAGGCAACTCATGAAAATGATTTTCTTCAAAAGATTCCAGAATTGACTGAGCACTCTGGTGGAAATCCAGGCCAAAATGGCAAACTGAATTGATGATCGAGAGTACGTGCAGTTGATGATGTTGGATTACCCAGGGTAATGAATTTTTAAAAAAATTAGCACATAGCAATAAATCCATGATGTAGAATAGTGAATGGGGCTCATACCTTGAAATGAGAAAGTTGCTAGTTTGAATCCCCCACTACATCATCAGCTATTACACTATCATCCCACTGTACAGCTGGGACTGGAAGTGTCACTTCTATGTCACATTCAATAAGCTACATTAATGCAGATACCTGTCAGTTTAACTACTTATCAGGTTCTGTTAAATAAAACACCCAATATAATTATAAAAAAACACTGTACAATTTTTAGTTGACATTTTTATTTACTTCAAGCTATATTCAAATTAAAACTGATTTAAAAAATATAGCCTCCACAAAATGCTGCTTAATGCCAATTTTTGACTGATTTGTCCCACAAAATTGCAATATTTGTCATGTTGCCTTTGGCCACACACTCGGAATGATGAGACACAAGCTGTAAACGTAGATGTAAAATGAATGATGGCAGTCCGGTGTTCTCATGCTGTTTGAGTGCATTTTACTGCCAACGACTGGGTACAGAAATATAGGTTGCTTTCCCTTCACAATAGATAGAAATTTTAGAAAAGAAACAGGTGAAAATAATGTTTGCATCTTCAAAACTTTGTGCTGTTTCTAACATAAAGACATTTAGTTAGTACATTTAGTTGATATCTATGCATCTAAGACATTCAGCATTAGGTTTGTACAACAACAATGTACTGGTTTAGACATATAGTTGGGTATTTTACCAGAGGACTTCAGATTTAGCCGAGTCCAGGTCATAAGGGCTCACCTTTGTGATTGAGTCCCACAGAGGGTCACCACCCACCTCATTGAAGTCGCCCACCCGGGGGATGTGGTTCTTGCGGGTTTTGCCCAGCACACTGCCTGAGCCGGACACTATGACTGCCGTGTTCCACAATGTCCCAGCGTGCGCCTCGTCCCGCTCCAGGATGGGTGACACCACCACCATGTTGTACTTTTTTGCCAACTGCAGGAAAAATAAAATGTGACCTTGTCACATTTGTATATGTATTTTGCTGATGCTTTTCTCCAAAGCTCCTTACAGTAATCTATCTACTTGTGCAGCTGGGTCATCTCTATTGTTTCAAATCTGGACACAAAACCAGGTCCTTCAATTGGAAGGTAGTGGCATTAACCACGGTGCCACCTTCTGCCCCTCACATTTTTTAACACTATAAATGAATTTACAGTTAAATAAATTTCCCCAGAATGAAAATGACCAAGAATTAATAATGTAAATACGCAGATTTTTCATTCAAGGTCTGCTGCCTGTCAGTGGTGGTGAGGGCAGCTACGTGTCGAAGAGCTCGTCTCTCCTGGCCCTGGGGTGGCTGAGACCACACCGCCCCACTCTGTGCCCTTTTCATTACACACCGGTTGACGAATGGCAAGGACGTGAGAGCAGTACTGCACCCTTTGCACTGGGGGGGGCAGGAGACAGTAACTGAGGCTGTTCAACCCCACCCCCCCAACCATGAATGTCAAGGAGGATGGAGCCACAGATCACAGTGTAAGTGAAATGAGTGAAGCGAGGAATGAACCTCAAATCCGGTGATAGAGCGCTGTGAACAGTGTATGTCAACACTGTAATACGGTAAAATTAGCCACACACCCTGTGGGAGGGGCAGCAAGTGGAATAATGGACAGACCTGTGAAGGTCCTTTAAACATTTTTATAACAGATGAGACATACCTTTCTGTGTTTCTCACATTACTCACAGTTTTCCACCAGCAAACAACATAATACTGCAAATGCAATCATTATTTTTAAATATTAAATTTAATCCTAATAATAATTCCAGAAAGGGTAAACCATACCAAATGAAATGTGCACATATCCATTCAAAATTTCCATAAATAAGACAGTTCTAGTATTATACAGCTCACATTTCATTAATTCACAGACAGCTTATTAGTATAAGACAGTGTTTTTGATCTAACCTCTTGGCAGAAGCAAGTGGTATGCCCATCTTCTACAGATTCTGCAAACTCTGTCCAAGGTGCCTTCTCTCGGGTGCAGAAAGCAAAGGGCATGGCTTTGGGGAATTAGAGAGTGAAAACACCATGCTGTACTGCCAGTCATGAAGGTTGGAAGTTTGTTAACAACCTCTTGAATTGTTATATTTGAAAATAAACACTAGTGACAGACTAAAATTTTCAAATGCTCAAATTCTTTGTTATATTACCAGCCAAAATGTTCACTTCTTAACCTCTCTGCACCTTAAGAATTGAACATAAATTTTTACTCACTGGTCTATGAGACCTACTTTTCCCTCTCAAATTTCAAGTTTCTATGTTCTGTGTTTTTGGCCCAAGCAGGTCTGGTTTCAAGCACTCAAACTTTTGACTAGTGTGATATACAATACAGTAATTAAGATGCATTCCTAGAAAGTTGAGCACTAACTGAAAGAAAGAGATGTCAGAATACAAATACAAAAATACAGTAGAACAATAATGAACTTTGAAAATCTTCTCATTAGAATGACTTAGTAGTCATTTCTTACTTTGTAAGTGTATTAAACACATCCATAAGAATTTGTTGGATATTTTTGGATAAATATGTTGGATATATATGTTGGATCCTATATAGGATCCTATATATCTTATATCCATAAACATCAAATTGGGAGCACAACTGGAAATGCTGATGAGGGTAGATGGCCCTGGTTGGGGTCCTGGTGTCTGAGTGGCTAGAGCATGGTCAGTTGGGCAGTGAGTGGTCTGGGATGCTTCTATTAGGTCTCCACCCAAAGCTAGCTTGGATCCTGTATCTGTTGGTCCCCCTGGTTTCCCACACAGGGTCACTGGGGATGATTCCAAACTAGGGGTCCTGGAATATCCATGTCTTCCAACGCCTGACCGCAAGGGTAGGGATGGATCTGCTGGACAGCTCCTAGTTGGCCAACCCTAACCCCTAAGTGCTTAATGAGGACCAACTGATGCCATTTTGGGCAAAGTGGACCCCTGGATTTATGTCATCTGGTCTAAATTATAGTTAGTATTTATATTACATACACACTAATCATCCAAATTTACTTCAACCAATTCTCAACACAATCCTGCAATCCACCCCAGTCTCGCTGACCTATTGGTCATTGACAACTCAGTCTTTGGTTTCCATTTCAAACACAAACAGACAGTATGTCCCTGGGTCATACAATAAGGTATTTTCAAATATATATCTACTTGCCCATATGAAATCCTCTACAGGTACATTGCATTCAAACATGGTCCTACTCCCTCTGAACCATTGTTCATCAGCAAATACAGCACCAAAACTACCAGCCACTGGTTCCAAAAACATTTCAAATCAGTCCTTCAACTCTCCAGTCACATTTATTTTTTACTCTCTGCTTCCGTGTAGGAACTGCATCCACTGCGGCCAGCTGGCACACACTCCCGACAGCATGATTAAATTACTGGCACGGGGAATTCTAACACCTTCAACACATACATCCGCTCCAGTATGTCCAGTATCCCTGCTCTCATGCTCATATCCTCATTTCCATGTAACCTGGTCTTTCATTTCCAACCCTCCATCTGTTTAGCAGTCCACCAACTTGTGGGCCTTAACAGCCACCAGCGAACTCTAAAATTGACAGTCCAACAAGCACTAACCCTAACGTACCACAGTCCAATAGTTTAACTCCTGAAATTGCAAACACACATAAAAAACAACAGTATCTGAACATTAGCAGTCCACTGCTATTAAACTATCGTTCTAATATATTAGTCGATCAGTGGAATATACATCACACGCATGCAAAAAAAATACACGCGTACACATGTGCATTCACCATCCCACTGTCCCACGTCCACTGCTGACAAGTGTGGTGGGGGGCTGTGTGGGTGGTCTGTAGGAATGCTGGGACCTAGTTTCATCACATGACCTGAGTGAGTTGAAATGTCACTCCACAGCCAAAGCAAACAGGCCTGTGGAAGCAATCAGCCAGGGCAACACACATATGATCACCTCCCACACACTCACATCCTGGGGACAAGATTGTACTGCTGTTACCCGGGGTTTTGTGTGATTGTATGTAGTCCTGTTGTCTATGGGACTGTGGCATCTGTAGTAGCAGAGCAGCAGGTGGTTTAACATCTAAGAACACAAACCTGTAACAGAACAATTACTGCTGACTGATAAGTAAGTAACTTCAGCAAACATATTTTGCTGTAAGTCTAACTATTGTTAGAACATCTGTCCAAAGAAAGCTACAGTTTTTCTGTACTAAACTACTTACAATTATTTACTAATTTATACTGCTGATTATATTTTACTGGAGTTCAGGGTAAGTACCTTGATGTAAGTTTTATAATTCATTGCAAGTAACTTTCTTACAGTTCCTAATAATGTGTTCAATAATGATTTCAAAAATTCTATTTGGAATATGGACCTATAATCAAAGCCATTTAGTTGTAAGACAGTAGCTCTTACCACTAT
Source organism: Arapaima gigas (assembly GCA_900497675.1). Lineage (NCBI taxonomy): Eukaryota > Metazoa > Chordata > Actinopteri > Osteoglossiformes > Osteoglossidae > Arapaima > Arapaima gigas. Next base: position 448,118 of record UFQX01000012.1, read on the forward strand.
GTCCCTTAAATGTACAAATGATTTATGAAAGTCACAAGCAGGCACAGCATAGATAGCTAAGGTGTTGGTTGCCTGCAATATGAAAGTGAGCCCCATTAGTCATACTCACTCCATGTCTCCTGGAAGCACACAATGTTGACCCCACACATGGCTGCCACTTCCACTATGTCAGCCATCCGTTGGTGCAAGGCATTGATCTGTGAGAGACAATACAGCAGTGAACAAAAAGGCTCTACCAACCTTCCGCCGCTGTAGGCGCTCTGTTAATTAGGGGGCCACCTGTTGCTTTCAACTGGATACCATTTTAGCTGGGATGCGAATCAGAGGTCATCTGCATTTAGATTGAAAATTAGCTCCAGTGCAAGCTGCACTCATGGGCACTGACATAGACTCATGACTCTGGGCATGAGACGAGGACCCTAGGTGATGGAGCTGATCTTCAGGCTGTATCATAATGCTGCCCAGCATTAGCACTGTAGGCCAAAAGCCCAGTGATGCAAGAGTGTAGAATTAAGATTACTTTTTATTTTATTCCCAGATGTTGGCACCAAATCATTAGAACAACTCATATTGAGTTGTAACTGGGTCCTGGTGACAAAGGCACTTCGATGGAGGGAAGGATACCAACTTGAACTCAAAAGAATCTCTTGATTCTGGCAGAATGGTATGCAAGAGAAGATGGATGTAGCTTCACACAAGCAAAACCACAGGGATGATCCTGTGCCTGCTCCAGTCCAGGTTTGAGAACACAGATACTGTGGTGCTAAAGGTCAAAACAGCCATGGTGGGTTTTCTCTGTGACAGAATCACAACAGAGACTTGCTGTGTCTGCTGAAGGGCATTGATGAGGCAGAGCTGTCTGTGTGAACTAGAGTACAGCCTACAAAGTTGGAGCCTGGCAGTGCCATCTTATTTATTATCACTGCTTGTTTTTTCCAAACTTACACTAGGTTTGTGCATTAAAGCACTTAAAATTACCCATATATTATTATTCTTGACATTTATTCAGATAGTCTAAGGTGACCTGTAATATCATATAATTAACCTTACAATGTTTTAACCATGTATACGACAGGCTATTCTTACTGCATCACTTCAATGGAAGTACCTTGATCAAGGGTGCAACAGCAGGAATAAGGAATAATCAGTATTTAAATTTATTTATTAATCTGATGTGCTCCTCTAAAGTAAGTTACAAGCTATTTATAGTGATTTACCCACTGGAGCAATATAGGGTAAGTTCTTTGAACAAGGGAACTACGGCAAGACATTAGAATTGAATCCCAGGGGATCTGCTCAAAGCACAACACCACCTGCTGCCCCTGGATTCAAACCCATGTCCCTTCCAGTGCAGAGAAGCAGCTCTAAACACTATGTCACACACTGGCCAGATTACATAGGGGAATTCATAACTGTAAGGTGTATTTTGTAATAAAAACATTTCATTTATACAAAGTGTAATATTCTTTCCTGAAAGGATTATGAATTGAGGTAAAAAAAACAAGGGCAAAGTGGATAATTTTAGATATTCCCAGATTCCATAAACGTTTTGTGCTATTCATATAATAAATATTAGTCTGCATTTATTGCAGTAGCAGGCCTAATGCATCAGGCTACCTGAAAACACTGCAAGATATTTTTTCTTTTCATTTACTAAGGAAGGCATAACATAAACATAAAGGGTATATACAGTGTTTTCCAGGTCTACTGTAGTGTGTGATACACAGGTTGATCACTTTCACTAGACAGCAGGTGTGACAGATCACCTGATGGAGAACTGGGGAGTTTGTGGGCAGGACGATGGAGTTCTGGATCAGGCCAATGCGCACAATGCGTGGGGGCCGCAGCTGCTCCTGGGCTGCCCCAAATGTGTAGCCACGCAGCTCAAAGTCCCGCACAGAGGCGGCCTCCACTGCACACTGTGGTAACTCCAGCTCCCTGTGAACACACAAACCCTGATGGCTGGAAATCTAAACAAAACACAAGCATCTTCAAGTTGGATTGTCCACAAAACTGGACCTCTGAGTTGTCCGTCTCAAAATTTGATATTTCTTAGGAACTATTTCTTTAGTTTCTAAGGAAACTGAAATTCAAGACCAAAATTGAAAATTTTGAAAAATTAAACTATAACAGGAATGAGGCACTGGTTTATCTTACAAATTGATCTTTGTTGTCAAAGTTAACAATTGAGAGTGAGAATTTTTCACCTTTTTTTTGCTGATGGATGTTAGCTATTAAGCGATGTAATGAGTTAAAAAGGTACACATTGATTGTAATTTATACAGCACAAAATTTTTGCTGTATTAATGTGGGGTAAGTACCATGATCAAGGTGACTACAGCAGGAATGAGGGTTTTAGCTAGAATGTCAACTATAAGACAAAAGCTCTAATAGATACGCCACCTGCTGCCTCACACAGTTAAGCTGTATGTGAACTAGAGGCAGTTATTTTACATTGACAGATACTGGTCCCTATAAGTACAACACATAGTTATGTATCTACAGGTGTTATTGGTTTTAAGTTCACATTCGGACACTAAGAAGCAGGACAAAGTTCAACTGAATGAGTAACTGAGTGCCTAAATTTGTACGGCTAATCCTCTTTAAATCATCGACCTTTCTTATTGTACCTGAAAAGCCTGATATTTTCATTTACATCTGCTGTAAAACTGCTTAAATAAATTACAAGCTCACAAAAATGTATTTTAGCTATATTTATTTCAATTTTCGAGCAGTTACATACAGAGGTTTGCATACTGAATGGAATCATAATACAGTGTGTGAAGTGTATAAACAATTAAAAGTATATGAAGGTCAGTGTTACTAGTGTGATTATATACAGTGTAAAGGTTGATGTAAATTATTCTTAATCCTGATAAAATAATATAACTGTCTCTTTAGCTATATTATATACATAATCAAGCAACATATTTCTAAAATAAAAAGATCACACACTGGGAAGTGTAGTTTACTGCAGTCATGCACATCTAACCCACCTGGAGCCATTTCCAAGTAAGATCCGTTGGACCTCCTTTAGTTCCTTGGGGGGAATATACTTTTCCAGAATCCTCTCCAGGGATTCAATCTCATTCCGTGACATTGCAAAGGTACTGGGAAAAATGTTGTGCTGTTTCCTAGGTAAGTTTTCTAACCACCATTGAGCTATGTTTTTATCTACTGTCCAAAGTCCTTCCTCCCTGTGTGGGTAAACCATCATTCCCCTCTCATTGGGCCATTGGTTAATCCACACGCTTCTACCTATAATATTTTGCCATGAGTTCAGAAAAACACATCTGGGTCCTGAGTTTGAACCACCACTGCTACTGTACTACCCTTGATCAAGGTATGTACCCTGAATCCACACAATAAGAACATCCTGCTGTATAAACAATTAGTTTTATACTTCAGCGAAGTTGCTGACCTGACAATTTTTTGTTACCTAAGATCTGCTTTATAAAAGTGAAAAATAAACAATAATCATACACATGAGGGGAAAAATGTATAAAATCAGTAAGTAATAGCTGTTATATAATGCATTGTTAAGTGATATAAAACTTTTTAATGTCTCATTCCATATGTTTTTCATCAGGAATATAGATAACTTTATTAAGTTGTTGAATTTTATACATGATTTGCCACTGAACAAGGTTGGATCTGAGCAGTTTTTAGTTATATCTGACGCTCCTGTTCTTTTGCACCTGAGGTTTTCAGTTTGAGAGGATGACAAACAGAGCACCTGACATCTTCCTGCGAATCGAATGGAGACGGTGGACAAGATGAATCCCTTAAGAGGACTTTCTTAATTTTAACAATTTAACTGTTTTTAGAAGGGCTGACAGAGGTCTTAAATCAGAGTGACACCTGTGGGCTGAAGCTTTAGTTGGACAAGTGTTTTTTCTGTCATGAATTAATTATCTTGTACACATTGAGTCCAGCAATGGCTGCTGACCTCTCCATGGTTGAGGCACTTATCAGCTGGCTCCAGCCTGAGAACCTTAAAGTTCTGCACTTTTTCCGTGGAGTTTCCATGACCATGAACAGTTCCTGAAAGGCTGGGCCATTATGAAGCCTGTGCCTAAGTTGACCTGAGGGGTGCTATTGCAAACATTTGGTCAAAGCCACATTTTAAAAATAGAGAGCAGTTCAGTAAGTGGAAGTTGAACAAGAGTTTTCCTTAGTCATTGACCACATCTCTGTTGCACATGTGCTTCCTTTGGCCAACCCCAACAAGTCCTGCCTGCTTTTTGTGTCTGCACTGGATGGAAGTGTTACAAAACAATCCATTTTCAACTTTACACGTTAATTATCTAAATAACTTGATACTGTAAATCACTCTGAAGAAAAGATTCAACTAAAAAATAAATACAAATGTACAGTTACAGATTCAGTATTTAGTGGTCCCATCAATTGCAGGCTCATTAAGACAGTTACTTACCACCTCTCAAGTGTCTCCTTTATTTTTTCAGCCCTTGTCACAGGTCCAGCTTCTCCACCATGAAGGTGAAGTTGATTTAAGTGCCCTTTAAATAACCATCCGATGCCAGTGTGAACCCAACACCTCTGGAGAACCACCCCACACATCAGCTGATCAGCTACCACAGGCTGTCAGGCTGCTGAGCTCCATCATCTCTCTACACCATTACACTTTTTACCCCACTTTATTTATAATGTATTTTTTTATTATCATTCTTTACATTTTTGTCATTCTCTTAACTTCTTTCTTCTGTTCTGGGCACTGTGAAGCCAAAGATCTTCAGTTCATGCTGCATGCTGTATAAGGGTGTTCGACAATAAGCCATTCGTGATTCTTGATTATTAATGTGTTTGACCTGACAACCACCTGTAGATGCTTGATGACCAGTAGGAAGGTCTTTGCTCTGGTGACTTGAATGTCTCCATGAAACTCTGCTGGCTGGACGAGCAAATAAAACAAGCTGATTCATGACCCCTCCAGGGCTACACCGTGTCAGTTATGTTCTCCTGGCTATTTCTGCTGAGTCATGCTGTTAGCATCCACACTGACCTACATCAATTGCTGTTCATTTAAGTAGAGAAGACACCACTGCTTAAAGGAAAAGATAAATCCAAGATGAATTAATCATTTTACCTGACTTTATTTTTTTTTATATTTTACAAACATAATTAAATAAGTTTATCTTTTCTTGAGTCCACAACTGCTGTTATTGAACTGTGTAGTGTTAGTGTTAGGTATTAAAGAAAATTCAAATATTTTGTCTTTACTCAAAATGTGGAGATATATATAAAATTATTTAAGTATTTTTTAAGTATATAAAAATGTTAGATCTTTATGCATAAACATATGATTACGCTAATTCTTTATTCTTGTACAAAACATAGTCAGTCCTGTTAAATCCCCCTGGCAATGATGTCATCCTACTCTGTTTATCTTCTGATGGGGTCATTGGTGCCCCTCTTGGAACCAGGAGTGGATGGGGCCCTCGTACCATGGGGGGTGGCAATGTCCTTCTGCAGCCCGCCCTTCCTTGAGACACCACCCTTCCTTTCCCGGTCCTTATGTGGTTTTGACCACCTCTTGAGGCGCTCTGTGGGGAAGAACAGCGCATCTGTGGTTGCGTTAACCCACTAGTGCACTTCTGTTGCACATGGTGTGTTGTATCTCCCTTAGTTCATAGTAACAGTTAGGACGAAGTAGTAAGTTGGTAGTTTTGTTGGTAAGGAGACTACATTTACATTTATATCAGTCTATATTCATTCATTCATTAGCTTGTTAACAGTAACCATTTGCCCAGTGGTCCAAAGTCTACTTTGGTAGCAGTAGGCCGTGGAGCGGGTGCACTCTAGGCTGGACATCAGTGTATTACACTGCAGTCACACACACAGAGGTAAATCTGAAGACAACAGTTAATGTGAAATACAAGTCTTTAGAGGAGCAGCTGAAGGAAACCCACATGGACAGTGCCATAGCATGCAAGTAGACTGAGCTGGACTTGAACCCATGTCTAAATTAAAAGCTAAAGCACTGTGTGGCACCAGCACTACCTCTTATGCCACCATGCAGCCCTTATTCTAGGGCAAGACAGTTCATATTCCTAATCTATTCTTGAAAACCTGGATTTAAATGATCATTTCATTATTTTAAACTGGAAAACTTATAGTTCATTCAAGCCCCCAAAAAATTCTGTCTAATTTCCCAAATACACATTAAAACACAGTAAAATGCTTATATAATTAAAAACATCATCACTTTCACTCTCTCCTCCTTGTAAAGCAATATAAATTTAGCAATAGTAGCACTTTGAACAATACAGATCAAAATATGCAGCTGACTGGACACAAAGCCACAGCAGATCCCCCTCTCTTACACTTGGCAGCTATTCAACATTTCTCCACTACATTGTGTGATATGAATACAGGCACAAGAGAATTAGACTTTACTGCAGACTCAGCAGGGGCAAATGCAAGACACATAATCAGCTGTTGCATTTTAATATATACAGATGGGGAATTTCACATTACACAGATAGCTGGAAAATGTGTCAAGCATTCAGAATGTCAGTTTAATTTTTGTACATAGTTAGGTTAAAAAATAATATATTGGAGGAGCTCAGAATTTAAACCAAATTTTTGGTGCCAAAAAAATTAGATGTTCTATCAGGAGGAGGGAAAAGGCAGGACGTAAACAGGGGTATGACTGTGCTGTGAATGCAAATTAAAATAAGAGTGCCTTCAATGGCTTCACTGTCACCTATGTTGCCAGGTGCAATACAGCATGGGATCACATGCAACACCCCCATATCATGCTAATACTAATGTTTGTGGTTGGAGGAGATAACACTCTACCTTCAATTTCATTAGGCATATACTCTTACGAGCCATTTTCAACTCAAGGATCCATAAACATACCCAGTAAAGCAGCCTTCATTCTATGTTAACAAAAATAGTCATACACACAAGTCTCTCACTGGCCTGTAGGTAGCCATCAGTTAGGATAAAAAGAGATGGCTGGGCCGTGAGAGCTGCTTTACCTGCTAGTGCTGGGTGAGTCTTGTCCAGGTCACGTAGGAGAGGTTCATACTTGCACCCTGTGACACCTTCAGCCCCTGGAAAGTACAACTGAATTGAACAAATAAACATGGCAACAACTTTACTAGACCAATACATTAAAAATGACTGCAGGCATTATGTTATATGTTTATATCATAAGCTATAATCAGGCTGTTTCATTCATATGAGCAAAGTGCTGCTATGGTTCCATTCATCTAAAGTGGTGTCTCCCCCAAGGCCTCAGTTGCCCCACTGCCACACAGCCACCTGAAACCCACTTGTGACCCGGATGAGGACATAGCTGTGTCTGTCCCTCAGCACACTGCATGCCAGCTCCAGAGATGGCTCCCGCTCGCTCAAGTTGGCCAACTCGCCTGTCGTGTCCAGCAGGTCAACGCACTCTGATTGGGAGTACACACTTCACAAAGTAACAAATGTAAAGCAGGCAACAATTTTCTGTACAGTGCAACTCATCTTCACACCCCTGCCTTTAATGTCCTTTAAACCTGATTAATAGTCATAAGAAAGAAACCTGTGGTTCTCTTTTGAGGACTGAATTAACAGCCCTTGTCACCTGGAACCTGGTGTACTGCCATTACAGGGGTGTTTCATTCTCCAGCTTACAAGATGGTGTGATGTGTTAAACTTTCTGGCTTAGTACAGACTGCTTCTACCCTGCCTGCATTGCCATGTTCACCCAAAATAGTCAACATACCACAAAACCACAAACCCAACCCTTCTCATTACTCCTGCTGCACACTTAGTGAAGCCATTTGGGGTCACTATGTGGCACAGGGGTCCCACAGCTCAATCACATCTTTCATAACTATTTTTTATTTATGTGACATTATTCAAAGCATCTTACATTGTTTGGTTTTACACTAAGCTGCTTACAATGATTTAGCCATTTATTCAGCAGGATAAGTAACTTAATTGAGGGAACTGCAGCAAGAGTGAAATTTAAAACTCAGTTCCTTCAACTACAAGGCAACAGCATTAACTAGTGCGCCACCTGCTGCTGTAAAAAAAACAACTCCATAGAGATCCCACAATAAACATTCCGAAAAACAACATTATTGTATACCTTAGTGATAGGTCCTAATATAAAACTCTTAGTTTAACCAATATTCATGTAACTGAAACTTACTTGTTTATGATAATCTCTTCTTCTCCCCTAAATAGGCTCACATTTCCCGAATTGAGTCCATGAGTTTGGTATGTCATTAATGCAATATTTTATATCAGCATTCAGTTACCGTGTGGATCCACTTTGCATTGTTCTTTCAGATAATGGACAAAACTGACAATCCTGCAGTTTGGGTTGAGAATCTCAGACTGGCGTTCTGTGGATGCAGAAGAACAGTAACGCCACCCCTCAGTTAACAGCTTCCTGCAAGCAGACGATGCGCATGTTAAACAGTGGTGCTCAAAACTCACCTCCAAAATGTACTATGACAAACATTTCTTTTTATTTCCAGGATGTCAGACAGCCAAACCTCCCTGCTGCCGTGGCAAGGCAGAACACGTTCTTCACCCCTTTTTAAAATAAAGAAAGCGCAATGAGCTCCTTTTGCACACAAAGTCACAATGGGGAGCTTTCAGGCTGTGTTGTTGGCTACGGCTTTGCTTGGTGATAATGCTTTGTTATCCCTGTTGTTGAAATGGCCCACAAAAGCAAACTAGCAAAATTCTTCATGTTTGCAGACAAAAGGTGCAGCTGAAAGTGGTTAGACAACTTGCATCATGAACACCTTCAAGTCCCAATAGAGGTGCAGAATTCTAATTTTATTGCCTAGAAAGCAGCAGCAAACTTATTATTTGGATGCCATTTCAGCTGATACCTATGGTGCAATGACCACTTTATTGAATTTTATATAATGATTCAATATAAAAACACTTCAGTCGGTGAATTTGTTCAAGCATGTACGCAAACAGCCCTTTGCCAGAAATCTTAAAAATCTGAGCCTGTGTGCTCCCGGCAGTCGTGAGAGAGAGAGCTGTTTTCGGCCATTTGTTCGTCTCCATGGAGCCTGGGCAGACAAGACCTCAGGATGTTATAGCTGCTGTGACTCAGCCACAGCCATCTTAATTGCTGTGTATCTATTACAGGAAATTCATTCCACCCAGCGTTAGAAAAAGCTTTGTATTTTGTAGCAAAGCAATTTTTTGCCATATTGTTCCTGCAATTATGTATATTCATTTTCATGACTGATTTATGAGCAAGTGGCCAAAACTGTACAATGGAATATTGGAAAGGAAGCACACTTGAGGAAGACATTTCTGTGTGTCATGCACTGGTTAGCCAGACAAATATCAAGTTATTGATACCCATCAGATTGGAGAAGATAAATGCTGGGTCATTATGACTCTTCCAGTTGGACAGGTGCAGAAATAAATTGAGCGTTAATAGATAGCAACAGCCTGGGACGGGTAAAGATTAGCGCAAACACACATTAACTGGCACACATAACATTACTAAATTACCTCGGTGGCAGTTCACCCTACCTTGGGCCAGTGGAAGCATCACAGGCAGGTACTTTAAACCTGACTTTGCAAAATGTAAACATGTTCATGACATTCTCCCCCTAATATATAGCCAATATATAGCCAGGATTATTACCAGACACATATCTGACACTGGATCTTATCAGCAGTGAATGTCATTGATCTTTGCAGCAGAAGCAAAATTTTGATTCACGTATTTTCTGAACATGTGATGTTGTTGAACTCTTAAAGATACTCAAAAAGATACTTGACTGGATGTAATATCATGTTCTACTGAAACGTGGTCCCAGTCATGTGTCTTGCTGACCACTCTGGGGAATAAAAAAAAACCATTTAATCCAATTTGGTCCAATAAATGTGAGAATATAGCCAGTGTTTTGTATGCCTCCTAGCAGCTTAATAGTGTGAGATCAGAGCCATCACGTGGTCTTCACAGTCATAGTTTAACTGTGCTTCACTAATTTCTCAGTCTCCATTACACCTTGTTTACTAGTTGCACCTGTTACAATCTTGGTAATTATGGCCCATTTGGATTATCCAGCATATTTGCAATTTCTAAAAGAGATTTCTTTTCTCTTTACTGTCCTGTTTGGTTTTTTGTCTTAAAACATTGGATTAATGAATATAAACAGTATTATGCATATGTATATTTTTGTTTATGACTGTTTGTTAAGTTTATGGAATATAAACTACTAGAAGAGCTAAATGAGAGCAGGTAGACAGACATATGATATCAGAGAGTAATTCTTATATTCTTATGTGGTATTTTAACAAATTTTAACTTTTTAAAGAATCGTAACCATTTTAATGTGGTTTTATGATATTTTAGAATAATTGGGAGTCAGTTTTGGAGCTCAGGAACAAATTGTTACCATGGAATTTAATAGAAGTGTTTTTATAAACTGGGGGAAAAGTGTATTCCTAACATTAGTCCAGGATGAGTGAGCGCAGACATAATCCTATGCCAGCGCAGGCAGAAAACAATGAGGAGGAAGTGTGGCAATTCGTGGGAGCAGAAGCTAAACCTCAAAATGGCTAGCATGGCACAGCCAACCAAGATTTACACTTAAATCCCTGTTGCAGGGTGTCGAACAAACTTACTGACACGCACCAAGGGAGGTCATATTTGTACATTTATGAACACTGTGGGTCAGTCCTTATGCTTGCTGTCAGAGTGAATGCAAATTTGTTTCTTACAGTTGTATATTCCTGGGCAGAAATGCGTTTGCTGAATGAAAATGTTCAAAATAATTTGCTAAATAACTTAGTGCCCTTTGATTCTGCTATGAAACCTGTGGGCCAAGATGGATGGATGGCTGGATGGATGCATGGAACGAATGGATGAGTGTTGGACCCTGTGAAGCCCTATCATACACATGAGGCTTAAAACTGTTTCCCACAGACTCATCACTGGCTAACTTCATTAGCAATGTCAGGACAACAACAGAAGCAGGTCAACCAGCCATCTTTATCCAAAGATCAGCTCTCTAAGAGAACCCAGATGTTTTTGGCAGTAATGAGTTTATGTTTTATGTAGCAAAGCAAGACCTTGTGTACAATGAAGCATTAAACTGTGGGAAACTGATGTATTTTCAACTGTTTTTTCTGAAGAAATTTCCTAGAAAGTGTCTTTTATGTAAACTCCTAAATGCAACATAAAGGATGTGGAAGTTCCAGTAATATATATATATATATATATATATATATATATCTGTTCTCTGGATCATGCATATTCTCAAGGGACAACTGGGGAAAACTATCTACATGATGCAATCACTTCACCAAGTATCTCTCCAACTGTTGCCCTTTGGGACGTGACCATTTACCAATATCTGGTTTCTTCCTTGTTGTTGAAACAGCGGGATGGATCCCAACTCTGTCGACTCAAATGTCATATTCGGTAAAAAGAAGACTTGTTTTACTTGTTAAGTAAATTTGTTGTTTAAATTTCTCATCATTCTAACCAGCAGAAATCACCTTTTGACCTCCCAAATTAGCTAACCCTCCACAAGAACGAAATGGTTTTATTTTTGCATGTTTTTTTAAAACATCTAATTAGAAAGCATTGTTTAGCACATGGAATTGTGTTCAGCTGTAGTTGTAGTCATGCAGAGGGTTAATTTTATTGTGCTAATTAATGCGTTAATGAACACATTGGCGTGACTGCCTGGGACAGGTATAAGTGAACCGTGTTGGTCATTCATGGAAACCAGGCCACTCTCGAGCTCATTGCCAAGGGGAGGCTTCTAAGGAGACAAGACCCCAGTAATGATTGCGAAGAGGCGGATTTCTGCCATGTTGACTTGATTAGGCTAGGAGGTGTGGGAAGCCGTCCCCAGACAGACACAGATGTCGGCCTCCTGCGGTCGCCACGACAACCGGAGACGACAGTAGTCTAACTGGATTATTGCCCTGTTAAGCTTCTCCACTGTGTGCCTTCTGTCATCTAACCTCAAGCCTGGCTGTGCACCAATTTGCCTGATTTATCCATAAACAGAATAGTGAGAACGGGGCAAAGAAGTCATTTCCGCTACCAGCTGTGGGGCTGAGGACAAGTACCCTGCTCTGTTCTTACAGCAAGAGCTTCATATCCTGGCTATAATCTCACATTCATTGAAACAGTTGTTTTATTACCACAATGGTCAATGTCATAAGACTGGAAAAAAGTTGGAGACACATCCTCAGAGCAGGATCATGGAGCAGAACGTGAGCTTGCACCCAGCAAAGTCCTTAGCTATGGCATAGCTGTTGAAATTGGGCACCGTCATATTGTTTATGCTGCAAGTAAATATGTGAAGCTAAATTGCGTTTGTGCAGCAAAGATCCATGACCATTCACTGCCGATAAGATCCGGTGTCAGATAAGTGTCATCCTAAAGCAATATAATCTTCCCCTGGAGCCACCGACCTGCAGCTTTCAATTTGCATTACATAGACTCTTTATAGCATGGTCTCCTGTGGTGCTGAGCCTCCCTTTCCAAGCTCTGTCCACACAAAACATAGACTAGTTCCACCTAATGAGACACAGTCCACTTAATTCCAATCCTCAATAAAACACAGTTGTGAAATAATAGTGACCATTTTTAATTTTGGGGCTGCATGTGGAAGGTGGAACTGCTCCAGCAAACATCTGCGTAAGCCGGAACACCTGGTGACACAGCACACCTGGGCTGTAACATTACACTACAGGTGCTGGAAGGGGTTGAGTTCATTTCTAACATGCTGACCTCAGTGAGCCATCATAGGAAATCCAGATTTAGCTAAGAGTGTGTGACTCAGCAAAAAATCGTTGATCTTCCTTGTTTGTATTACATCCCTTGAACAGTATGGCAGATCCTTGCTGTTAGTGCACCGGGATGAAGGATGATCACATCCTGGTCCCTATAGCCTGGTGTCGACTATGTGTGACCTTCACCCTGAGGTCTGTGTTTGTATTTCTGATCTTCCTGGGTCCAGCAGACTGAGCGGAAACAGCTGAGTTTGTACAGAGGGGGATGGCAAACTGGGCTACATTCCTGAAAGAAATATACATTTTAGTTTAATTGTAATGGCTGTGCTTTTTTCGTTCAATCTCAATAATGTTCGTTTGGTGAAGGGTGGTTGTGGTCTACCCCTGAGGCAGAGATCACCCTGGGTGGGACACCAATCCATCACACCTCCATAAACTCATTAAGTTAAACTGAGTCTCCTGAAAAAATGTTTGGACCATGGCAGGAAACCCATGTCAACATGGTGGAGAAAGTAAACTTCACAGACTCAGTTGGGTTTGATCCCAAGTCCAAATCCACAGCCCAGGATGGATAAAGCTCCAGAGCTGTCCAGTGTGTCACCTTGCTCTCCCCTACAGGAGCCGTTACTTCAGTGATTTTAAGCTGAATCGTTTATCAAAACCTCCAAAACTCATTTCTGGGATTTGAAATTCTGTTTCCTTGTTTCACATTTAGCTCATAAGGGATTAATCACATTTCCTTTCTACAGGTGAATGAGCACCAACACACTATGTCTGACAAATTAGCTAATTTGACAAATTAATAAATGGCTTTACAGCTCAACCTTGACCTCATGCAGGCCTGTAACACTCATGTCAACTCATATAAGAAAATGACCTGTAGGGGGTGCAGTTTAATTGCATCTTTTCATTTTGCTGCTCACCTCATAGGGTTTCACATACTTTTATTTGTTACAGTTGATTCCCTTCAGGAAACTGGCAAAAATATCACCTGTAGTAACAATTTGTATGCAGAGCAGATTCTTTACTCTTTACTGCACTTTACTCAAGTCAGGAGGCAGAAAATCAAGAACAGTGAACAGGGCTTCACAGGGTCCAACACTGCCATCCATTCGTTCCATGCATCCATCCATGTCGCAGTACATGATTTTTCTCTTTTTGGGGCCTAACCCTAATCCTAAGTTAATAACAGATTTTTGCACTGAAATGTTAATGACCTGAGTGCTATGAGGCATGAGGGCTTCCAAAAATTTCTCACTTACATTGTCTCTTTAATAGCTCTGCATGTTTTTTCTTTTGCTTTAAACAGCATGTTCCCATTTTTACTATGATGTTAGCATATTATATGACTGGGCCTTGACAGGATGTGTGTTTCACATGTTTTCTTTATTCTTTCTCTGCTTGCCTTCATTCCTTGTTTAGTTAGGCTTTTTGTGTCCAGTGGTTGAAAGGCCCTGGGTAAACTCTACTGCCATGTGTCATCAGATCACTTCAGAGCATCCAAAATGAAGTACTATGTAGTATTTATGATCAGTAAAGTCTTGTCTTGTCTTCATCTATTCTATCCTATAAGTGAGTCACTATATACCCAGCCTGCTGTATTGCTGATTTGTTGTATGGCATCCTACAATATGACAGCTGTTAGTTTGGATAGTTAATATTAAAATAAACTTTACGAAGTTCCTGTACTACTGCAATTTCCACCTGTCTCGTGTTTTGGCTTCTCCATCTGATGCAGAATGCTGGTGTATGAATTGTGTTTGATCTGGCAAAGCATTTCCATGTGTGTCCCCTCTTTGTCCCCCTCCACTGGCTTCCTGTAGCTTCCAGTACCACATCTAACACAAACTCTGAATTCAGCAGAAATTTTGATTGTCACCTATAGGATGGTCTAAGGATCTGGATCTGCACCCCAATACCTATGGGACTAGATCACTTCTTGCAACAACACTGTGCTCCTCCGTATCAGACCTCTTCGTGGCTTCAGTCACAAAGGATCCAAAACTGAAAGTTTAAAATTTCTTGATTTCAGTTCCAACGTGGAAGAATGAATGTTGTGTGTTCCTTAGAGCTGATTAAGCCCCTCAGTAGCCAACAAAGGTCTCACATTACGTCTTCTCTCCAGAACTTGTAACTGCTCCATAAACTTGCACCACACCATCTTTCATGGTCACCTTTGCTTTTCCCAACAATCCTTGTGTAATGTACATAGGAAAAATAGTGGTATTGGACAAACAAACAGTGTTAATGTTAGTGTTGGTTTGGTTATCTCAGCTGTTAGCTGTTACTGTGATGTGGCAGTTGCAGCAAAGCTTTGTGTAGCTCATGGTAATAATCATAGCACTGACATAGTGTAGTATCTCTAGGTACTTAAACCACAGCTTGCATTATAAAAAGGTTCTGATAAATGTATTTACATAAATAAATATTATTTAAAAGGAACACAATTTTCTGTGTATTATCAGACACTGAAGTTGACTTTTACACAGTTTATACAGCTGGATATTTTACTGGTGCAATTTAGAAACCTTGCTTTAGGGTACAACAGTAAAATGTCACGGCTGGAACTTAAACATTCAATGTCTTTCTCCTTATTTAGCTGACCTCTTTATCTAAAACAACTTATAATGTTAGATAATTAACTTTTCAGTGATTTACTTAAATACAAAATAGGGTAATTTTTACTATATTAATCCAAGGTAAACACCTTGATCAAGAGAACTATTTTCAAGAGGTGACATTCAAACAAGAAACCCTCAAACTGTCTGCCGCTTGTTTAGATTTCTGTCCTAAAACTTTTGTTGGCTGCTTCAGCCGCAGATCTGTCTATTACATATCAGTAACCTCTTGTTCCATTCCGATTACCAGATCTGAGGAAGGAGCCAGTGTACAGTGAAGTGACACTGGGATAGATGTTAGTTTCCTGCAGGATGCTTACAAACAAACACTTTAATGCACGCACACACATTAACTCATGGTTGCAAATAAACACAATCGGTCTTGACATTACAGAACAAAGCCTTCGCTTTTATAATATAAAAGTGCTTTATATAAACAGCGTGCTTCCTTAATGGCACACAATATGATCCACTTCCTGATCTTTCCTCAATCCATGTCATTTGATCTATTTAAAAACTTTCTAAGGGAACTTTGCAGCAAAACTTTTATCCACCTTTTGCCAAGAAATGCAACAAAGGACCAACCCACACGTGCGTACTGAATTCAGCACCAGCTCAAATATCTAAAAATAGTGATAAAACATGCAGAAATGCACCAAACAGATTGTGTTCTGGAGATACAGATCAAATGAAAGTCATGAAACCCTTCTAAACATGAATTTCATACATGTGAGAATCAGATTTTTCATACTAGTGAAAGCGGTTATTAAAATTTGTCAAAAACTTGTATTTACTTACGTTATGTACTGTGGTAATGTTATGTATACGTTTTACTCACTTGCTTAGCAGATACTTAGTTCAGGTTATATTTGATACTTTGTGCATTTTCAGCTGAATAGGGTACACTTTTTTGTGACTCTTGGTGGATGTGTATATAGAGTTCCCTGACATTTTTCACACCGAAAAACCCATAATCTATCTTAAATCATCCCTAAAGAGAAAATAGTTTTAAAAAAAAAGAAGTTTAAAAGGCAAAGGGCGAAAGCCTTACCTATTATTTTAAAGACATATTTTGTTACATTTACATTTTCATTTTCATTCATATTTGTTCATTTAATCTCAACAGTGCTATTATTAACCAGTGACTATGTTTGTGTGAAGTGGTTCATTGTTGAGTGCTCTTCAGCAAATGCTGACTATTATTCACCACAGATACAGAGATCGAGCTCCAGAGCTCCAGAAAGTTCTGTACTCGGTTTGTGCATTAGTGTTGAAAGGGGTGTGTAAACTGTTGCTGTGATGCTACTCATCTTCTTCTTCTTTTTCCTACAACGTTTCCAAGCACTACCACCTTTCCAAAACGATCAGATCTTCTCATGATGTGTCCAAAATGTAATAACCTTATTGAAAAGCCTCATCCTAAATCAGTTTATTTCTACTAGCAATGACAAGAATTTACATATACTGACGCAGTTCAGATTAGAAACTATATGTAGCAGAACAGCTCTTCCTACTACACTTCACCATCACACTCATTTGGTCTTGGGCCTAGTTGCAGGATAATTTTGTATTAATCCTTTATTTGTAGAAGAGAGAGAAGACATTAAAGAAGCAAAGAAAATCAAATCCAACACCTCCTCTGTTCTCCTGTGACAATGTAAATAATTAAAGAAGCAGTTCTTTTGCACAAAGCTCTGCGGCGCTTTTAATGGCTGTCCATAGAGCTGGTTTATCACAAACACTTAACTTCCACAGATGACCAGAGACCTCACAGGAATTCAGTGCAGAGCATAATCCTTTTCCAGGACCCCTCATTTATAGCAGGTCCCAGTACAAAAAATCAATACTTATATTATTTATAATCTGCATTTATGTGCTCTGTAAATTAAATTTCCTGTATATTGGTTGAATGCATCCTCCCATTAGCACAATGAGCCTCCCCACCCCCCTGGGCAGCTTCCTTGGCTTTAATGGCCACACTTAGCACAGTGTGGTGCTTGGACATGGTTAGCTGCTTTTGCACTGCTGAGGCTGTCCTGAAGGTGCAGATGGACACATAAGGTGGGGACAGGCCTGTTCAGTAGTGTGTCACCGTGTCTCTTTTGGCTCCACAAAGAGAAAGCAGAACTAAGGGAGAAGGTGTAAAGTGTTGGTGTGTAAACTGTGTTCACCTGTGTTCAATTCTACTAAGTTCTGGTACAAGGTTCACATGGAGAATTCTGTATTTCTTGCATGGGGAGGCAACTGGAGGGACAAAAAATATTTCCACATTTTTTGTTCAACTGAATGAAGGTAAATATAGCTGTGATGCTGATGAGCATCAAAAAATATTGTACTTGTATTTTGCATATTTTAAAATTTATATTTCAAAATGTTTAGCTAAAGCCTTTGTCCTAAGTGACTTATAATGTTAAAGAAGCATTTTTACAATAATTTGAGGCTTATTTTCATAAAACAATATATATGCATTATATATTAGTGTTAACTCCCAGCTACTATAAATTTTTCACATATTGTTCATTATTATTGGTTATTATTAACCTTTACTGTATTAATAAGATGCTTTTGTCTAAGGCTTAGGTCACTTACAATGTTACAGAACCAGTTTATGAATGAATTAGCCCTTTATACAACAGAGTATTCCTGCTGTACCAGTTCAGGGCAACAACCTCTAACAATTGTGCTAGAGTAGCAGCAAGGTTTCAAACCCAAATTCTTCAACCAGAAGTGGATTGCACTCAGTGCCATGCCACCTGCTGACCTGCTGCATACGTTGGTTGATATAAATAGTGAAGATAATATTTATGTTATTGGATTAATACATTTGAGGCAAAAACCTCAAAGATGCTTTGTGTTTATGATGCCAGAGTGCAGCAATGGGGGCTAGATGAATACTCAGTAAACAAAATGGCATGATAATCAAATGCAGGAACACTCTGCTTGAGACAGACAAGAGGATTAGAGGACCAGGAAGCACTAACATCTCCATAACCTGCTCGTGTGACACAGCTATCAATCATTGTTCCCTGCGCTCAGAGCACCATCACCACAGGGTCCCTCTGCAGCTCAGCAGCATGGTCCAGCTGTCTGGCAGACGTGGTGTGTGTGTTTTACAAATATTGCTGGGAGTGTTTTAGGGTTGGGACACAGTGCCAGGCCACATGGCAATCTGATCCACTCCAGCTAAGTGCGTCGTGTAAATAATTAAACCTGAGTGCAGTGTAGCGACGCTCTTCAGTTTTGCCACCTGGGATAAGTCTGTGTCAATGGCATGGAAGACGCACTGGTGCGCCGATATGAGGCAGGAGCGGGGCCATGAGATACATCTACTGTGCACATGAAATCACTGTTTCTACTTTTTTCACCAATACATCAGTATTATTTGCCTCTAAATGTTTCAAGCTGATGATTTAATTCAAACCCGTTTATACTAAATAACTAATTTTTACAGTTGGTTGCTCTAGTTCCCCCCACAGTCCAAATGTGTTTTGGATTAAGTGGTCATTCTAAATCACTTTTATTGTGTGCATATGCGGGTGTCTGTGACTTCCACATGTTGGACTGGGATCCTATCACTTACCCTAAGCCAGAACTTCCAGGATATGCTGTGAACCACTCTGATAATGCAGTGAAAGAATGGCTGTTGATAACATGTTCAAGGGCACTACAGCAGTATCCCAGAGTGGGGTTCAAACTCACAACTTTCAAGTTAGAAAACTACAGTTTTCACAACAGCTCCAGCTGCTTCCTTATAAGACAAAAGCATTTCCAAGAAGGAACAGATCAATCTAAAGGAGGAAGAGACCTGAGATGACAAATCCTCTTGCTGCCTCAATGGTGATGAAACCGTCCAGATGTAAGCTGACATGTGGGCCTTGTGGAATAATGGGGTCCTTCATGCTGGGGTTTGGAACAGCCGTGCAGGGCAGGGAGAGGGGGGTAAAAATAACAGGACAACAACAGCTGAGGAAGCCTTGTGAGAACATGTTGCCACGTATGATCCAGAATGAAAACATTGGTGTTTTCACAGACCTGCCTTACTGTCCAGGAAAGAAAAATTTATATAAAATTTTGTTATTGTTTCAAAACACAGAGGCACCTCGTTGGGTCCTAAACTGATAAAATCTGTGTATAACATCACTGCATATTACTCTACAGCCTTTGGCCTACTCTCTACAGTCTGGATGGCAGATGGTGTTTACTGCCAGTACTTTTAAAGTAAATGCAATACATTGCAGAATTATCATCATAATTGTGCACTTTCACAACTGCTTTGTGAATGTTGCAATTTGGGATCAGCAACTTGTTCAAACGTAAAGCAAAACTGTCTGACTCGAAACAGCAAGTGTGGAGTGCCTGCTGTACCATTTAGGAAGACCGCCAGTGCTATCAAGAATAATATGGTAATAATCACATTGTAACACACGTAAATAGAGGAAAGGTGTTTTTTTGGCATGAATCCAGGTAGCACAGGGCTGGACCCTCCCCAACACATTCCATGTCCCTCAGAACTATGACCAGACCCTGGAGTGTGACGGTGGGCCTCCAATTTGAGGCTCAGACCTTGTGTGTTGTGTAGGAAATCACGTTTCAGCATTTCCCCCAAGGGCCCCACAAGTCCCTCCTTTCCTGTGCAACTATTTTGGACAAGACTGGGCCCCACAGGCATGAGCCTTTTCCCTCCTCATCGGCGGCTCTCATCTGTGCAATTGTTGCTCCCATTGCCTGCTTCCTTCCACCAAGCTGCTGATTGTTCTTTTGCAAATAAACCCCCCAGACAGGTGGGGCCTGGCCAAAACTGTGCACTGGAACCTGGCTGAGATATTTTACGGTTGGGGATGGATAGAGATCTTGCAGGGATGCCTCTCCCAACTGGCCAGCTGTGCTGCATCACTTTGGGAACGTAGTTCAACAGTGAACTGCAATGATGTAAAATTACAGTGCCGTTAAAGGTTAATGGATATCAGCTCTCAGGGGGCACCATAAAGGAGGGCCTGTTATTCCGGCCACACTGCATTAAGACAGCGACATCAACCCCGCTGTCCTGAAACAATACCCACTACCCAGGAAGAAAATATAATGACCAAATAGGTAGTCCTAATGAGATTATAAAAGCAATCACCGGCATCATACCTTCATTCGATTTCTAGTGAGTCCCACTGACAGCTTGCGTCAACAGACTGTCCCTCTGGGTTTGACGCATACCTGTTTTCTAAATTCTGTGTGTGTGTGTGTGTGTGGGTCTCGCTTTGAGAGATACAGGGTTGTGATGTCTCCTATGCTCATTTTCAGCATGGGGCAGCAGGTAGCACACAGGTTGGTATCAGTAGCTTGCATTTGAAAGAGTGCCGTTCAAATCCCCCCTTTCACCATAGTAGCTGTGATGGAAACACTCACCCTGAATTGAAATAGTAAAAACTATGCTGCAGTATAAATGGGTCAATCACTGAATTCAATTTATTTTTAAAAAGGGCTACTCCCAGCAGTGGCATTGAGTCTGCAAATAAATGCTGATTGGATTTTTCTTATTACTTGCAGTAAAGTCTAATTTAATATTTTGTCAAGTTAAACAAAACAATCTCAAAAGTAAGGTTAATAATAAGAAAAAATGTTTACCAGGGGAAAGAAATCTTCAGCGATATAATTTAAAATGCTAATTTTAAAATATTATTTAAAATTAATAAAATATAATTTTGATGTTTATCCATATAAGAGCCATATTTACATCTATGATATCTATGTACATTTATTTATAAAATTGCTAAGCTGCAATTCAACTGTATTTGAAGTTGGTAAATGACTGTAACTAGATTAACACTGTAAGTCTTTGGAGAAAAGCATCAATCAAAAAATACTCGCAAATGTAAATGTATTGTATCATCTATAAGCCAGGAATGTTTATCAGCTGTCCCTGGGCTTTGATCTAACAGGCCGATTTTACTGACCTCCAGGACCTAATAAAACAGAAGAGATGCTTTTCAGCAGGTCTCTCCTCTTTGTGGAGGAGATATAATAAACAACTGAGGAAATGGATACTTTAAATAAAATGCTTTATTAATTTATTTGATAACAGTTTCAGTCCTCCATGGTATTCATACAGAAAAAACAAGTTCCTTCAGAGGAAATCCCATATCTTTGAGAGGGTAAAAAAGAAGAGAAATTCAATGGCTGGAAGTTAATGACCAGCAAGCACTGGTTCTTGATTTAGGTCATCGACAGAACAGATATGGTCAGGCTGAAGAGATTGAAAAGTGGGCAAAAGACTCTTGGCATCAAAATGTTTGTGACAAAGGACTCTGAACTCATTCCCTACTGAGTGAAACTGCAAGAAGCCAGCGAGTGGAAGGCCACACTGTAGGTAAGTCCCACAGTGAAAACCTCACTGTACAATTATTTGTTTTTCTACTCAGTTATTCCATTCATCCATCCATTCATGAATCCATACACAACAGATCTTTTTATCCAATGTGTAGATTCTATCTGGATATTAAACCAGCACATCTTTAGTGCTACTCAGGGTTTAAATCTCATAGTACAAACTTGTCGAAGGCCAAACCTTCAGCTTCATGACCACTCTCTGCTCTCCTTATCCTAAAATGTATCCTGGTCAGCGTTTCAGTTGTCCAAAACCTATCCCTGAATCCCTGGGTGCTGAGCGAAGAAACTGCACCCTGGATGGGACAACAGTCCATTGCGGGGTGGCCACACACACCCTGTCGCTCTTTCTCTCACACACACACACACACACACACACACACACACAGACTCACTCACTGTGGAACAAAATGACACAACATGCAAACTCTGCACTGACGGACCTGGACTCCTGAACAGTCCACTGTTACTTGCTGTGCTGCTGTCCCACCTTCCTCATTGATTTATTACCCATTACCCATCTACGCAGACTTGGAGAGGTTGGACACATGCACTGATCTCCTCCTAAGGTACATTCCTTGCTAGACATTGCTGAGACACTCTTTGCTAGAAGCTCATGAAGATGTTTGGAGCATCAGGAGCTCTTCTTTTAAAGTTCCTGGCACAGCAACACATGCCTTCACAATGGCATATTACTGTTATTATATTACCTAACTGAAATTGATGAAGACAGATGTGGTATTGAAGGCTTTCTGGATAAGAAGTTTGGTCAGGCAACACCAGCAAGACCCATCCTGAGACTTGAAGAGACCCAAAGTATAGGTTACAAACTAATCTCCTAAAACATGCTACCAGGTACCCATCTGAGATTTGTCTGCTCTGGAGGATATATATTTTTAAGTCGATATATGTATATAGAGGACATATATTTTATTTCCCTAAATGTACGTTCTACAATTATGCCTACTTATGCATCATGTAGAGGAGATTGTATAGTTTCAAATGATACCTCTTGTTTGAGGGGTGTAGGTTGGACAATGTCCAAGAAATTATAGAAATATAATTATATAAATATAAATATAGTAATGTAAAATATCCAAATACTTTTCCTGGGTCTTAGAAGAATGTAGATGGAGCACAAAAGCGGATCCACATCCATGCTGTTGCACCCTTGAGTACCATTATGGAAGAAGGAAGGCACCTGCTGTGTTATCCTTGAGGAAGGTATTTAGCGGGAATGGCTGCTCCAGTAAAATATCCACCAGCATGAATGGGAAAAATCCTCTCCAAAACCACAAAATAATAACAAGAATGGACATCACTGCTTGTCAATCTGGTTGGCTGGTGTGTCTGGAACAAAAAAGTCTTGAGAATTTTAAGTTGTTGCGCTCACAAAACTCTCCTGAGAGACATCTAGAAATTTCTGCAGCCCAGCATGCAACATTATTGAAGAAACAGATGGAGAAAGGGATATTGAGAGGATGTTTAGAGGACATGGCAGTTTTAATTCAAATGCCAGATGTGAAACACATCGACACAATCAAAGCACAAACACCGATCTGCCTATCCTCAGCAGTCCTCCCACTGCATGTTTATTTCTGCTAGTCAAATAGTTGGTTTGTCAAGTACAGATCACTCAAACTGCTCAATTATTTGACAATACATAATACATCTAAAAAAACATTAACTTTGCAGGTAGAGGTATTTAGAATTGTTTTCCTCAATCAGGTGTGAGAAATACTGAACAACATGGGCTCATTACATAACAGGGAGGGAGGAGATTTCCTGGAGATGTGGAATGAAACAAGGCAATTGGACCCTCATGGGTTTTGATCTGTTTTTTCCCCTTAACCGACACTGTTCACCAATAAATGTGTTAGCAGAGGGCGTGGACAGGTGGATAGTTGGGGTAGAAATGGACAAGTGCTCAGTGGAAAACAAGAAATATTAGTTATTACAAGAGCATAACATTGGAATAAATAGTATGGAATCTCCATCCAGGTTGACCTAAGCAGCAATGTGTTCCACTTAAGGAAAGTGCCAAGAGGGTGTGGTTTGTCTTAAAACTACAGTACTTTTCATATTTTCAATAATTTTGCTGATACCTCCTGCATCTGATTTAGTTAAATGAAACTTAATTAAGGACATACAGGTTCTGATGGCCACCACAGTCGCATTATTGACAGGACTGACATGACTGCTGTCAAGTCACTGCAGCAAAACATGTTCTACAGGGATCCATTTAGTACAAAGGAATGTTACTGCCTCAGGGCTGCCACATTGAGCCTCAATCACTGTATGAGTGGATGGGTCACACTGGCACATCTTGACCAGCCAATCTTGAATCTCTTGCTTATGATAATAACCAAAGTTGAGGTTGGTCATTCACCTGCAGTACTTGGAACATCATGCAGCCAGAAGTAACTAGAGCCAACAGTGACAATGACAACAAGGACAACAACATCAGCAACAACAGTGTGAAAAATGACACAAAAATCAACATTCACAAAATGCCTAGTCTCACATTTATTCTATAAATAATATTTTATATAAAAAAGAGTGTTCAGTAGAGCTGGTCCCACAGGACCCGATTGTGGAACTGGCTATAATGGGGTCTGAGGGGGCCAAGATCCTGTGCAGATAGCTTTGCCCCACAGGGAGTAGCTGAGCTCCCATCACAGCGGTTAAGATCTCAAGCAGCATGGCAGTGTGTATCATGGTGGGGTAAGAGGTGCTAGCCTGTCCTCCTCAAACACCTCCATACCATTCTATGGCTTGGCTGTGGTAGGGAGGGTCATTAAAGGTCTGCAACCTCTGCTCCCCCTCCAGCCATATTTGAAACCACTAAAATGGCAAAGGGACATAAAACTGTTTGAAGAGCACTTAAAACTAGCCTTCACTGTCACCTTTATATTACTGTCCCCAAGGTGAGGCCAGTGCTTTCCAATACTGCAGTCAGTTCCCTTGTCTCTGCGCACACCTCCATCCTCAAAGGTAAGTAAGACCTCCATGCGGTACCAGCAAAGCACAGATCTGGCCATTTTCCCCCTTTGCTTTCATGACACCTGCATAAACTCAGGTAGTTGGCCTACCTACTAGTAGAAGAGTAGTTTGAGCAACACAGCAGAAATTCTTTCCATCCAGTGCCTCATTAAACTCTAACCTTGTCTCTTGCTGCAGCTAGGGTGTGGAGGGGGCCTCCACCAGGTGACTGCTGAGATCACAGCCTGATGGACAATGGAGAGCATGAGAGTCTGGAGTCTTGACTTTGCTTTTGCACCCATTGCATGGATCAGAACTGTTGTTGCCATCTCCAACATGGTGGGCATACCCATCCATGGCAAAACCGTTGACCTTGGTGGTGCAGGTGATGGACGGGCTGTCCCAGGTGGAGGTGCGGGTGCTGCCACTCTCAAAGTGCTCCTGGTGGTCCAGAATGTGGCGGTGGATGATCCTGCGGAAGGTGTTGCGGAACTCACGGATGCGGTAGGCGTAGATGAAAGGGTTGACCACAGAATTGGCATGGGAGAGGAGGATAGCCAAGTACATGATCCACAAGGGTGGGCGAGCACATTGACGGCAGAACAGGGTGAAGCAGTTGATGATGTGCAGTGGCAACCAACAGACGGCAAAGAGCCCAACAATGATGGCCAGAGACTTGGCAGCATGAACCTCCTTTTGCAGGGTGGAGCGTGACTTCTCCCCATGTGGACCCGTCCCCTTAAGCTCCATCCGCTTAAGCTGGTGCCGGGCCGCCATGAAGATGCGCAGGTAGATCGCCAGCATGAGCAGTAGGGGCACTAGGACACATGCAAAGAAGTTGAAGTAGACCATGTAGTCCATGGTGACCACAGCCTCAAAGAGGCACTCCATCATGCCCGTGGGGCACGTGGAATTGCCTGGCCTAGGGTAGTTCCAGCCCAGCATAGGCGTTAGGCCAATAACCACGGACAGCACCCAGCAGACACAGATGATGCTCTTGGCTCGATATCCTGTCACCAGGCTGTTGTACCTGGAAAAAAACACATGGGACTCTAGTTGATCTTCTCCATTGTCAATGGCAATAACATGTTGCATATTTCTAGTGCCAAAAAGCTCTTGCTGTTATACAGGTCTAAATTGCATTTAGATTTCCTGTTTTCACCCTCTACATAATTTTTTTCATGCATTGCAATGTATGGATCAATTCTTTTAGAAAGCAAAAAGTATTCAGCAACTCTGTGCTACTGAAAGGGGTTCACACCCTAACCACAGCGCCAAAACCAAGATACTGCGGACTTCCTATTTTGGACCCTTTGTGAGTAGAAACAACATGCACCAGAGCTGGAGGAATCCAGTGCTCTTGCCAGGGGTGTAGGAATTGAGAGGGTACAGGGATTTTCTACAACTGGAATTCTTTTTTGCCATAATAAAGGGAATCAACTTAATTAAGTGGAAAATTCCTCCTCTTTCTCCTAACTGTTTTACCCTGACGAGGATCATGGCAATCCGGAGCCTATCCTGGAAGCAATAGTGGAAGGCCATGAAATTATAAATAGGCCATATAGAGGCCATGTATATTATAAATCTTATACAGCTAATTTCTGCTGGAGCTTCTAGTTGCTGAAATTGAGACTAAAATGATGTCAACCTGTGTGATGTTACACATCACAGTGTTGCTCAAACTGTTTTGGTGAAATAATTCCTAGAAATAGACTGAACAATGCCTGGTACACACAATACC
Organism: Arapaima gigas; assembly: GCA_900497675.1. NCBI lineage: Eukaryota > Metazoa > Chordata > Actinopteri > Osteoglossiformes > Osteoglossidae > Arapaima > Arapaima gigas. The sequence continues at coordinate 474,593 of UFQX01000012.1, forward strand.
ACATGAGGAAGCTCTCAGTTGCATAACTTACACACACAAACACACACACACACACAATCACAGAGACATATTTTGTTGCCATATTCCATTTGTTGACGGATAGATACATTTATTGGGGTTAAGGTCCACCAGCTTTTTACACTTGCTGAACCAAATGAAATAGAGCCTATGTGGTTTGATTTCTGCTTTTGGATCCCACCCACAGTTGGGGGGCACTGCCCCTTTGCCCCCTCCATCCCCACTCCACATTTCTGCAATTGCCTGGAAAAACTTTGATTCTGAACAGTTTTCTCAAAATAGCAGCTGTAGACACAGTCAGCCTATTACGTAAAACAGCATCTGCTTCTGGCTCGTGGTGGAACACAGTGGCTGTTGAACAAACATATCTCAGTCACCTGTTACTGTTCTCCACAGCAACACCACAACAGGGACAATAGCAGAGAACAGCAATGAATTTATTATTACTGACAGGAGTTGCGCTGCTGAGAGCTACTGCCAATAAAGATACCGCAAGACAGGGGATGCCTGCCTACTGGGACAGCTGGCAGGCGCTGGGTGGGTGGTCATTGATATGTCAGCATCCAGATGACAACCAGACATGAGGACTTCACCGAGAAAATACAAACAGGACAAAATAAAGAACAATTTACTACACTGGCAACCCATTTGTTGGAGGACTAATGAGTTTAAATTAGGACTCATTCCTTAAGTACTTTGCAAAAACACCAAAATATTCAAATTAAAAATAAAGAAGTGAACAAAATGTCAGCGTTTGAAACTATTTCCAGTATGACTTTTGCTTCGTTTGGGAGAACACTTGGGTCCCCTGACCACTTTCTGCTGCATTCCCTAAAATGTTAAAGTTCAAAGGTCAGTCCTGGGTAAATAAACCACTGCCGCTGGGGTTTGTAATCTCACACAGAGAGCCCAGTCTCCCCCAGGAGACCCTAACTCTAGACGTAACCCTAACCCTTCAGGTCTGCGCTGCCCCTTTCTGTACCCTCTCACCATGTAAAATGCCTTGGTAAAGGACCCAGTGTAAATATGATTGTAGGTTAAGGGGCAAAATGCAGCCCAGCATGAGGCTTTCTGAGGAGTCTCTGAACAGCTGTCTCTGTCTCAGGTGTCCTGGGGACAGGATGTAAAGGAAATTAAGTCATGCGTTCAAGGCGGTAACTGGAAGAGCTGCTCATGTCTGTCTATTTGGTAATCACTAAACTGGCTTGAGAACATCTACTTAAACATACTATCACACAGTCTTTCACTAAAATCATTCTATTGCCTCCAAAAAAAGCCACCAACTCCCTAAAATATTTTTTATATAATGCATATCCTAACCCCACCCTAACTTCATCCTCAAGGAAAAAAAACATAGATAATCATGTTTTAGAAATACTTCTCATATCGGCTTCCTTCCCATGCTGAACATGTCTCCTTGAACACAGACCCTCACATCCAGCCCTGACCTGCTTCTCGAAAACAGATGAATGGTAAGCAAACAGACAACAAGACGTGTTGATGAACACGGAGAACAAGGTGGACAAATAGAGACTGTCACATGGATTGCTATTTGTTTTAGGTGGATCTAGTAATACCAGACTGAAAGATGCAGTGATAGCAAACTGGCTCCTTGTGTTACAGTCACCTTACAATTTTTCAAAGAAACAAACATCTCCCAATTTGTTTAGTGAATTTAAATGGCATTTCCCCTTTACCATTTTCTAAAGTTACTGTTGGTAAAAAGCAAGTGTGGCCTGTGTTTGTCCACAGAGGCAATAGATGGCAGGAAAGAGCAACAAGCAGGAATGCTGTGTGGGACCTCCTCAAGTCAACTCACTTCCACAGTGTTTAGAGGTCAAGTCTGGAATTCCTTGGTGTCAATGATTGACAAAAAAGTGAGAAACATTGCACGTTTACGAGATGAATCACTAAGCAAATAGTAGTTTACAGAGACAGCAATCTGTGTCATTTTAAATTAGATGTAAGTTAATTGCTATATTTTAATTAAAATATTAAATTAAAAATAATTTCAAAATACTTTTATTCATTAAAATGATATCTGACATTTTTACATAATCTAACTGATAAATAAAACAAGGTATGTCACTTTTGTTTATTGATTACAATTTCTGACATTACGAGTTTTGAAATATATTCTGAATAGACTTCCGGATGCAGAAGTAGTTCCGGTGTGACAGTTAAATAACTACATCGTGTGGTTCTTGCTGCAATAACCTTCTGTAAACTTGTGGTCCAGGACACTGACAGGAACGTAGAAGGCATTCTTAGCAGCAAGAAGCTGTCAAACAGGCAGGTCTTATCACAGTGAATGGCGTCACGAGGGGCTGAGGAATTCTCACCCGTGATCAGGAGCTGATCCTTGGCCTGTTTCCTCCACTCGGCTACACAAACGTGGTTATACTGCTCTTCTCACACTAATTTTACCCCTGTATTTTGGCCCGGCTGCCTGTGTTTCCATGCTGGCTGCCCTGTTTATCAGGTGTGTTGGTGACGCGTGGCAGATGTGTCCATGCCTGTGATCACAGAGGCTGGTCAGGGGTTCGACTGTTCTGGTTCCTAGGTTTTATTAATGAAGAAGGGGGAAGTACTGTACTCAGCACAGAGCCCTGTGACTGCAGGGTCCTCTGGGATGACTTTGTGTGGCCAGTCGCAGATAAGTGGAAATAAGATCTAATGGGGTGCAAAACATTGTGTTCAATACTTTTCCTTCCTCTGAACTGAACTCAGTGCTAAGGAATGACATCCAGATGTTTCGGAAGACACTCTGCTTCCCAGCATTGATTTACCCAGGAGTCCTCAAGCTCACTGGAAGTCGTTGGATTGGCTCATGCAAGCCTGAGAGACATGGGTGTGAAATTTATGACTGCATGTTTAACTTACCTCCAGCAAAGAAATCATTTTTGCTGCAGTTTCCAAGAGGGACAAAAAGGGAACAGAAAAATGCAGCTGTGTCATTCATCTGGCAGAATGTTGCAAAATACAAACAGTAAGAACTTCCTTCCGTTACAGTGCACAATACTGAAAATAATCATTTGAATAAAAAATTAAAAAAGAATAGCATAATATAAAAAGTTTAAAAATTAGAACACTTAACTTATAATAATTTTTCATGATTTGGAGGAAATGTACAATTTAAATGTCATTTCCACTTCCACTGCACTGGCTTGCTTTGAAAAAAACACTGTCCCATTCAAATAAGATAATAATAAAGTAAATATTACTGTGCTCTTACTATCCATATCAAAATTCATTGTAAAGGAAATCAAGTTTTAGTGAAATAAGCTTAGTGCAACATTTTCTGTAAAATCAATTATGTACCATATTTTCCAGAATATCAGTTGCAGTACTTTTCTCACCTCGCAGGCTGGCGTTTCTTATATTCTGGTGAAATGTATATAATTTTAATATACACAATATATACATCTATTATACTGTATAGCATACCTACTGTACTGGCAGTTTTGTTAGTTTATTAGAAAAGAGTTCTGCCAACATCTGAGTACAATATGGTGGGTGATGTTGAGGAGCAAGAGGCACCAATTCACCTCCCACCACAAACAGTTGACCTATTTAAGAGCAACATTGGTGATGGAGATTTTGACAGTTTTAGTAATACTGGAAAGGACTGGGACCAGTGTGTTGGTGCCACAGTATGTTTAATACTGAATACTATTTACTTATACTTAAACATTTATGTTTGAGCTGCTCTTTATGTTTACATTTTTATACTAGTCATGTCAAGGCTGTTTTTTCAACTACTGATATCATATTTGTAATAAAAACATGATAAACTATTATTGAATAAAGTTTTGTGTCCATCCAAGTGTTGCAAGATCTGTTTTCATTCAGTCTACAGGTAGCCATTATGAATATGAATGAACGTGTGGCCTGGCAAACCCACTCAGTGCTGTGGGTCTTACTGTGGTCTTACTGCTAAACTACCTGCTATGTGTGACTTATCTGTTGATTTTTTGAGTCAAGCATGTTCATTTTTAGGGCATGTGATATATTCTGGAGCCACTTATAGTCCGTAAAATATAGTACATATTTATGTGGGGTCCTTAGCCTCCACCACATTCTTAGGAGGGTCCTCGGACTAGAGGAGGTACAGAAACTCTGATTTAGCTAAAATGCTGATGATCGAAGCCTCTTCCAAATGGAAGTACTATGAATGTGACACGGTGCAACTTCAAGTCACGTTGCACCTTCAAGTCACGTTGCACCATGTGCTGCAGATTGTTGTGCAATGCACAGACCCTTCTCAGAGCGATGAAGGAACACAAAGGCCTTAGAAGCTGTCTTTGGCTGACTGCCGCTCTTAGTTTTGCTCCTCAGGAGAACTTTGGGCTCAGGCCCCCCCTTTGAAAACAAAAGCCATACAAGAATCAGCAGTAGATATCCTGGGGACCAAAAGGGTGGAGGTTCAAATCCAAGCAGGACTTCTATAGCTGTACCCACAAAGTTTCTTAGTTGGAATGGTATCAGCAAAGCATCCAGCCGTGCGAATGGGGCAAAATGTACAGCTATGGAAAAGTATGAGTCACGCAACCCAACAACAAACTCTTGGTTTGCTGCTTGTGGGAAGGTTTTATTCACACGACTGATGCATCTTAGACATAAAGAATGGTTTATTGTTGAAGCGCCTAAAGCAGCAAGACAGCACTAAATGAAGATCTTCAGGTCCATGGTATGCAGAACCGGAGAAAGAAGTTCAGAATGATAAAAATGTAAAGAATGATAATAAAAAGATAATATAATACAGATAAATGTAAAAAGTGCAGTAGTATAGATAAACAAATACAAAATAGACAAGTACACATACATTGTACACCTGCACATATATATGTGTATGTACATACATGCAAAAGCATAACAAGCATCTCACGCCTAGTTTTCTCTTTACTAACAATCGGAGTTGTTTTCGGCCACCCACTCAGGTGTCAGGGGTCATGTGGAGCTCCTGCGATTAAACATCAGCACCCAGCTTCTTTTTCACAGGGGTCAGTCAACAGTTTGCTTTCATGTACATAGCTTGGACACCAAGAGCACCGCTGCCCACTTCAGCACCAGCTGCCGAGCACGACCACAGCCATAGCTGAGAGCAATGCAGTTTGAAATGGAGGCCATTGCTGGGAGCACTTATTACTGAAGAGAATGCTGTATTCAAGGGTGCCTGGGCAATTCTGACGATTGCCATAACATTGCACTGTGTCCGCAAGTGTGTGGAGTCAGAATCTAAACGGAAGAAAAACATCTGAGACAGAAACAGGACGGTGATATCTGTAGTTTTATGCACAGTTTTGGCAGTTATGTTAATGCTTCCAAATTATGTGTGGTATCGTGAATACTTATGCACTGATGGTTTACGTTTGTATATTTAATTTAAAATTGCAGAAATTTGTTTTAGCTTCACATTAAAGATCATTTTTCTTTTGATCAGACAATCTTGTTTAAATCAATTGTGATTCATTGTAGTAAAACAATAAATACTGAAAAAGTCCAGGGGGGGAACCTTTCATATAAGTGCTAAATCAGCGATACCTCTGCTAATCTCGCAAATAAAAGAAAAAATTTAAAAAATAAAAATATATAAAAACTCATGATGCTCATTTTATTTTTTTAAACATACAGGAGCCAAAATACATATCAAGGTATTTAAACTCTAAAAAAACACAACCAGTTCTCACAGACGTCAAGGGAATCAAAAAGTTGCTTCACGGAGAGACACTTGTTATTACTAGTGTGCTGCTCCTATACTTCCTCAACATGTAAATGTCTGAGTATGAAGGATGCAGTTCAGATGGGTCTCAGCTTTCAGAGTTAAGATATTCATTTTTTTTTATGTTTCCCGTGAATGAAAAATAATTGAAGCTGTTGAATTCGTGAGACTATTGAGACTGATTGTACAGAACATGTTTCTCACACCAATTCTCATTGCATAAAAATGCATGAGGCTTGAAAAGCACAAGTGCAGGAAGTCGTGGGAAGTACAGCTGGAAGCTGGAAATAAAAAAAATCAAACATCTGGAATCTTGCTCTTGGTTCAAATGTCCACAATACAAAGTTGTAGATCTTTCTGCACTTGTTTCAGCATCCAGTGACCCTCAAACCAATGACAACCCTGTCACCAAAAGACACATATTATGAACATAAGCTTCGCTGTCTTCTGAGTCCAAAGCATAATTATATACTGCTCTCATTTTTAAAACCTAAAGGCCTCCTATCATTTTTAGCCTGAAATTTGAATTGCTAAAAATTATATTTTTACTGTAACATGATAACAGTTCAGCTTTAGCATATTTCCATGTCATCAAAAAATGCGATTCTAATGTGGTTCTATGTGACACACATTAATACACATTAGCATGGTAGCAAACCCCCCCCAGCAGAGAGACTAAAGCTTGCACATGGTGAGCAACTGGAAGGCAACCTGGACAAACTGCAAGTGAAGGAGTGATGTACATAATGCAAATATCACAGTGTTATCTTAAAGGCACAAAAATTAGTGGAAAAAAAAATTGGTCCCTTGATTTTATGTTCGATATACAAAAACTTGCTATTACAAACTTTCTTTGGTTAGTTCCATCATTTCTGTTTCCCTGCAGTAACAACCAAATCTGTACATGAACTGCAACATTCCAGCTCCCGCACCTGCACCCACACAACTGCTTTGATTTGACAATACAAATGTGTAGTTTGTACTGCCAGTAAAACACAGTGAAATACGGAGATGTGGAAAATGTGCATAAAAGCATGTGTCTACTTCTCACTACACTGCGGGGTTACGGAAAATAATATGTCACTCGCTCCAAGTACAACAGAGCTATTGCTCTCCCATTATACCTTGCAGGTGCAGATGTGTATAAATGCTGTACTTACTGAATTGGGTTTAAATAAAGAACTGTAAGTACGGATGGGGTGATTAATGGACAGATTTTAACTATCGTGTTGGAGGTAAAGCCACTTGTCTCTTGCTTTGCCCATTCTGAGTCTTTTAGGAACAATTTCTGTAAATAGCTGTGTAACTGTTGTGGGGGGTTACAGGAGAGATAATAGTCGCAATGGTGTGTGTGAGTGCATCAGGGGTGGGTCTGTTGTTGTGCTCAGTAAGCTCTACTGTGTCACACATTGTGTAGAAGTACACTGGAAGTGGCTCTGGACCACTGAGACCCTGAGTTGAACACGTGGTTACTGGTGATGGGTGGAGAGATGGATTAATATCTGTACTGAACAAAATGGTTTAAAAAGTGAAGGACATTGATGGAAAAAAGTACTTGAACCCTTTTAACGTTTGGTAACAAGCAAATGCTTTCTCTAAGTGCTGACTAGACCTGTACAGCACTTGGAAAGTATTTTGACCCATCCCTCTACACAAAAGTGTTTCAGTTCATGTATATTTTTCGGAAGTGTCCTCAAGTTGTCTCATAGAATTTTATGGGAAACTGACACCAGACTCTGATACAGCCTGGTATTTCTGGTGTTTCAAACACTCTGCTATTGATTATCTCTATGTTTTTCGATCATTGTCAAGATGCACAACCCAACATCTTTTGTGACTGAGATCACAGATAGGCACCCTGACATTCTACTGTAGAATTTCCTTACGGAACTTGGAACCCATTGGTCCCTCAATGACTGTAAGATATCCAGGCCCTAAGGCAGTAAAGTAGCCCCACGCAACTATACTTCCTCCACCCTGCTTCACAGTTGGGATGAGGGTTGAGTGTTGGTGCGCAGTGCTTTGTTTTAATCAAAAGACAACACTACATTTACAGAAAGTTCAACAGAATGTCTCATTTGTCCACAGAACATTGTTCCAATATCATGGTATCATGTGTTCCTTATGGTAGATTAATTAAAACAGATGTCATTAAGTTCAAGAGATGCCTGCAGATTATTAGTTCTCACCCTCGAGTTTTTATGTTATGTTACTGTCCTAATCTTTTTAGGACATGTAGTTCTAAATAGTGTGCAATGGTGCTGAGTTTCTTCAATTTATAAACTATCTGGCTATAAACTGATGGAGGCCCATATCTTTTGCCACCATTTTCATAGGCTTATAGGCTTTAGCAACTCTTCTTCTGTGATCTCTTTTAATTGGGCATTACTGCACTTCAACAGAATATAATTTTGAACAGCAGATAACCAAAGTCGTGTGCTTATTCTACAGTAGAGCATGTCAATCCACACCTGAACTGATTCAATCAAGTTCCTAAGTGACTAAAATACCCGAGTCCATGTACCCTCTTTTAAGATTTTATTATCCTAGAAGTTCCATATTTTTTTCATCAATAATCTGGACTGATTTCTTCATGTAAGACATGACACTGTTAAATGTTGTGTGTGTTGTTTGAAAGGACCTATTTATTATTATTTAGACAAAGATCAGACCATTCATCCAGAAATCTAAGTAAGTCCATTTTTCAATTTTTCAATTAGTGTTGCTGGACACATCAAACCAGTGTGAAGCCTTACATCACTGAGGCTTAGTGAGATCATGAACCGTAGGACTGGATTAACACTTTCCTTTTCATTACATCAGTATTTATTCTTTCAGTTAGGATGGTTTCCTTTTCTGTGAGTCACTGATCTCAGAAATAAAACCCATAACACTACTGAGCAGAAAATGTCCTTAACAGGAAAAAACAAAACACACTGGCCTAGAATAAATTTGAAAGTCATCATTTCAGAGCCCCACATCCATGGAGCCTTTGCTATTCTACAAAGAAATGCTGCACTAAATTTAATTCAGAATTGAAATATATCATCAATTATACCCACACTACTTCCTTACTATAAATGTCAGGTGAAAAAAATACCACATGCATGATGACTTTCAGTTTGACAGACTTTCCAAAGTAATTTTCAGCATGAGTTTTTAGGTGTGAAAAGCCATTATCATAGATATTTCCTTCTTACTTCTGTTCCTTTTTATCCAAAGCAGCTCACAGTTAAAACCAGACATGCCTTACCGTAGCGGGATCTTGATGGCGATATAACGGTCGATTGCGATGGCCAAGAGGCTGAAGATGGAGCTCTGTGTGAGGACCAGAACGAAGCAAGCAATGAACAGGCAGCCGTAGAAGTATGCACAGAAGCCTGTGCTAATGGCGATGGCGAAGGGGATGGCCAACACACCCACGGCGATGTCAGCCGCTGCCAGTGACACCACAAAGAAGTTTGTGACACTCTGCAGGTTGCTGTTAAGGCACACGGCCCAGCAGACCAGTACGTTGCCCAGCACAGACAGAGCGGCAATCACCAGCTCCAGAGCGATGTACATGTAGGAGAAGGCTTCGTACTGCATGGTGGGGCAGGCCGCAGGGTTACCAGGCGGAAGAGGTGGGGCCGCACCTCAACGTCCATAGCTGCGGCCCTGCCGGCACGCTATCTCAATGGATGCTGCCCAGTGGGTGAGCGATGGCACAGGAGATCATGCCTCAGATGTCCCAGACTTCGCTATTTAAACTCCTCCCATACAGGCAGTGTTCTCTCTTGGGCTCAAGTGTTCTGGTCCTGTCTGCTCTTCACCTTCTTACTTCTTAGGAGAAGTGGCAGTGTCTCAAACCTCTTTTTACAATTCTGGCTTTGCACTAGGAGACTGCCACACAAAACTCATCATCCTGCAGTCAGAGGAGATAGAAAACAAGACATTAGATTGCAGACAGAAGTAGACTGTTATACAGAGTCCTCGTAAAAGGGAGTATACTTCAGTGTAATAGTGAGTCTGGTGGCTAGTATCTCAAAAGTAAATTACAAAGATTAAGAAGCTTTTACTTTGGGAGAAACTTTCAAAATCTTACAAAACTCCCTATATTTCAATTTAGAAATATTATTGATACGTAAACATTATTTGAATTTCAGAGTCTAACCTGGAACTATAGTGTGTAAGGCTGGCTGCACCCTGGATGGGATGCTAGTCCATCACAGAGCAATCTCTCTGTCTCTCTCTCACACACACACACACACACACACACACAACAAAGGTAATTTAGTGGCACCGATTCATTTAAAAGTTCCAACTTTGGACTGCAGGTGGAAAACCACATAAAAACAAGAGAGGGAGTAAATTCTAATATTTGTAAGGGAACATGGAAATTCCATAAAGATTTAGAGCTGGCCATTTTATTTTTTCAGAAAGTGTGTAACATGGACTGGTTCAGAACTAGCCTTGAGGGCCACACAATCCACAGGCCTTTTGGTTGTGAAACAGCTGCCAGGAGGAGGAGAATGTGCTCTGTGCAGGACAGGATACCACAAGTAGATGAAGAACCACTGCAGGGATCAGGGAAGTAGCCCCTAGAATTTGTGCAGAATTAGCAGAGCCAACTCACCCTTCAAGTATTGGGGCAACAGGCACTTTGGAGGCATGAGCATGCATTAAAGGTGGCCTGTGAGTGTGATCCACATGCATTAGAGAGCATTATGAGATTTCGGTCAAAAAGGCTCCACCACCCAGAGCTGCTGCCAAAGATTATATGATGCTTGCTTTCCATAGAGACAGCATTCCTCTATCGTGGCCATTGAGAAAACTTGCTTTAATAATTTTTCACCACACAAGGAGACAACACAGCAGTTCCTCAACTCCCTGAACTGTCTGGAACACTCAAACACATTCCCAAGGTCACACCATGAGGTCCCCATAAGATAAGGAATGGAGAAACTCGGGCCTCTTCATAGACAGAATTTCTGCTGATCATGGTGACGAAACCACATATAGATGATAAACTGTGTTGTTGCTGTGAGAGCAGCTGGTAGAACTCCCCGCTGTGCAGATCCAGGAGAACACAACTCTTCCTGAGGAATGAGAAGGAACCCAACAGAGCAGCAGTCAAGATCTCCATCCCCATGGTGGGGTTGGATCCCAAAGTTCGTATCTGTGGTGGCCGGGCGGTTCCCCGATGCCTTGCTTGCTTCCAGCTGTGTCTGGAGATATAGCCCTACACACACCCCTGAATTTTTATTCATTTGAGTTAGACAGGTTTTTCTGGTGCCTTTTACCAGAAATACAAAATATCTTTAACAGGGACATGTTGGGAAGTGTGGAGGCAGGGTGGTTCACACTCTCCCTGTGTGTTTCCTGGGCTAACTGATAATGGCCTTTAGCAACATGGTGGGTTACTGATGTGCGAGAGATACAGAGCTCCAGCATGTCTGCAGTGCACGGTGAAAATGCGTTTGCATGCTACAGGGTGGTGGCACAGGACTACGAGTCGGCATTGAGGGATAACAGAGCAGCAGATGAAAGCTGCATCACCCTGAATGCCACACTTCCTCTCTGCTGCCAACATGACACAATTGTTTGTTGGGTTTGTCTTCAGGAAGACCTTCTGTTTGGTCTGTTGGGAGAATCTAGGTTCAAACCTCCAAATGGTCACATTTCTATTTAAAATAGCAATTTATGTCCAAATTGGATTAACAGACCAATATGGAGAACATCTTTAGGACACTCTTTGGAAGAGCAGTGTGTTAGATGCATGTGTATACCAGGTAGTAACACACATGTAAAGCATACACTATGTTTAATGTTATCATAGTAAAAAATTATTGGTAATGAAACACTTAATTTGATCTGAGAAAAAAAGATAGAAAACTTGCACCCTAAATATCCCAGTAAAATACAATAATACAACATGACTGTTGAGTGTCTTTTGTGTGACTTTCCACAGTTTGGTAGTTAACTGCAAAGAAAAGTTACAGAGCCTTAATGGCTCAAGAGAGACTTCAGTTTCCTGTTTCATTCCTTATCACACTACCATCATATTCTTTCTTTCAGATATTAGGTATACAGTGCTAAACTATCTGCTGTGATTTACCTACTTATACAGCAGGATTTTTCTTTTACTGTATCAACTGTAAGAACAGTAAGAAGTGGGATTTAAGCCCAGTACCTTTGAGTGTAACGTGACAGCTTTAACCACTAGGTTAAGGGGTAGCCCAACGTCAGTCCATTACTCTCGCATCGCATACCAGAAATAACATAAACTAGCTCAATATTGCTATTTGACCACAACTGAGGGACAAGAAGCTGAGATGTGAGAGAACTGGATCTGGGAGCTTTCCCATCAGCTAGTGACAGAATATCTCTGTCTTCCTCTTATCTGAAGTGCAAAGCAAAAACACTGTCAGGCAGAACACACATGGTGTGTGTGTGTCTTCTTGAAGGCTTCAGGGAGATAGCAAATGGGAAGAAAGTACAAGGCTGGGTGTGAGATCATGGGAGGCACATGGAAAAGTAACCAGACTGAGTGAACACACAAGTGAATGTGATAGAAGAGGTTCAAGTGAGAATCTGAAGTTTACTTCAGCTTCATTTTGTCACTGTAATATATTTCTGGGGGACTTAAGACATTCTTAGATGATGCAGACTCTCAGTGAGGGTCTCCATAAAAAAACCTGTGTCTCCACATCATTATCAGAATATTTACTGCTTTGCTTTCTTATATACAGAAATAGGTAAAGATTAAACAATTAGATGCCACAATTAAAAGGGGGGAATTACGGCTGTCAGTGTGATGCTCAACAGCGGTCCCTAGTGGTGACATATTGTTCCATTAATTTGTGTTCAGAACCAAAACCAGAGCCATCGCAAGAACAAGGGACCTCAGCAACAGTGAACATAATCTGAACATCATATATCCTATCTATTGACTCATTATTTCTGCTTTAAATAAACTTCATCAGAAACAACTTTACAGCACAGTGAAGAATTTTCCAGTATTTGGTGGGAAAAAGATGAATGAAGAACAATAACTAGTCATAAAGTTTAGAAATGTATATCTGCAAATAACTAGTCAAGTCCAGTAATGTGTAATATTTACCAATAACTAGTCAACAAGCTCATTGTGGTATAATATGTATCAGTAATCCGGGAGTCAGTTAAATATAACAATTTATTGTTTATTGTTGTTATTGTTTATCTATTGTTATATTTTGTTGTTTTATTTCTTATACCTGTATTTCTTAATGTTAATGAATGTTAAGTGATGAGGATGAAAAACGCCCCATATCACTCATCACTCCACATGGTCACCCACACACTAAACTTCACTTCTGTGTTTCGAAGAGAGACACAAGGTTTCGAACCTGCAAAGACAGGTATTTTTTTATTCAAAATAATTTTTTCTTATTCGGATTACATTTTGTGTTAGGCGGGTTTTAAAGGCTAACCTCTCGCTACTAGTTCCGCTCGAAAAGCGCCACTGCTGGGTTCAGACTGAGAAGCCGCCTAGGCGGGCGCACTGAGAAACGGTTCGAAAGTGAGTTAAGGTCTCAAACGATAAAAAGAAAAATGTGAGATCATTTTAAAAATAATACATTATCTGTACTAGTAAGACAAAACATGCAAGTTAACATTTCTTTTATTATCCTACTTATCTACTGTGCTAATTTCCAGCGGGACGGACACATTGCTGGTGAGAAGGAACGAGAACAAACTTACATGTCATATGGATCCGTTCAGATGTGTGCAGTTGAAACCAGAGAAAAGCACAAGCGACGTCGGCGATCGCGTCAAAACAGCAGAGTGTAACACGTGTGAAAAGTCAATCCTTTGCTGATGTTTGTCATACACACACGCGCGCGCCCGCACACCAGTTCACAGCAACTGATCTCTCCTCTTCTGTCCTTCTTTGCATCTTCACTGCGTCTTCAATGTGTTCAGTCACTCAGCAGTCGCATTATCCAAAACCAGTAATAATAATAATCCGCTGTTGAAAAGAAATGGGACCCGTTCGCTCTTCACTTGCTCTTCGGCAATCAGCGTTCACGTCTCTCCACCTGCGGACAGGAAAGTCCCCGCCGGGTGAGCGCGCGGAGTTCGGAAGAAAACGAGGATGCAACCAATAGTGGGGCGAGTTCTGCCACGTGACGGACTGATACAGCAACGTCAAGCGTAATGAGGGAGAAGTTAGTGAAGGGAGGACCAATCAGAGCCTGAGTCCGCTTCAGTGTGAGCACCTGATTGGAGGACACTGTAAGACCCACTTCATCACAGTGCAGCGGCGGCGCGCACACACACACACACACACACACACACACACACACACACACACACACTCTTTATATGTAACTGTAATGTTAGTGTAGGGTGTAAGATGTCCCTCAAATCATTCTGAAAGTCTGCAAATATCCATCATTATCAATAACTGCATGTCCAAAGCAGGGTCACAGTGGTCTGGATGGGGTGCTGCCCATTCCAAGGCAGTGACACAGAACGCACTCTCCTCACTCACACGCACTTGGCAATTTACAGTCACCTGAAATACATGTCTTTGGCCTGCAGGAGGAAACCAATGCAAACCCCACTCAAATGAAAAAGGATTGGAACCTTTTTCCGAGGCCACAACTCAGAAGTTGTGAAGCTGTTCCATCATGCCAGCTTTCTGTGAATAGAGGGGGTGCACAATGTAACAGAAATGCCACATGAAAAGAGAGTGTTATTTTGAAGTTATTAAATCACAATTACAAATGCAGCTCAAAGTTAAGTTTTGTTAAGCCCAATATCAGTTAACTGTGTGTCATTATAATAGGGGGCAACTTGGGGCAACTATCAGAGTTCTAAAGAGGCCAAATAATCAGATCAAATTGTAAATTGCTCAAATTGTAGACCAATCAGTTACAAACACTGCAAAGTTATTTAATATGTCAAGGAGAACAATTTCAAAAGTAATGGCAGTTTCTGGTAAACTGCAAATGCCACAAAAGTACAGCCTCAAAAACAATCACACAGCTGAATCGCTAACCCAGTCTCAACAAAACAAGGATGGAACTTTTGGAAGAGCTGCCATTTAGAAAGTCAGTGACAAAGACACATAGCTGATGTAAAGAGCAGAAAACCTGCACCTCTGAGCACTGGAACAAAGTAATCTAGTCTGATGAGTCATCTTTCACACTGTTTCCTACTTCTGGTTTGTGTTTAGAGAAAACCAAAGGATCCCTTCAACCTATAATGTTTGCTGCCAACTGTTAAACATGTTGTGGGATCTGTAATGGTGTGGACAGCCACCTCATGCTCCAATAACTGTTCTGGAGGGTTGTGTAACAGCCAATAAATATAATGTTATTTCACAGGACCAGATGCACCTTGTGATGCAAATACTACTCCCATATTCATCATGTTCTCATATTCCAGGACAATAATGTCCCTAAAGACCAGGATGAACTTAAATGGCTTCTATGTCTTCCACAGACACCAGATCTAAACATCAACGAACCTTTATGGAAAGTTCTGGAGTGCAGACTGTGAAGTGGATTTTCACCACTTTCATCCCTCAAAGAACAGGAGGTGTTTCTTCTTGAACGGTGCAGTATTCCACTAAACACAGCTCAGGACATGTATGGAAACATTGCAAAAAGGAACGAAGCTGTTCTGAAGGCAAAGGGTGGCCTTTGCTCCTTATTAGGTCCATCATATTAATATATTGTTGTGTTTGTTATTTTTCCATTTTTAGTAACTGCTTTACCAGGGTTGCAGTCCTCCAGAGCCTATATTGGAATAACCGAGTGTAACGCTATGAAATCACACCCAGGCTGGGATGCCAGTCCATTGCAGAGTGGCCACACAGATTTGCTCACATGAACACACTTCAGGCAATTTACAGTGGCCAGTTCACCTAAAACGCCATCCTTATTCCTGTTGTATAAGGGTGTTGACAAATTATTCTTGGACTGTGAGAGGAAACAGTAAAAACAATGATGTGAAAAATAAAGAGGCCACATAAAGTAACAGCATTTTTACTTTTGTGTATTGTCCAGAAGCAGCTGCCCTCAGTCAGTCTGTTTGCATGGTATGATGATCTCATTACAAAACAAAGGAAGTCACACTATGAAGAAAAAAAGTGTCAAATATGGTGGTATGCTCCACTCATCATTTACTGGAATCAGTGTGTTTTTGCTTTCACTGTAATAGTGAGCTCATGCTGAACCTTCCAAAAATACACAGAAAGCTGGTCCTCTTAGCAGGTGCAACACTGAGTTTTACAGTAACTATATCACCAGGGGGAATATTTCTGTGATTTACACTGGGCCTATTTTAGTAATACTCGCATGAATAAGAAGTCAACTAAGTAAAAATCACATTACTGTAACTAAATCTCATATATTGTGAATTATACTTTTGTTTACTCTGAGTTTTGCATTTATGTGTCAAATGAAAATGTTTAAAATAACAAAAAACACAAAAAGTACCACAAAAATAACCTGTGATACATCATCAGCCAGCTGCCCATGTTTCAAGAGCTAGCAGGCAATAGCCATCATGTGTAAAAAGCAGTGGAAGAGACAAAGGTGCTCACAGATTAACCATTAGACATATTAATATTAATCCAAAACTGTTCCCATAGTACAGTGTGGCTGGATCACATTAGGACCCAGACAATGGGCTCCTGTGTTCTTGCTTTCTGTAGTTTGTCTTGTACAGACCTGAGGAACAACTAATTCTTCCACAATTTAATCTCTGACGTCACAAACTAATCTGCTTGTTGAGAAACACAGACAACTCTGGTGTTTAAAGGTACTTTAACCCCAAAAAGAAAAGGTCATTTTCTTTTAAAAATAAATAAATAATCTTGTATTACTATGCATACAAAATTTATTTCCATGTTTCATAAGTGTGAGAATAACATCTTCACTATGTTGAGAAGCTTGTTTAGAAAAGACAATCTGTAATTAAAAAAAAAGTTTAGGAACTGCAGGTAAATTCAGGACTGGGGGTTTTTGTCTGTCACAGTTCAGTTACCTGTGGTTTTCTGCTACTCACTGACGAGAGACAAAACGATTTGGTGCACATTCTCCAGCATTTTAAGTGAGGCCTCAGATGTTGTACTTCTGAATGATCAAGAGGCCAAACATGGATACTGCTGTTCACTTTACCCTAAATTATTATAGGAATCACTTTCCTTGATGTACTTCACCCTAAGAGAGGGCAGGTTAAAAAAATGTCTCCGAGACAGATCAAAACAAGAGTTCAAGTAGTACTTGGCCTCAGCCTTTGAAAAGTCTAAATACGGCTCATAATATAACAAATTGTGATTAATCATATTTAGAACAATAGGAGGAACAGAAACCAAGTAGAGAACTGTAGGTGTTTCAGGATGTCATTTCCCTGGCCTCATGTAAACTCACACACTAAACTACTCAAAGTTCAAGTGCTGAATATTCAATCAGGATCTCATATTTTGCTTGTTGCAGTGAAACCTGTTGTAAAAAGAAAACAAATAAACTGTAAACTATGTGGCCTCCAGTGACCTTCAGCAAAGTCAAAGTAGACTGTACTCATACATTGCCAAATTTGACTTGGGTAAAAAAAAAATACCTTCCATGTAACATCAAACAAGTTCAGCAATGTCAGGAACTGAAGCAAAATGGCCAAAAGATTTGTGCAGGTGCTGTATTCTGGATGTTTTGCTTGTTGATTTCTTCTAATACAATTTGATGCATTTTTAGTTATTAAGTTGCATTCTGTTGAAGAATCCAAAGAACAACCTCATTCTACAATGTATCAGATGCGCTTTTATTTGAAAACTGGGTTAAGAGAACCAAAAATTGTGAATACAATTTACATTTGCTTTTACATGTCTTTCATATACTAAGAAAAGCAAAAACAAAAGTATGGTTTCAAACACACAAGAAAAATAGAATACAAAGGTGATACACAATTTAAACAAAATTTGCTTTTTTTACCCATGAATTTAAAACCAAATGTAAAGCTGAAATAAAGTGAACTCCTGATGGGGGGAAAAAACACTTTAAATGATGTAATTACATTCACTGAGAAACATGGAAAATAAGTGTGTTGATATCAATATCGCTTCCTCATGGTTGCATCCCTTGGTCCTATGTCAGATGTTGACTGTAAAGTTTATTCAGAGTTCATCTTAGTTATTTTTGTGGAGTTTACAATCATTGCATTCTGTCTGCAGTGTACCTGCATACAGCTTCCAGACACAGAGAACAAGGAAGCTGTAGTCACGTGATATCAACACCATGGAGACAGCCATCTCCTTATTTCTTAACGGGCGGCCTTACACCGGTAGCAGGCAATAGCCATTGCGTGTAAAAAGCAGTGGAAGAGACAAAGGTGCACAGTCCTCAGAAACATGAACCATGGTAGACATGGACATAATTGGAGAATGTTTCTGTGGGAACAGTATCTGAAGCCTGTTTGCAAGCTCTCACTGCACCCACCACATTCTCAGCAGCTTATAATATAAAAAGCAACTGACAAACCTCAACATGATATCCAGTACGTATTTTCAAAGAATTGCGGTTGACTCACAGGGGCCCAAAACAGGGCATCCACCCCATAAAAGCAGAGCACCATCCGAGGTCGATCTGTGCTTCCTCATCTCTAATGGGCATGTGATGTTCAAGCATAGCTAGAGGATACGACACAAAACACAGTGCGACACTTGGAACTGCAGGAGAACCTGCAGTCAGGAAGGAGTTGTAAGACAGTTGGGCAGAATTTAAACGACCCTCGATTGCACAACCGCTGAAAGCAAATCCGTGTACAAAAGCAAACAACATTCCAACATCCAACATTCCTCTGCACAACCATGCCCAGTATTTACTACTCTGTCCACAACACCTCAGGCCTATGCTTGTGATATGTTAGAAACTGCGTTCTAAACTAAGATTTTTGGGCCTTAAATTTAAATTGTTCAAGTGTAACTGTACCTACAATTGATCCTTTGTATTTGAACTGTTACACTGTAACTTTAAGCCCTTTACTCTTCAAAGCCAAATCACCAAAGTGTTGTATTTAGGCTGCTGCACTAACAACACACAAAATTATTTTTCTATCTTTCAGACTTCAACAAAAACCAGCCCTGGCATGAAGCTGGAATGTTTTGACTGGAAAACACCAATTCAGAGCAATAAATGGATATTTGCAGCTGCCTGACCCAACAAAAAACTGATGCTTCTGTCCTTTTTGGTGTGCAAGCTCCATGGTTGAAGATACACTTGATGGATTTAAATGTTCACTCTTTAGCAAAGCGCACAGTTAACAGGGCTCTTTTTTACTATTATGCCCTCTTCTTCAGCTACAAAAAATAAACCAAACAAAAATGTTTTGTGAAATGATTTGATAAAATGACCTAAACATAAAAAACAAACCATGTTCTTACTTTGCTGAGATGTCAGAAGACTGACTTAAAGAGAGCCCCTTCTATAAGGCATCCAAACACTGTAAACACTGAATCATAAGAGATCAATATGGACAGCTGCATCACTGAAGGAGTCATTTCATTCTTCATGTTGTGCTTGCAAGTAGCAGAATAGAAAAAATGAACCGTAACATGTGCTTCATGATGCGACTGATGAAAAGTAGCAGTTTTCAGTAAATTGGGGTTTGTCCAAAAAAGCCCCGCAAGCTCCCAATAACTGCCAAGATTTCAACTGTCTGTCAGTCTCTCACACTACCAGTGTCTGCCTATAAAACATGATTATAGCTTATTAAACATTCTGTTTTCCCAGGACTTCACAGACCACATCCCTGTCGAGGATATCCTATCCAGGTTATGGAGTGACAGCAGGCTGACACTGAGCTGTAACCTAAGACCTGATCCTGTGCACTGGTGGGCAGTTATTGTCCAATTCTGTCATTTAATTTCTCGCAGACAGAGAAAGTAAAACAAAAAAAAACAATAAAATAAACAAAGCACTACAAATGTGACTTCGCAAGATGACAAGGTCACCTCCATAAAGCTTATGATCTTGGCTGGTTTCCTCCAACCCAAGTAGTGATTTGGTGCAGCTGCTCAGTGATTGCTGACTAATCCTTAATGTACTCACTAGCTTCCGTTTCACCAGCTAATTCTGTGGGGAAAAAAGGTAAAATACAGCATAAATGTGAAATTAAGACTTTGTTCACCTCCACATGAAGCCCTCTTTGGAATATTTCATCCAGACAGATTCCGTTCAGTCAGGCACTGTGTTGGGCAGACTTGAATCCTGCAACTTCAAAATAAGTAATAAAAAACGTCCACATCAAGCACTTCAGAAGCCATTTATAGCTGAAGCATTAACTCATACTGTTGTCTTTTGGATAATAATACAAGGAAATATTGGCGCAGAGAAAAGGCACAGAGGTTGGGCTCTTTCAGAAGCAGGAATGATGACTGGAGAAAGGATGACTTGATTCACTCCTCAGCAGCCACACAGCTGAAGCAAAACTCTGGCCTGGAAAAACACTTTAAAGGGGAAATATCCTGGGTGAAATGCTGCAGAAAAGACAAGCAGGAAAAATCAGGCTCTTTTTGATATCCAGCAGCAGAGTCTCTTGCGTATGCTGGTTACCCAGGAGGTATGCTATGAACCAGTGCTGAGGGGATAGAATTGAAGGGTCCGAAGGTGTTGAAAGGGGCTTTGCTGCAGTTTAGGTGCAGGCGGCTTTGCTAAGCGAGAGTCAAGTTTCAAAGTACTTGTATATGGCCGTGACGTATGTCATTACGCTCTGCCAGTCGGGCCTTTCTGTGCGCACCATCTCATTGATGTCCTGAAATCAAGAGGAGAGAGATTAATACAGAGGTTCTGAACAAGGCAGTCATTAAGTGCATTGTGAGGCACACATCACTGCTGGCGCATGTGACTCTATGTAGTTAAATCAAGCCACTGCATTTTCATATCTCTGTTACTTATATCACTATTATTTGCAAACAAATTCACACATTTTAACCTGCTATTCTCAGCTGTGGTAAGCGGTAAAAAATACATGGGAGAAATAGTGCATCATTCTTCAGCAGTGTCTCTCTAAACCAACCTTATAGTTTATGTGCCTCAATCAAGCTCTTTATTGAATTAGTAACACAGTTCATGTCATTTTAAACTGAAAGTGTTAATCAAGGAATGACCACAGCAAGTAAAAGGATCAGTTAATAATACTTTTCAACAGTTTCACTGAAAACTACTTTTTTATGTTTAAAGTTTAACAGATATTCACAATAAAAATTAATCTTATTAACATAAATGAATCTGCAACAGCTTCAGGATATCAGTGCTGTAATAGATTTCCTTCAAAATAATTTCTGTTAAAAAAGTGAAAACATCTACACTAGTCAGCAAGTAGTGTAGCCTTTACAGATGCTGCCTTGCTACTGAAGGCACCAAGCTTGAATGCAACCTCCTGCTGCAGTACTCTTGACTAAGGAACTTACAGAATCGATACAGTAAAAATTACCCTGCAGTATAAATAAACTAACTCAATGGCAGTGCAGTGCTTGAAGAACCCAGACTTCCCAGATGGTTTGTCTTTCTTTCAGGTTTCCAGAAAATGGATCATTATGCATTTTTATGAGTCTTTTTATGGGGTAGGGTTGTCAGCTTCACACTCTGCCCCCAACCTGGAGTACCTATGCCGACAATTTAGAGTGACCAATTAATATGAAAAACGTCTTTAGCCTGGGAGGAAACCCACACAGACGACCTGGAGTCGAACCCGTGCCAAAACACCGCAGACCCTGAGAGGAAGCAGCCTGGCACCACCTGCTGTATAAATGGGTAAATGAGCATAAGGAGCTTAACACTGAGCAAAAGTTGCTTTGGAGAAGTGTAAAATAAATAAAATAACATGACACTGTGACATGATTTCAACTGTTTGATTTATGGTGTCAACAGTTCAGCCAATTAAGGAGTTGATCACCAGTCAGAAATGATGGTGGGAAACACAGTGTGGAGCATGCCCATGCTCAGCTGTTCATTTCAGAAGGGTTTACAATTTGGCCTAATATTCCAGGTAGCCCGGCATCCCTCCTAAGGACGGCCACATGACATGCTGCATGGGTAACAGGAAGTCACAGAGCAGTTAACAACGGGTGCAATAGGTCAGAGAACATCCTCCATCTTACAGATACAGGCTCTAAAAACAGCCTGAATGTGGGCATGGCAAGATTTGTGCTTTCTCTTTAAAAATCAAACAAATAAGAGTTGATTGATTCAGATCCCAATAAACCGAAACATCTCCTGGGTACTAGCAGTCACTGACAGCTTGTTACACCTTCAGTTGCAACAGAGGCAGTGATGCCTTTTAAACTTGCTCTAATAATTGTGTGTGTGTGTGTATATAGGCAATTACATATGTACAGTATATTTATTACATTTATAATTATGCCAATGAATTCTAGTTTTAAGTGACTTAAGATCTGCTTTTTGAAACCAGATGCTTTCATTTTTGTTAAAACAAATCTTCCTCTATTGGTCATTTTCCAGGTTATCATAATGTCTTGCACAACAAAATGTAGAATTAAAGTTTCCAACTGAGATGACAACCATCATGAGAAACTGCCCAACATTAGCCAAGTCTGAAATCTATCAGCATGCTCTCTGCCTGGCTTCTTACTTGGGGGTTTCAACTTTTCCCTTCTCTTCCTCTCAGCTAAGCAGATTCTGGAACCACACCAAGGTAATAAAAATGTCTCAAAAACAAGCATAAAGGGCAGAAGGACACTGAAGGTGCCCTTTTGGGTAGAAGAGACAATGGCCATGAGATGTTAATGGATGTGAACCCTACTGGTCATTCTATGTGTGATAGTTTAGCATTAATGAGAGAGAGGAAAAAGGGAATCCATGCTGTAAATGTTAAAAAAAGGACAGTAAAAATTTTTTTTTAAAAATCTGTTGTGAGAAAGCTTTAATGACAGCGCTGTAGTTATTCTGTGAAGCAAATCAATGTTACTGCAATGAATCAATATGTATGAACACACACCAAAACTATTTACTTAGACAAAACAGCCTGTGCAATAAATTCAGAAAGACTGAGTAACAAGATTACAGGGATATCCAATGTGCACCAGCTGCAAAGGCAATTTACTGAAAATCACAGCTAACGTCTTTACTCTGAGATAACTTCATTTTGATGACAACTGTCATTAATGGGGTTTGTCAACAAATGGTTTAGTTGATGCAACAGATAAAAGCAAAGAATGATTACAGTACTTCAAAAGGCCAATTACTATTGTAATGCAATATTAATAGTTTTCCTTCATACAAAGAATATAACATATTAATTTTTTGTCAACACATGCTGTTCTTACATTTATGTTTTTTTGTACTACACATACTGGGTTTGGTTCTTACCAATGTGGACTTGATTCCCACGCTTTCAGCAGCCTGAAAGGCGAGTGTGAAATTTCGTCTCTGAAAGAAATGATATAAATTAAATTTTGCAGGCATAAAATAATATGAAGCATTCATTCATTTACAAGTTAAAATCACTCCAGTGTGGGGCACCATTTTCTCCTCACAAAAATAGGAAGCACCTGTGAACTTCAAGAGGATCATTATAGAACCTTTAGAGTTTAATGGTTGGTGCAGTCAATGTAGCAAAACTAAACAAAAGTATTCTTAGAAAACAGCAGCGTGGTCCAGGACCAAGTGGTCCCTGGGATTCAGGAGGGGGAACAGAGCCACTTACTTTGTCCTGGCTGTTGAGCTCCTGGTAGGGGATGTGGGCAGGCAAGTAGGTGTGTAGGACTGCGCAGAAGGCGAGCCCGTCATTCCAGCTGCTGCTAAAGTTGGTTATGTCAATATTCTGGGGAGAAAAGAGAAACACACACAACTGATATTTTCTCCACTGTTTGAGCCCTCTATACAACCATAACCAGAAATTGAAATTGGAAATTTGATTCTCACAAATTTTAAATAACAGAACGTTAATAGCAATTTTTTTAGGTTAGATTTTCAGCTACAGTTGTTCCCTGGCATAAACATGAAAGGAAACCTTTAAATTAAAAAACATTGCCATTATGGGGGGGAGGAAAAAAATTGCATATCACTGTGTATGTCACAGGTGTCACGTCCAAACAGCTAAGTTTCCATGACATTTACAGGTCACCACCTCTTGCTTCCTCTGAGCACAGAAAGACTAGACAACGTGGCTGTCTAACAACCTAGCACCGAACTGCAGCTCAGCACAGTGGTTCCTGTTGTTTTTATTCTGTTATTCTTTTGCAGAGCTGTGACTTCCTTCAGCAAACACAGGCTGACAGAAGAGAGGAAGTATGTCATGAAGCGTGATAAATGTCACACATCAGTCGAATTCCTGGGCATGAAAAGAAGGCCAGGAAAAGAGCAACGTGAAGGACAAAAGGATTTGCTTTACCCCTGGGAAGACATGAGACCCCTTCCTTGTATCACACCTTCTAAGTCCTCTGTTCTGGGCAGCAATAGAGGACAAAGAGGACTAAAATAAGAAGCTGGGGGGATAAATAAATAAATACAAATTTAAAAAACACTCCATCTCTCAAGCACAGTCCCTTACTAATCTCTGGGAGGGCAAATCATAATCCATATCCACACTTGAATGAATGTTACAATTCAAGCTATGAACTGGTTTACTGCAACTGAAATTTATGCTGTCATATTAATGCATAGCCAAAAGCAATTGTGTTTATTAATGTGTCACTGATTACATCCATTTATGTTAAATCTTGTTAGTATTTCAATCTCTGTGGCCATGTTACTTAAATATGCTCATACACATGCCTGTAACTATCACAATATATAAAATAATATAGAATGATATATACGATATCATATATGATATTTTTTAAAATAACAAATATATTATTTATTTAGTACATTTTGTTTAAAACGTGCTACTATATGGCTATCCTACCACTTTAGACTTTGCTCTGTATGCTGAATGTATTAGAAGGAGCACATCTGTATTACCAAATACACTTAGTCATTGCAATTCATCTTATCCATCTCCATGCATTGCTCTTTCTAATTCTGCATCAGAATGGCCTTTCCTTCAGACCTGTATAGAGTTGTGAAACTGTTCTATATAAAGATTTGTTTTACTTTGTTCCCAAAGTCCAAAAAGATACATTTATGTACATCATTTTAAACACTGGATTATGAACAGGTATGACACCTATGTCAGGCTAATAGACGAGTGATTCTGGACAAAGACATGCAAGGTGAACATCGGGGAAAGAGTGTGTGCACATGTGCAGGGTCTTACAGAGACTCCTCCAGGTACTCTTGTTTTTTCTGCATCCCTTGCAATATTCACATGGGTGGTAGTGTGGGCTGTTGCTGTGGCATCCTTGGCCAGGAAATATCAAGCCTCCAGCCCTGTTTTGGCACACGTGTTCAGAGAACACCCTTCCAATGAGAAACTTCCAACCCTCCAGTCCCAACAGTGTCAGAGGGACTGGCCTGAACCACCACCCTGAAGCATGGTGGAAGGGGAAGAACGTTGGGGAAGCGCTGGATACACAAAAAAAGTCAACAAAAAAATATGATTCATAATGTCATGCCGTCCGCTAATTGTGATCTCAATGTAGAAGCGGAAAACTGAAATCCTGTGGAAATACTGGTATACAACAGGCTGTGGGTATGACTGCTCCATTAGTTTTGCATGTCTACTGGATCCAAGTTGCTAACCTCTTGCTAGTCTACCTGCATCAAATAGTAATGATCCTTCCTTTAGACTCTATGATCCTACATGCAGCAGTTGGTTAGACCCGTCCTCCGAACTTACTGGTCTAGTAACCTGTGGTCATGAAATCTGCACATTCACTGGTGTAAAGACAGTGCTTGGTTTTCACCCTTCATTCAGACTGATATCATAGTAATTACGACTGCTATACTACACTCACTGGTGTATTAACAGACCAAGAATTTCACCATCCTCTCCAACTTGTTAGCTTAAGAGGCCTGGAGTTACGAGCTGGTTGTTGGACTCACTTGGTTATGACTCCACTTCTTCAAACTGGT
Organism: Arapaima gigas; assembly: GCA_900497675.1. Lineage (NCBI taxonomy): Eukaryota > Metazoa > Chordata > Actinopteri > Osteoglossiformes > Osteoglossidae > Arapaima > Arapaima gigas. The sequence continues at coordinate 500,339 of UFQX01000012.1, forward strand.
TTACCAGCAGCAGCTGAAGATAACCTCACAGTTTTTGCTGATTTACAGACCCTTCTGTCTGACCTACTGGTCTACCAGCAGACTGAGTTTAACAATCCTTTGTCAGGATTCACTTGCCTATGGGTAGCCTGTGGATATGACCCCTTCTTGGGACAGATAAAATTAGTTGTCACTCCTCCACTGGATATACTCATCCCTTCTAGACAACCATAGAGCAGGATACCATTGAAGAATGAAGTCAGACAAAACTTGACAGTCCTGCACTTTCAGCCCCTGCTCCTCTGTGACAAAACTACCTACAACTTGCAGATAAGTGCCATTTCTATGTGGACAGCTAACAATTTATGAAATATTTCCTCCAACTCAAAATTCTTCCTTCTCCCTCCCCTGCCCCATCAGTGATGCCATGGCAAGTGTTGCTGAGGAAACACATGCTCTTTGGAATACAGAGAGCCATTCAGGACACCATATGGGCAAAGGTATATGTCACAAGTCACATCCTGTGTGCGTCGTCTCCAGTGAGGCTGAAATAGTAGACTGGTCAATAAGACTCTCGGCGCCTTTAATAATGTTCATTTAAGCCACTGGATATGTCTGACAGCACAGTGGTAACAGGGGTAGCACAAAAACCAAAAATAACCATTATTGCATTCACATCCATTTCCCATACAAAACAGCAGCACAGGACATTGTAAGTTCCTTAAAGGTGCATATCTGCAAGTTGCATCGAGTCAATGTTAATTCTTAATCATATATATCATCCTTTCAGGAAGCTCTGTCTTCAACTTTGTATACTTAGTGTTGAAAGTTCTGTGTCACTTTGATTGAGTCAATACATTTGGTTGCTGGACACCTACTTTTTCCCTACATCTTTTCTAAGTATCACCCATTTTGAGAGGTTCCAATTTTCCCATGACATGTCCAAATTATGGCAACCTCAGTTTCATCATGTGTGCTTCCAATCACGAGTTCTGGTTTCATTTCATCCAATATTCATCTGTTTATTTTCCTGGATGTCCACAGTGCCCTTAAAAATCTCCTTCAGTACCACAGTTCAAAGATGTTTTCCAGCTTTCACATCCATAATAGCACAAACATTGATAATCTCCTTGCACATACATAAGCACATCTGAGAACCTTTTTCAGACCTTTCATTGCAAGTAGCACTACATAAATCTCTAGAACAGCACCATCAGTAACAAAAATGATCAGGAAACAGTAGAATGTGTACATTGCTGCTCGCCTGGCCTTTATGTGCACTCCTTTCCATGCACTTTGAATCTATTTTTGTCAGCTTTATTGTTGACAGAAAAGTTACATGATTAGGGAAACACATGGTCCAACATGTCCATTACAGAAAGCGCAGTACATTTTACCTTGGAAACAAAAATGAAAAAAAAACAGTTACTTTATCTAGGTTTTGTACCATTTTATTTTTGTTCTAGTTTCATACATGCTATGCACACACTTAGGCTTCCACAGGTAGACACAGAGACGCATACACGCAAGCTGCTGGTATGAACTGTCAGGTCATTTCTCAGCAACAGCTACTTAGCAATAATAAATCTGCTGGGAAAGAAGTGAGGTTTAAGAAAACACCACAAAGCATTGCGGATAAGAGGATAGGGAGTTTCAAACTGAGTACCATAGAAAAAGCTTGGAATGCTGATACTTAATACGAGGCACTCTGAAACAAGCACTCCACAAGTGACCAAGCCAATATCAGTAGTGTCACACGAGGGAAAAAGGGAGAGTAAAATAACCCTGTAGAGAGACCCTTTCAGCACCTATAACCACAGTTCCAGGCAACTGAATGACACAAGATAAGAATCTGCACATTAATGGAGTGGTGATGCTTTCACAGAAAACTACTCTTTCAGTTGTTCCTTTCTGCTGGAAATCATCTTTCTCACATCATCTGCAGTACCACAGCAACTGCCATCTCCTGGCCACTTCTGGTAGGGGCTTGGGGTGTAGTCCTACAGCTCAGGCTAGTCACCTTATTAAAAAATTGTTGGTACATAATAAACTTCATGAGTAAGCTGGATCTCACTTGGAGTCAGCTACCACTTTTCTGTCCTCCTCTGTGTTTTCTGGATGTCTTGTAATCTTTCTCTCAGGCTGACCCATGGATATTACTGTGTAAAACTAAATAACAATAATAGGGGAACAATCAATACCTACTCATTAGGATACTCTTAAAGCTTTAGTGAAAAATACAAATAATTAGGTGCAGTTAAATGGTGCACAAATAATCACAAATAAGCAAATTATCACTAGCTTGTAGGTAGGAAACAGCCCACATTAAAATTCTTCTCCTTTGTACATGGCAGCATATTCACAGCAAAGATTCAAGCAGTCATCCTCTTTCAAGGGCCACTTCAGATAATCAAGATCAAGGTCTTTTCAGCATCATTTTCCATAATTTGCAAATCAATTACTATTAAATTGTCATTGTAACAATCCAAAGATGTTTAGAAAAAGTTAGTAACCCCTCAGCAGCCAAGGACTTCAAAGTCTGAAGAATCTTAGTATTAAAACAGCTTGTTGAGGAGATTTCTGACTTTCATATAGATTCTGAGATTGGAAAACGATTTGTGTAAATTGTTAATCCTTGAGCTGACCGGTAAAGGAAATCCTTTAGGGGAAGGAAAGAGAAGCAATGAATAAATGAATGAATGTGAGCTTTGGACTATGTGCAGACTGAGTTACAGCCTGCTTCATTCAGTGTCATGTTTTTTGCACTACTACTCCTGGCTTAACCAGCCCAGGGAACTGGATGGCAGGGTGATACAGCAGGAATACCCCAACTGCCTTCTGTCTTCATATTATGAGCAATGTGGTGTAATGGATTGTTGTCAAGAATGACCAGTGTCATTCATTAAACTATTTAAAGGATCATTAAAAAAAAGACAGCTTTGTTACCCTCTACATACCCATCAAACTGGGAGTATAGAGATTAGAGATGCTGCCTTCCACTTTAACAGCTTAAAACAAGATACTTAATCTAAACTGACAGAGTAAAAGTTACCCTGCAGTGTAAAAGGATGCATGATTATATGATGTTTGGAGGACGTGTCAACTATATAGAAATAGAAAAATCTATGTGTAAACCATAACCCTAAATTTGTTTTGATGAAGACAGAATGCATGTTGATTATGCTCATTTGTTGAAACATAATAATATTCAAATTGCAAAATGTGATCTATTGCTTCAGTCCACACCGAAACTTCCCTCCCCTTTCCTCCCTATGTAGCTGACCCAAACGTCAACTTTACTTAATTAAACTAGAAAAGTTAACATTTTATGTGCATCCCAATTCCAATGAATTTTTAAAGGTTTGGTGACTATTTTGTAACTTTTTGGACCTGATAAACATTGTAACCCTGTGCTGTCTTATGTATCTGTGTGTATCTGTATTTCCTTGTTATGCTAATTTTGTCTGTGTTGTTGTGTTGTGGTTCTTTTGGTAACTAAAAAAAGAATTACTAAGTGCACAGAAAAATCAGTGGGGACATATTGGTACAGCCAAAGAATAACAGACGTACCCACAGATATACTAACACACAAAGATTGCAGAGTGACACAGACAACCTTAAAGAAAAAGAGGAGTAATCTGTGGAATGTGGGTTGAAGGTAGAGTACATAAAACTTCTGTTGAAGTTTTATCCAAAATGTCTAATTGCAAACATCAAGTGAAACCTGGAGATGTGCAACAGAGCATAACTCAAGTAACCCCTCCACACACATAATGAGAAAGCACAGCTCAGCTGACAGTTAGCCAGTCACAAGGGGCATGCTAACAGGTTTGGTCTCTTTTTGACTGTCACACTGCTCCTCACTCCTGGAGCACTCGCAGGGATACTGGATGGAACATGACATCCAATTAAAGAAAAAGATCAACCATCTTGTACATGGTGAATTTTTGTGGAGGAAAAAAAAACAGGCCTTGGCAGCCATTGACTATTCAGGAGCCTTCACTACTCAGGTTGCATGCATCCTCCAAAAATGACAATCCACGCAGTTCCCATGGCAATGGCCCCTCAGCTGCAACAAAGTTAAAAGTGTAGAAAAGACTGCTTGCTGACACCAAAAACAAGATTCTATGAAGATTAAAAAGAGCAGAGCAAATCACTGACCCTGTGAAAAGGCATAATGTCACACCTGAAGGAGTTCTTCAAGGGAGCTGGAGGCGGTTACATTCTTTTCCAGCAAGAACAACAGGTAAAATAATTGCCATTGTTCTCAGAAAAAGTGCTAAGAAATAAATACAGGGCTATGGAATTCCAGCAGGCTGGGAACATGTTCCACCAGTATAGCTTTCAGCACTGTTCAGCATGCATTTTAAATGACTGCAAACTAGTGCTGCCAATATCATCTGTCAAAAGTTTGGGAGCTCAGTTTACTGGCTTGGTTACAATTATACATGTAAACATTTTAATATTTACTTGGGTATCTCATGCTTATGCAGTTTTTACTAGAAACTTTTTAAACAAAGAGCTATACTTGTAGCTCGGATTCTTATTAAGAATGAAGGTCAAATTTTTCCAACATTACCCTTCCCTTTTCTGTTGCCTGAACTGGCAAATTCTTGGTTGCAGGAATGAATGTTTATTGATGTCATGTGACCCTTGATGTATGACCTTATACAGCCTGATACCATTACCAATGCACAACCATTCCAGGACCCCATACTTCAATACAACACCCACTAGGGGTCCTCCCTTGTTGTTCAAAATGCCAACCCCATCTGCCATAATGCCAACCACCAAGATCCATACCTGGTACCCTTCAGTTTTCTTCTGGCACCACTTGAGCAGCGCATTTCTCTTGGAGCCACCATACTCTCTGGCAAGCGCAGACAGGGGGTCCTTCCTCCCCTCCCTGCAGTGTGTTAGAAAGAGAGGCCAAATGTCCAAAAGGGCATCAAAGGACCACACAGGCAGATCAAGAATGTAAACACAAAAAATCCACTCTCCATCCATTGTGGCCAGAAGGCAACAGCAAGCATGTCTGACAAGTTAAAACAGGGCAATGATTTGAGTACAGGAGGTGAGGACACCATCCATGACCAGTAGCCATTAGGAGTGCATCCTCCAGTGAAGCCTCAACAGGGACTCTCGAAGCCAGCATGTGATTCAGGGAGTGAGTCTGAAAGAAGGCATCTCTACACCTACTGTTTCCTTATTAGTGCTGTGTGTTTTTTTGCCTCAAGAGATCAGACATAAAAACATCCTGACCACAGATGGAGGCAGATGAGGCTTCAGCCAACCCAACCCACTCCCACCCTGATGTCCTTATGACACAAAACTGTAAAAAGTGTGTGTAGTTTCCAATGTCAGAGTTGTTGTCAAGTTAATGGGAGATAATGCACTGTGATTAAGAGAGAGATGAGTGATGTGAGTAGATGGAATAGAAAACCAGAGCGTGGCAGAGAGGCCATAGAGGGACCAAAAGGTGGCAGAGTGGTCAGAACTCTCTCCTTAAACTCAGAAAGTCCTGGATTCAAATCCCTGCTCCTGCAGTACTACCTTTCAAGGTTCACTTATACATGAAGGAACAAATGTATTTTCTCCTGGATCACAGTGCACCCTTTAAGATGTGCACCATTAAATAAATACAACCCAAATTATATTTCTCTGGGTTATTTGCACAGCATGCAAATCTGTACTCTTACATAGCAGTTCCTGTGCTATAAAATCTTCTTTAAAATACATATGTAGCACCTCACCATAACATACCTATTAAAAGCTTATTCTTAAGAAAACTAAAAATTTTCTGGACAGATCTAACAGACAACATAACAACAAAGACAATACAGACAAACAGGTAGAATATAAGTAGGTAAATAGATATGTAGATGGATAGAATGAATAGAATAAAAACAGAAGAAACAGATATAGGTAAATAAATTTGTGCAAATAAAGTCAAAGGTGATGGTGCTGATGGAGATACTCTGGGAGGTGGTCAGTGCTGTTCAGGTCCCGTGCTTTCCAGAGGTTAGCAATCTGACAGCTGTGGCTTCCTATGCCTGGAGGTGTTGGCGCACAAGCTGCCATAGTATCTTCCAGACAGCAGTGTTGAAAAAAGATTGTGGAGAGGATGAGAGGGGTCTGTGATGATGACATGAGCTCTCCTCACACATTTCTTGTTGTAAGTGGTCTGGATGGTGGGCAGTGAAGTACTGGTGATGGACTGGCCAGTCTTCACTACATGCTGCAGAGTTCCCTGGTCAGAGGCAGTTGAGTTCCTGTATCAGACAGCGTTGCAGGAGGCTACAAGCTGCTCCACTTCCCTCCTGTAGGCTGATTCATCATTGTTGGTGATGAGGCCCATAACTGTGATTTTGTCAGCATAGTTGATGATGTGGATGCTGCTGTGTTTGGCAGCACAGTCGTGGGTTAGGAGTCTAAACAGCAGCGGGCTGTGCACCAATATTCAGGACAATGGTGTGGGATGTGTTTCTGTGGAACTTCACTTTTTGTGGTCTGTGGTCAGGAAGTCCAGGATCCAGCTGCACAGGTGAGTTTGCAGTATTTAGATAAAGTGATGACAGTATAATGACTAGCTGCTGTGGGACAGTTGTACTGAATGTTGAATGGAAGTAATGAGCAGGATTCTAATACAACAGTCTTTACTCCTGAGATGCATAAGGGCCATGTGTACTGCGGTGCTGATGGCATCCTCAGTGCATCTAGACATACTTGTGCAGATCTACCATGGAGAGTGGGGTGCAGGCCCCGATGTGCAATATGACCAGTCTCCTGAAGCCTTTCATGATGACCAGAGTAGGTGTGACGGGATGGTAGTCAATGAGGCAAGATAACAGTCATTTCATAGGGACTGGAATGATGATGATCAATAGTAAAACAGTAGTAGTAGTTGTAGAAGTAGTTGAGGACAGCAGCCTGAGCCAGAGACATACTCAGAGACACACAGGGCTAACTGCCCCATCTGGCCTGGAATGTGTAAAGTTTTGTCCTGTTGAGTCTTGCCACAAATTCCGGAGGCTGAATGTCCCCCAAGGTGGACATGACATGCCTGAACCTCTATATGGCCCTTCTTCTTTCTTCTTCTTTTTTTCCTATCTGACTGCATTCAAGCACATTCTAATCTCCTCTCTTTCAAAGCACTCATTTACAGAGGTGATGGAAACAGTAAGTCATTTTTTAACAGAAAATTTAAATTACATTGTTCAAACCAATAAAAAGGACTACATGAGATTTTAACAGTGAATTGATTTTCTCTGTGCCTCTGAGAGCCAGATCTGTGCTACTGTTTTACCGTCAGAGCAGCATTAACGCACTGTTATTGAGAACATAGGCCAATTATGGACATACAGAAGAGGGCTAAATGTGTTGACTTCAGGGCCAATTGAATGACCTGCCAGTATGCACCCAAATGGCTAGGCATTTGGATAAGGAACTTAGCTCTCTCAACTCCTCATCAAAATCTGCCTACATGGATTGAGTGCAAAGTTTTAAACCTACTACTGTAAAACAGACTAGCAAGCAGATATCAACCCAGTGGAACCACCACTTCCTATACTGTTGATGAGGCAGGTTTCATTTGTACCTGTCTATTCTTATTTTTATTATCGTGCATAAACATGAAAATATTGTTTATCCTTTCATGCATGCAACTGATGCCATTCTCCATACTTTAACTTATGTTTGTAGTTACTTCTACTGTAACTCAGTCATTTTCCTTTGAAACATGGTAATTTGCATATTTAAGAATACTTTCAGTGGGAAACTGAAGTTTTGGGATTTAAAGCCCTCAGAAGTTACCGTAAAACATAATATACAACAAATACATGCTAAACTTTGTGAAAATGAGAGAATATTCAGTTTGACACTTTCACAGTGCCCCCAGCAGCAAGACACTTTCTTTCATTTCTTTCAAAGCACAACCTACAACTTCAGGTCTAGCAGTACAGCCTTTCTTTTACCATCTCCAACAACCTTTAGACAACCACAACACTTCTTGTCACTTAGCTCCACCGTGTTTAACTGCAACACAGTATTAAACACAAAATGACTCACACAAGAACAAAAAGAACACATAACATGTCTTTCAGCTGTTGGAATAGGAACACGTTATTTCCAAATCACACTTTGTTATTGACTGCAACATATCTGTAACCACTATGTCACCTGCTGCCCCTTACTATATCTGGGTAGTAGTTTGTGCCTGATAATATTTTGAGTTCTGATGTTAAGTTCAACTTCAATAAAGTCTGAGAGGGAGAAAAGGTAGGTCAAATACAATAAGATCATCAACTGTGGGTAGTATTTTAACTCTGCTTTACAGCAAAAATGTTGACCAACCTTGAAGGTAAATGGAAAAGGTGAATATGTAAATAAGAGAAAGTGGACAGAAATTAAGACCAAGAATGAGGAGAGAGGAGAGGTGGGGGCATAAACAGGAGTTTGATTTACTACAACTGAGATGAGCTAGTCACTGATACACAAAGAACTGGGGAGACAGAGAGATTGCATGCAATGGAAGAAGATAAAGAGCTAAGCAGAGATGACAAAGAGAAACAGTGGTGGAGAGAGATTAGGGAGTAATGAAAGAAGGATGTACACATTGGGAGAAGTTGAGAGGTAGTGAGAAGAGAGATAAGAAATGTAAAGTAGATGAGGTAGACAGCTAAGAGATGGAGAGATGGGGAGTAGAGGACAAAGATGGGGAGGAGGTAGGAGAGACAAAAACATGGAGAGGACTGAGGAAGAAGAGGTTTTATTTGCTAAACTCAAGCTGGTCACCCAAGCAGCAACAGTGAGTAACAGTGACCACAGCTCATGTTTTTTGGTACTCTGACAATTCACAGTAGCCTACTGGGCACATATGGCAGGAGTAGCTGTATTATCAGTATTTATTTTGAAAAGCCTCTTTCTGTTCTACTTAGACTTTGGCAAAATGAAAGCTGAATTACCATGTCAGAAAATTACATTAAAGTGAAACTGAAGTGTTGTAGAAAGGAAGTAAAATGTAGGTGGACAGAGACTGGGGGGGCATCACAGAGACTATAAAAAGGCTGAAGGGAACTGGCCAGCACCATCATAGTGAGCAAAAGGGCAGGGGGCTCCTACCGCAGACGGCTGCGGGTGGTTGGGGTGACAGATGCTGTCGGGGAGGACGTGGACAGGGAGAGCTGTGTGGGAGCAGAGCCAATGGCCATGAGTGACGCAGAGGCGCTGCTCTCAGGGGCAGACAAGTCCCTCTTCACCTCTTCACTGCTCCGACGGGATGCTGAAAGAAACAACCAGACCCACAGCCAAAAGCAGAGATAGAGTTAGCAAGAACAGACAGCAGCTGGACAGCCTTAAACCTGAAAATAGCAATAATAGTAATAGAACAGAATTTTTCTCCCTCTAACCTTAGGTAAAAAGAGGCATCACCCTGATTCCATAATCTTTCTTCATCTTAAAATAAGATTTGTTTTCAAATGATATCCAATATAAAAATCTATCCATCCATTATCACAAACTGCTTTATCCTGTTCAAGGATGTGGCAGTCCAGAGCCTACTGAATCTCCTAATCATTGGGCTATGATATAGTCACACACTGTAAGCAAATTAGATTGACCAATTAACCTGAAACATATGGCTATGGACTGTGGGACGAAACAGGAGCAACCAGAGGAAACCCATGCAGACACAGGGTTCAAGATACTCTGTTTTTACCAATATTTACTGCCATCTGTTTGCTTGGTGGGTAAAGCCCACCCAAAAAATAGGACTAACTTAACTTAACTTCCTTTCACAGTTTCTACAGTTCTTGTCTGGTTTTTAAGAGTCAATGATCAATAAGATAAGAAATATTCTAGATTTACGAGATAATTCTGATAATTCTGCAGACAACTTTTTCTGTTATTTTAAATTTTGTTTAGCTTGAATTTAATAAAAACATTAAAAGGTCATAGCTATTTAAAAGTATTGGTTTAGCCAAAGTTTTTATAGAATGTAACCAGTAAACAAATAAAGAAACATTTGTGTTAAGCATTTACTGACTATGATTTAGGGTTAGTGACTTTAGAGTTATAGAACAAGTTAAAACAGATGTCTGATCCCAACTGTGTTTGCAACCTGAGCAACCAGCGTACAGATACACATTTGTGACAAAGAATGATTTGCAAGTATAAATATCAGAAGGAGTGAACATGAAAGCTTCCTGACTTCAAGTGAAACTCATTAACCACTACGCCAACCTGATGCCCTTTGGCACACTGCTGAGCTCTGTTAACAACTGTCACGTCTCTGTGATAAGGAAAAATACCAGGTATTAACTGATATCTCTTTTAGTGAATGCTTCTATGGCACATATCCTAACCTCAGCCTTGTCCAGCTGTCAGCCAGGATGGTCCTCAAAACAATAAGACAATAGAGAAATACAAAAATAACTTATTATGCAGCTTGTGGTGGTGACAGTGAGATGGGGGAGGGTGTGAGTTTGTCATAAAGTTACATGTTACGTGTGAAGAAAGCTCAGCTCTAAACAGACATCTTCACGCATTAAGGGTTGCAAATTCCAAGTTGTACAGACCAGGTTCGTCTGTGTGAGATTAAATCAATATTTGACTCAATAGTCTTTTTATTTTTTAGGAATTTTGTCACTGTAACAAAGTTCACTGAGGAAATTCAAAGGGGAATCCCCTTCACCAAATCCCAATCAACAGAAGTGTGTGGGTCACACATAAACACGCAGTGTTCAGGTCAGTGCTGTGTGACTGTAGTGCTGTGACTGAAATAAATCCAAGACAAGGTTGTTGCTGAGTTGTTAAGAAAATTGCTTACCCAAAATTGATTAAGGAAGCCATAAACTACAGAACTATAACTAACACAAACTGAAAATGAAAGTTTCTTTTGAAAAATCTCCTGCTGTGTGTAAAATTAAATTCTGCTAATTTAAAGAAATAAAATCAAAAAGAAGGCATAGACGCAAACACATGGACACACACCTGAGATGGCTTTAGAAGAATCTATGGTGGTCACTCTCTGCAGGGCAGAGCCAGGCCGACTCCCAGCACTCCCTCGAAGGAGGTGCTCTGCTGTGGGTTCGAGGGAGAGAAGGCCATGAAAAGACACCGCCCCAAAGAAAAAAAACCTTGATGAACCCTCAAGAGTTGAATTCCACTGTAATGAATTCAGTGCTAAGAAATGCAAATAAATTTTGAATTCTGGGGAGGACATAGGGATGCTTACAGACCTCATATTGCAATGTGAAGTTTTGAATGCTACTCCAGCTTTAGTACCCTTAATTGATAAAAAATTCAAGTAAAAATTACGATTTTGCAGAAATTGGTAAATCATTATAAGTGGTATACAAACCTTATAACACTAAGTCAAAAGACAAAGATGCTAGATAAATAAGTAACAGTACTACATAACTGAGCCTGACATGAAATAATATTTCTTCCACTGTGAAATAAATGTATAAAAAATGTTTACTGAAGTAATTGCATCCATTTCAGACAGTGCCTAATGTGCCTTCAAGATTACTCTTGGGCAAATTCTGGTGGAGCACAGAGTCCTTGCTGAGCCCCACAGATTTCTCACCATTTATCGGTCCTCTTGCATCCACATGCTCTGGACTATGGAAGGACTGATGGGCAGCTGAACAGGAAGTGGGACACGGGTGGTCATTCTTCTAGTAATAAATTAACCGAATCCTTATTATACTCAGTGACTATAAACATGACTGCTATTTATTACCAATGAATTTAGCTGATACTTTTCTTCCAAAGCAACTTACAATGTGATGTTTGTAAATGAAGCTGCTTACAGGGATTTATCCATTTATTTAGCTGAATAATTTTTGCTGTATCAGAGTAAGTATCTTGATCAAGGTTACTATAGTAAGAGGAAGGATTTGAATCCAACTCTTAACTACGAGGCCACCACTATAAGCACTATGCCACCTGCTGCCCATGATAAAGGCTCACTATACTTTAGCAGGTATTAGAGCAGATTACTTCAGTAAACATAAGGCAAGGTATTTATGACTGCTCTAGAGGGCATGTTTGATGATTAAATGGAGCTTAATGCACTCTTGAAAGGTTGTCCAACAGGAGTTCTCCGTCAAAACAGCCAGCTACACTGATGGTCTGGTCTGGTCGAGAGGTCGGCCTTCCCCACGCGACTCCACATATGACAAGAAATTCAATAACTGACCCACTATTCAATAACTGATCTGCTTGGATCACATTTTTGTAGGATCATGCCTAACAAGTGGAATTTTTGCAAAATAAAACATGATTTCAACAGCACAACGTAAGAATGACATGTTAAGGGCAAAAATATGGTTAATAATCAGTGTTAATTTATTTAACAAATGTGATAAACTCATCCATTTTACTACACTTTCAACCAAAGCCAGTTACAGGCTTTTTAGGGTGAGGAATAAGAGCACTAATGATTTTATTTAGTAATATAATAGGGCTCAGAAATCTTGAGCTCCTTTGGGAGTTTGACATAAAGGATGTAATCACTCCCCCATCAGTGCTGTGTTTAGTCACAATGATATGACTATTATTACTTATTCATTTAACTCCCAACTTGATTCAAATAAACTTAAAATGTTAGCCTAGCATAATAACATAATTACAGTGACTTACCCATTTATACAGCCAAGTCATTTTTATAGCATCATTTCATGGTAAGTACCATGACCAAGGGTACTACAGCAGGAGGTGGGACTGAAACCTATGTCCTTCAACTGCAAGATGACACCACCTGCAGTTAATTAATAAAACTTCTACAGAGCCCTCAAGGCTCATCACCAGGACCACAGCTGCACTGGAGGGACATGCTCTGGCCACATAATTATGCTTGACAAGCGAAATGAAGGGGAGCTTGACAGCCAAAACCCAAGTACTGAGGACCCCCCAGGGCAGGGGACACAGGGGCAAGGGGATGGAGGTGCTATCATTCTTGAAGCATCAGCCTGAAGTTGGGGGGAGGGGGTAGAGTTTGCTTTTGGATGTTTCATATGGTGAGCAACAAGAGGTAAGCAGGACTGGAATTCGTGGTCGGGGCTCAGGGTAGACACTAACATGTTGTCACGGTTTCTGTCCTGAATTGTTTGTTTCCTAAATGATGTAGAAAGTGGGCACTGATAGGACCCTTGTCTCCGCTGACCCAACCCTCTCTCTCCCACCTGTATATAACGGACATTTCATTCCTGATTGCAAATCCTTTCTGTGGGATCAAAACTGTGTGGACCTGGGCTGAATCAAGTTGTGTTCTGGTGGGTTCCATGTAACACTGGTCATGTGGCCCAGGAGGTGCCATCAGATACATAGAAAAGGCAGTGCTTATCACAGACAGATGTGGGCAGCTCAGCTGGAAAACAAGACACGCTGCATGGTGCCACCTTTCACCTCCACCTTGGTAACAGCTACAGGAGAACAAGTTCTTCAGCTCAAAGGGTCTTGCTGCTGGGGGTGCTAATCAGCTAGGAATGGCATGGTGACATAGGTAGTATGAAACCAGCACCCTCAGGCTGACAGATGGTCACATGACACTGCCTTGTTATTTTCCACATCTTATGGAAAATTTTTAGCCTTATAGATCCTTGTGTACTATTAAAATTAAATGCTGTACTTCACCTTGGACAAAGGTATCATGGCAAAAAATCCCTCAAAACACAAGTCTTTGACTTACGAGTTTTCATGTATACAAGTGAAATTATTTTATACCCTTCACTGAATTATAGCCAAATGTGTGGCTGATTTTTTGGTTTTACAAGTAACAACAGTGTGCAGGAATTTTGAAAGTTTAGGCCAGTTATAATTCTGACTTGTAAAACCTAACTTTACAAGCCGATTTCCAACCACACATTACACTTGTAAGTAGGGGGACACCTATAAATAACCAAGAAAACAAATTTGGACCTTTTTGCTTTCGATTACCTCTCAGAATATATACAAAAAACTGAATATAGAATGACCATATTATAAAACACAGTTCCTGCTTTAAATCAATTAAACTAGTTTAAATGACTAATGTGACTGGCTTGTTTTCCTACAAGGTTTGCATTTAATAAACATGAAGTCCTGTTTTTGAACACATTTCACTGCCCAGCCAAAAACTCAAAATGGAATGAGCATAAATCACAGTTGCAGTTGTTGCTGAAGGTTCATGTGGAGGTGAGGTGTGTCTATGTGTGAGGTGGAGGGTCACTCACCTGGAACACTGATCTCTGTGTAGCTTGGCCTCTTGTCACTAAGTGCAGAAAGGGGCTTTGGTGCTGACATTGTCCCACTTATGGAGTGTCTCTAAAATGAAACAAAAAGCACAGTGCACTATGGTTGCGTTGAGTCATGAAACTAACCAGCGTTCAATGTTTGTATTTATTCATTTAGCGGATAATTTTCTTAAAAAAGATTTACAACTCAGAGTAAACCAGCAACCACATAAACCACATTAACCAGCAACACATAAAGAGCTTTCGACAGACACAGGACAGCCAAAGCATAGCTTGTATGTTTGATACTGTCATGTTGCTAGTTTGATCCTTCAAGTAACTGCCTATAGAAGTGACCTTCAAACAGCAAAAATGTTGATTATCTTAGGAGATCGTAATGGACTCATTAATGTAGCTGTCAGGAGATCACGTTTTTAGTTTAAAAGAAATGGGTTGGAGACCCTTTTCAATGGGATTCAGTAGTTCATAGGTATAGAGTATGTTTTGATCTCGTGAGTGGTACCACCCTGGGTGAAGACAGATCCATCCAAATGAAGGTGGTCTTCTGATAAGATTAATATACTGTATGTCCCAACATTACCTGGATACCCTGATTGCTCATGTGACACCTTCATTTCAGGTTATTTGCATACTGGATAGTTTATAGCCATCTGCACCTCTCAAAACTTCCTCTACCAATCCATATTTAAAAAAAGTTGCTTAAAGGCACAAAGGCAAGGCCCTGCCAGAGACCTAACCCCATAACCCTCTGGAACTCCAGCATTCCAGTCCCTTAAGCACCCTGAAACATGCAGTATGACACACTGCTCCACACATGCTAATAAAACATCTTCACTCCAGTGAACAATGTGTTATCCAACCTTTGACTTCAATGATTGGAAATTTAAAAAAAAAAACACAATGAACTGAAATAATGACAACCCCATTAACAAGTCTTATTGCAGTGAAATATGTAAAGATAGTAAAATGACTACAGTGTAGGACTCACAGTAGTAGACCTCACCCACAAGTCCTATACAGCGCAGCAGTAGTGGGATTTGAACAAAGAACCTTCAAATTAAAAGGCAACAGCCCTAGCCACAATCTTCCCAACTGTTCATAATTAAGGACTTTTCCCTGAAACGTCTTGGGGCAGTGGGAACATCAGCCCCTCATTGGGATCCACAGTGGGACTAGTGTATTGCTGCCCTATGGGCAGGTCATCTCCTGCTGGGAACCCACAACTGCCCCCTCTGACAGCATCAAAATAGCCAGGAGGAATGGGGAGTCAGAACTGACTGTTTATTTTGTACGCCTCTGTTTCACAGCTGGAAGTGTTTGTTTTCCTCTGCTCAGCTGCCAGCTGACTTATCTTAACAGTTAACTGTAACTGCTGATGAAGAAAAGAAAATTTGTATTGTACCATTCCCTTCTGTATTACATAATTCTCTTCTGTATTGTACCATTGCCTGGAACTTTGCTCAGCACTCTGACTCACACTGGCGCTCTACAAAATAACTGCATTTAATGCTATTGTACTGTACAAAGTTAACACCGTAACCTGCCTTGGACAAATGGGTTGACTGAAAGAAAGAATAATAAATAAACTTATTGCCATCTGCCTAAAGAAAAAACATCAAACAACAAACACTTGTTACCCTGGGACAAAGGAAATACTACATCAAGCAGAAGACGTGTCCTCCCATGGATGTGTGTGGACGTGCACTTTCTATGCAGGCTACTTCTTTCCAGCAACACCAGATGTGACCATGGCAACAGCTTCAGCTCATCTCATTGAAATCTGGACAACATCAACAGTGACGCAAAAGGTGCTTAACAAGTTAAAGTAGCATTTGGCCCAAGTGGTCAGGATGACAGTGGCCACCAACAGAAATCCATTAAAAATTACCACTTGTGCAGTGCACATCCTGAATGGAATACCATTCCATCACAGAGCACACATGGATATGTGCATGCGCTCACACACACACACACACACACAAAATTGAAAGGCATAGAAAGTTTGGGGGGAGAAGTTCACTGGGGAGAATATAACATTTTTAATTTCTACATAAATAAAAAAATTTAAAACTAAACCTCGTGTAAAAATCCAAATACCTGAACATTCCAAACTGGTCAAAAATGTTTTACCACTTTAACATTCACTGGATTCACAGCATTCAAGTCTGTAAGCAAGATATCAAATCTTTGGTGTCTTTATAAAACTATGTAGAAAGAATACAGGGAATTCACCAATTCACCTGAAACCGTTTTACTGTGGGAGAAAAACAGAGCACTTGGAGGAAATGCACGTGAACATGGGGGCAACTGGCAAATTCCACACAGACTGAACCAGATTTAAGCCCATGCTGAAACTCACAGCCTAGGAATTGCGAAAAACCAGTGCTACCTGCTGCGTTGCCGTGATGATGGTGACCTCAAAGGAAAAATAAAACAGCATCAACCTCAAGCTGTTAACACAAAGGGCTGTTCAGTAGAAACCAAAGTTACCCAGACAGTGGGAAGAGAAATGGAGTAAAGTTAGTCATGTAACTAACTCTGGCAAAGGCTCAGAGGGCAGTTGAAGACCCTACATAGTAAGCTATCAGAGCAGAATAAAAGCTACCCATCTTCCAGGCACATGCACAGAGAGGCCTGTGGTTAGGCTACAGAGAAAAGGAACAGGAGGTAGCAGACACTATATAGCTGCTATTGGAGTCTAAAAAGTGTTGCATGGACAAACAAAAGGGTATGAGACAGCTGAACGCCATCACAATGTCTGTGCTTTGCTCAAGAGTACTACAGCCGAAGGTGTCTGCCCCTGTGTTGACTCCTCCTGCAGGCACTCCCAACCAGCAACCTTTGCAACCAAAAACAACAGCTCTAACCATTTTGCCCACTGCTGCAACAGATGAAACTTGTGTGTACCTTCTGCAGTGACACAATATGTGTTCTTGTTTTTCCATTTCTTTTATAAAATATAATTAAATCCTCATTACCATGTACTATGATAATAATTATTACATAATTGATTTCATTATTCAAATCATTACATTAGGCTTGTACACCAAGCTAGTTACAATGATTTATCCATTTACACAGTTGGGTAATTTTTACTGCATTAATTCAGTGTAAGTACCATGATCCAGGGTACTACAGCAGGAGGTGGGATTCAAACCTGGGTGATTCAAGTACATGGTGACAGCTCAAACTATTCTATTCAGCTGTCCCCAAAAAACCAAGGGTCTCCAAACTTGCTTCAGAAATTCACACAATGATCCAAATTCTTGTTCAACCAAAATAAAATGAAACCACTAACATCGAACCTGTACTCCACCTGAACAGTATACTTGGATGCCCTTACCTGTATAGGTGACACGGCAGCCGCTGGGGGGGTCTTCAGTGGGCTGGGACTCAGAGGGGTGCGGGGCAGAGTGGTGGCAGCTGGGGCAGCAGGAGGTGCTGCAGTGGGAACAGGAGCTGTGGGACCAAACTCTAGTAAGCAAAACTTATGGCAACATCAGAGAACCATTTTCAGTCCAGTTTGGATTTTTCTGTTTTCTTCTTTTTGACTGTTTGACCAAAAAAAATGTACTTAGCCAAACTAAACAGACTTCCTCACTTTTAGGTGCCACCTTATTAGTATTGTTATTAATGTTATGTTTTTGTTTAAGCAGTGCTTTTCTCTAGAGCAAATTACAATGTTAGCTTTGTATACTAAGCTACTTAGTCATTTACCGATTTGTTCAGTTGGTTAAATTTTGCTGTATTATTTCACGGTAAGTATTTTAAACAAGGCTATGAGAGTGGAAGGTGGGATTTAAACCCAAGTCCTTCAATTACATGGTGACAATTATAACAACTACACCACATGCTGCAAACAGGCTGTATCTACAGTCTGACACCTTTAGCTAAGCTATAGCCTAGGTGGGTCACCTTGAGAGGCGCTGTCAAAGGACTTTATGAGGGTCTTGACGGTAGGCGAGGGCTCCGAGGATGTAGATGAACGGCGGCTGAGACCCATTCCCTGGCGGAGGGCAGCAAGGTCCCTCTCCACTGCATTCATGTAGTTGTACACACGGCCCCTCTCCTCATCTTGCCTGGAGGGATTCAAAAACACTTTGCATAAATTCTACACACACAGAAAATACACACGCATACAGTACTGAAACAGCCTTGGCCAGGGGCAGAAATACTCCTTACTTGCGGTTTTTGACCTCATCCAACTCCTTGCTCAGCTTTTCGTTCTTTTCCTGAGCCTCATGGAGACGTCGTCGCAGGTCCCCGATCTCTTCCTGTGCCTCTGACTTGATGTCATTGGCAATGACCACGGCAGTCTGCAGGTCTGCCTGAAACTGGCGCCACTCTGCTGACTCCTCCTGCAGGTGCCCCCAATGTAGGCATCACACATGCGATCACTCAGGCTGCTGTGATAATGACCTGTTCATGTCACACCAGCAAACTTGTGACTAACCCTAACCACTGTGTGACTGAAATCAGAATTCTAGTTGTTGCAGAAAAATGCTTACAAATAATTTAAAAACCTGCATGAACCCAAGCATCCAAACAACCCAAAAACTCACAACCCACTCTTACCCGCAGCCTGCGGTGAAGAATCTTTATCTCACGCTCCATGTCATGCTTTTGGTCCTGCAACTTTTTCACAGAGTCTGCAGGAGACACAAGAACACACTAATTTCATGTGTGTTTGGAAATGTGGAGTAGAGGCGGAAAGAGGATCAAAAAGGTTGTTATCTTGAAATAATGACACTGATCATTAATGTACATTAACAATACAGACAAGTAGTTTTACAATACATGCTTTAGGGAACACAAAGTGAAATGCAGCCATTTCTACATCTAGATTTAATGGAAAAACTAGAGGTGTAGCGTTCAAACCTGCAACCCTGGAATGGGAAGTGTTTACAACAATGCTCAACTGATTTCGTTTTCTACTTATATTACACTGAAAGGGGAGAACTGCGCATAAACAGTTCATGGGGTTATCATAACTGTGTACTTGAGACTTTTTCAATATAAGATGGATCTCTGGCGCCCCTTGGTGTTCAAAAACATGATTACAATTTCATTGTATACATTGCTAGACCTACAGAGGGATGCATTTTAATTCAAAAGCAAAACTTTTAAAATGCGTATTCATATGTAACATTTTACTTGGTTACATGGTTTGTTTGTACTGACCAACCTGTCACCTTATGGCCAAATAGCTGCTCAATTACCCTGGCAAAGACTTTATAGTTTCTTTGCAGTATTATGTAAGGAGTTCTCTTCAGGCTTACAAACAAATTTCAATAAAATTAGCCAATAGTTTGAAAAGATTCAAAATACACCCTAAAAATCCTCACAGAGACCACACCACATACCTAAACAATAACACTGCTGAAGAAGTAGATTGATAACTACAATAATTATATCACTTTAGAAACTGGCGCAAGAAAAAGCAGAGGGGCAATATTCAAATAGATTAAAAGCACAATAACAAACCAGATTCTAGACATTAAAACAAGAACCTATCTGCAAAAACAGCCTTATCCTCCCTTATGTATTCTGTGGCTGCGAAACAAGGAATATTGCATTAGATGAGGAGGAAAAGTCTCATCACTACTTAGAGAGCAAAAGAGAAAAGAATTTATAGCTATAACTAATTGGACCACATTAGAAATAAGGAGAAAACAGGGATTGGGACATGTTGTAGAAACATTATATGACAGTAAACAGATAAGCAGATAGCACAGGAAGAAAGACAGACAGATAGGAGCGGATAGACAATAAGCATCACTAAGTGGTATCTAGGAAAGATCAAATTGAGTCTTTAACAATAAAATGGAGACCGACTGCTCAAGAGAAGAACTGTGGTATTGCTGGAACCCTGCAGTTTTGGAGAAAACCAGACTGAGAGCACTGGTCCATCAAGAGGTGAAGAGATCGCATAAGGTCTGGAGTTGTAATCGTGCAGCACAAGGGCAACTGGATACTCACTCTCTAGGTCAGAGATAATGAGGTTGTCATGTAGCTTAAGGGCACGGTGCTGTTCTACCTCATCCTCCAGCTCAAAGATGGTTTCCTTCATATCACCAATCTCTGTCTCCTTCTCCTCCAGCTCCTCACGCTGCTTCTCAAGTGCCCGTTTCTGGTCTGCCAACTGTTTTTGCACCCCGTCTCGGAAATCTCTGAACTCCTCGTCCAGCTGTGTCAGCACACATACACACAGGCATGTACATGTGCACAAAACAGTGATCAATCACCTCCTACAGCAGGAACACACGGGATCAAATTCTGAGCTAATAAAGAGATATGACCTCAAAAACTTGTGTCAGGTGGTGAGAAAAAGGCTGCAAAATGTCATGTTCAAACTCTGACACAAACCAATTCAGCTGTTAAGGTTTAACATGATTTAAGAAAAATTCTGCTGTATACTGGCTCCTTCTGCTACAAACAGTCAAATTAGATATTTTACAAGAAAGATACATTTAATCTATTTACACCTGTACACTGGCATCCAAGAGTAATTTGTTCCTTGAAAAAGCTTAAATACTGTAAACTTGAATATCGGGAAGCAATTTCCATTATTTCTTAAGAGGACAATTATGATTCATTCCAGCTTCATCCAAGAAGCCCATGTTAATTTCCCTAAACACTAAAATACTGATTTTGGTATGATAAAGAACAATAAATACCAATTACCAAACAATTAATGAAACAATTAATATACATTTGTGTTTATATGCAGTTGCTTTATTTAGTATCATAAATTAATGCTTCCTTATTAGCAGTAACAGCAATAAATATTTAACAGTCAAATTTATTTTAAAAATTGAAGAAATGAAACAATACTATATGGGGAAAAAAACAATGCAATGTATCTGTTTTAATAGGTTGTTGCTATCTTACCAACTGAACAGAACTGATTAAGATCATGAAAGCACAAACTATGTTTGAATGTAGGCCACACAAGGCAAAGAACAAATATGCTGTGCGCAGACCTGCCTTGCACTTATGTTCATGTTAATATTTGTCTGATGTGCACTGGCTTTGCTCAGACAGAACTCGTTGTATTGGGACTTCTCTACTTGGATACCAAGATATTATAAGAGATATTATAAGTATCCAAGTAATATATTTTATGTTCTATATTTTGCTCATTATATTAGGAACTTGGAAAGCAGGAGCTCAAATATCAGGGTATAGGTCAATTCTAATCTCACTTTCTTCAGTTTACATATTTTATTAAATTATTGTGGCAAAGCAAAAGCAGCCTGTATCAAACATCACAGCCAATAGCAGGCAGAAAAGTGTACCTAAACAGAGATGTTGAACAGCCTTAATTCACCTCAAATTTTTCAAACTTTTAAAATGTCATGTCTGATGTTCCTGAGTGTTGGTGATAAATAACAAGATGAGGAATGTTGCACATATTTATGGGATGAATCAGTCAACAATAAGCACTGAATATGAGTTTGCGAAGACACCATTTTGTTCAGTCATTTTAAATTACTGTTATCATCTTGGAAATTGGCTCGTGAAATCTACAATGTCAAAGATGTAATTAGTACTAAGGCATGAACTCTGAAAATTCCCCTACACTTGGTTTCAGTTACGCATGAAACATGAGCTTTATATTTGCGCGTAACTTGGTACAAGGTATAAAAATAATTTCACTTGTATATGCACAAACTTCTATGTCAAAGCCTTGTATATGCACAAAGTTGTATGTCAAAGCCTAAACTTGTATGCCAAAGTATCACCATGGATACCTTTAGTAAATTTTAATGTAGCTCAAAGGGATGAGAAACATTTATTGTAAACATTTATTAAAACAAATCTCAAAATTACAGAAAAACGCATTACCTTTCAGTCCAGTGTATACTGATTAGGTGTAGATTTGTTTAGAAGAGAATCTTTAAAGGCAGAAAATAATTTTTAAAAAATCATTTATATTAATTTGCTGCTAGATAATCAGGCTACTGAGGACTAGCTAGATGGAGGTTGGATGCCCTCCAGGAAGCAGTTTTAATGTTCCAAGCATAGTCTCAGGTACCCAGTGAGGGAAGGATACCCTTACCTTGCCCAGCGTGTCCTGGAGCCGGGCCTCCTCACTGTTGGCATGACTTAACTCCTCCTGCAGCTCAACAGCCTTAGTTTCTGCCCGCTCTTTGTCCAACCGCACACTCTCTAGTAGCTCCCGGATGTCGCTCTTGTCCCCAGAGTTATGGATTGAGTACAGCTCAGCAACCTTCTGTCTCTCCTGCTCCAGCTGTGTCCGGAGGCGGCTCAGCTCAGCCTGGTCACTGCTTGCTGCTGCTTTGTACTCATCCAGAGCAGCTGCTATGGCAGCACGGTCCTGCCGCTCAGACTCCACAATGCGCTCCATGTGGTGGTTTCGCTCCTTCAGCGCACCAATGATCTCCTGTGCCTCCTTGTTGTCCTGCTCGGCCATCTTGAGTGTGTTGCTCAGGTGCTGCTGCACACCAAGCAGTTGCTCGCGCTCGAATCGGGCATTGTCGGCCAGTTCGACATAACGCTGCTCCAGCTCCATATAGCGTCCACTCTTCACGTCCTCATCCATAGTGTAGGCAATATGGTGCTCATCTAGGAGTGAACGTAGGTACTCAATTTGACGGCCGCGATGTTCCAACTTGTCACTCTGCTGGCAAAGAGAGTCCATAAGGATGACCTTTTCCTCACCCAGGCGCTCATTCTCGCCATTGAGTTCCTGAGTAATCTGCTGCAGGTCAGCCAGTTCTTGCAGGGTGGCCTGGAGCTCCTCAGCTGTGCTGTGTTGGTTCTCCTCCATTTGGTGGATGCGCTCTGTCAGGCAAGCCACTGACACTTCACTGGTATTGCCACTACTGCCCTTGCGGGAACGTTCTCGGCTAGGGGCGCCCTCTGACTCAGAAGAGGACGATGAGGAGCCAGACGGGGCATCCAGGGCATCATCGCTTGAGGTAATGGGTTGGTAGACCTCGCTTGACTCGCTGTCCAAGTTGTCCACAGAGCTGCTGCGCTGGTGCTCAGCAAGCAAGTCCTCCATGGAGCCGGGAGCAGAGCCCTCCACCGAGGAGGCAAGGGCACCACCCCGGTCGCTATGCCCACCTTCCACTGCTGGGTCAGGGCTGGCCGACTGGTACCCATACAGCTTGTCAGGCCCATCCTGTCGCTGCTCCAGGGAAAAACCCAGAGCATTCAGTCTATCCTTCAGCATGCGATTCTCATTTTTCAGCATGTTCAGCTCTTCACGGATGCTCTGATTCTGGTCCTGGAGGAGGAGCAGGGTGGACTCCACATCAGCAGCTGTGATAGCAGGTGTTTCTTTACTATGGGGTCGGTCTTCAGCATCTCCATCAGCACCCTCACAGGCAGCAAGCTCATCCTCCAGGCCCAGCTGTGCACGCATATCCCTCAGCTCACTACGCAGCTGTAGGATCTCCACGTCCTTGCTCTTGGCCAGCCCCAGCAGGTCCTTAACTCGGGCCTCTAGTGCCACTTTGTCACCTATTTGCCCATCCGACTTGGACTTGCTCATTCGGGTCTCGGACTCTGTTTGGGCCCGACTGCGGGAGCGCTTAGCCTGCGAGGCATCAGCAGCCCCCAGTGCTCCTGTGGTTGTGGACAGCTTTCGGTTGCTTGTGTTTCTGGAGTTCCGCATGCGGTCTCGGGACGTGCTCGGCTCCTTGGATGCCAAAGAGGTCCCACGTTTGCCTGAAGAGCCTTGTTGAAAGAAGTGGAAAACAACAGAACATGGCATAATAGATGAATATTCCAAGTTCAAGCAGAAGTGGAAAAAATGTTAAAATGGGAAAACCTTCAAGTTAAGTTTAGTCTATGGACAACAAATAAGACCGTATGAGGACAAACTTGCAGAAAGACTTACTAGAGCTGGTCCTGGCCTTGCAGTCTGAGATGGCAGAGGCTGCTGCCAAAGATGGCTGTGTGGAGCTGCTTTTCTTGCCTTTGGAGGCTGTACTGTTGATGATAGGCGCGGTCCCTGTCATGGCCGCCACCAGGTCGTCGTTGCTTTTTGTCTGAAAAGCCATTAAGGGGAGTCAACCCAGAGTCCCAAGACAGGAGTCAATAAATTTAATTATATGGAAGCACAAACCTTGGATAATGGTGCTGTGTTGGGGGTCTTAGTGGTAACCTTGCTTACTGCACCTGCTGCAGTGCCCTCTGCCTTGCCCCGCTCTATGCTCTGGGTCTTAACGGCAGCCGGCCTTGTTGACTTCTTCATGCTGGGCCCTCAGCTCCTCACTCATTTAGGCAGCAACCTAAACAAAACAAAGGTTTGGAAAGAGAAACCTAATGAGACCTTTAAAAGAGAAAATTATTTTAAAATAAATAAATAAATAAAGATGTCAAGGGAATGTAATCCTGACCATTACCCTGAAATGTCCTGAAGAGTACAGTTATTCCATGCGGTCCTCAACAATATGTAACATGATTTTCATTTTCACCTTTTGAGCCAATGTAACAAGCTAATGAGCTAAAGAGTAAACAAATACTCACACAAAGACCATGAAAAGAAACACTTGTATTAACCTCATCACTATTAACACTGGCAGTGATTTTTGTCCAGTTCCACAAGGGGGCAGACACTAGTCAATTTTTGAAATGATTGATAAACAACTGATTTAAACTTTTAAGTACTGACAGGCTCTTTTCTATGGAAAAACTTCAATGAAGCAGCAGAAAGGGCAGCTGGAGCATGAACTGCATGCCATCAGAAAAAGACAGCAAAAGTTACCAGATGCAGCTAATTAGGACATGCAACAATTTAAATATGCACAATATGTTCCTCTCTTTATAGGATAGGTTGAACATCCATCCATTTCTCAAAACTGTGTGTACACTGCGGGGTCCCTATGGGCTCTTTATGCTTTGTGACAGAGTTATGTCAAAAAGAACCAACCAACCAACCAACCAAGTATATTAGATTTGTACACCACACTACATTGGGTTTGTATAAGATACTTACAATGATTACAGATCTTTATTGCTGGGCAGTTTTTATGAGAGGTATTCAGAGTAAGCAAATTAATCAAAAGTATTACAGCAGGAATGGGGTTTGAAAGCAGGGTTTTTTGAGTCCAAGGCAGTTCTAACCACTATGCTACTTGCTGCCTCAAATTCATGTTGTAATTAAGAAATAAAAATGCACATTTTTAAAAATTACCTTAAGCAGATGGTGCTAACTGACATTTAACAGGACATCAGATTACAAATGTTTTAGCCTGTTCAGACGTTTTGTCACATATGGAAATACAGCATCAAATAATTTGAGGTTGACACCAAATAAGTAAAGAATTATCAATTGTACCAATTTTTATTGCTTAAGTTCAAAGAGTCATAAGCTGCAGGGTAACAAACAGGGACCAGGTGTGACAGAGGAGCCAAGTGGTTAAAGCACAGAGGAAGCTTGCTGAAGGCGTTTATTTATTACACAGGCGGGCAGCCATGCATTTAAACTGGGCCAACTTTCCACAGCCTTCCTTGCGCTTTACCGACAAAAATGCAGACTGCTGTTTGAAAACTTAAAGGAAAAACAAACAAGCAAAAAAAAAAAAAAAAAAACAATTTTCCCCCCAAGACTGCAATCAAAAGTAGCTTAGTATACAGAACTAAAATTTTACATCTCATTGGGAAAAGCTGTCATGAATTAATGAACTGAAGTCCTGTTTGCTAATAGACCGTAACCATACCGTACCTTAAATATTTTGGGATCATATCCTCTTCAAAACAAGTGCAGTGAAGGTTGGTTATACAAAAATCTGTAGTTTTCAGCGGTCAGTGTTTGATGCATCTGTTAAATTAAGGTAAACATAGTGAGAAAATTTTAAGAACAGCAACATATAAAAAATGCAGAAAGCAGACTGTCTGCCACGAGGGAGGAAACGCAGCAGCAGTGGTTTTATCCTGAATGAACATCTCGGCTCAAGGCTCAGTCAGCCAGTCATGGGGTCAGACATCACGGCATAGCTCAAATTCTACTGATGGGGGGGTTTCAGCCTGAGGTTCGTCCCTTGGCTGAGGACCCTTAGAGCCACAAGTTGCCTCCCTACAAACGTTTGGGAGAAGAGTTGCTCCTCTCCGAGGTGCTGCCCAGGCCCAGTGCCACAAGGTCTGCTGTCAACACTAACTCCTGACCACACAATCCACCCTGTCTCTTCTCCACCAGGGAGAGTGAGGCAGCAGCTGCATCTCAGACATCACATACTGCACTTGTCTCTGCTTTTGGCGATTTACATTGTTTCCAACCTGCTTCTTTTCTTTAAAAAAAAAAAAAAAACTGTTGTCCTTTCTGACCTCATTTACAGCGAACCAGAGAGCACTAACTGCTTTAATGGAGGTGTGTGTGTGTGTGTGTGTGCACGCACGTCAGTGTCGGAGTGGGGGGGGGGCTAATTTCTTTCAGCTGCTTGAAGCCTGAGCTACAGAGGCTGTGGGAGGTGTCGCCACTTCTGGTTCTTGGCCACTGCTCCAAATGTTCCTGCAGTAAACAACTGTGAGGACAATTATTACTATTATTTAGTAATTTATCTGACACTTTTCTTGAAGGTGACTTGCAGTGTGACCTTTGTACACTGAGCTATTAACATTAATTTACCCATTTTTACAGCTGGGAACTTTTAACTATCACTTCATGGTTCTTTACAAGAAAATGACTTCAACCACCATCCCACCAGCTGCCCATATTAAACCTATGTATCATTAAACAAATGTCACAGACCTAGATGGCTGTCACTAATGGGAGAGATCAGCATAATGAGTGAACACTGGTGCTTAATCCATGTTTTTTGTGAAAGGTTGACATATACTCCTTCAGTATCATGGTAAGGGGTCAGGGAGCAAAAAGCTGGGGGTGGAACCGAATCCTCAGATGACCATTAGAGATCAGAGCAAAGCAGATGGTTAAGAGCTCTGTTCTTTTCTGTATCTTGCGGTGTTTCCAGAAGACAAATCTGGCCAGGTATAAGGGTGATTATGATTACTTGAACACTGCAGGTATAAAAACAACATGGATCCTGTGAACCAGTCCAAAACAGTGCCATTTCACCACATCCCATGATCACCCTGGAAACAAAAGTGATTACTGCAAGTCTCTGCAGAAGGTGCATCCAGGCTTTTTTTTTTAGGAGAAGCTTCATTTTCCTCCCCCACATCTACTATCTTTCCCCTCATGTGCCAAAGACCCCATTCCTCCCCCCTCCCCGGCTGAGCCTCATATCTGGGTCAAACCATATCTATGGAAAACCTTCAAAGCTACGCCCTCATTACCCCCCTGCATAGGACAATGCCTGGATTGGCACTGAGAGCTGTATGTGTTGCATTGAGCCCTAAGACCATCACAGATGCACGTGTTCACGTGCACGCACGCACGCACGCACACACACACACACACACCTACCTGTGAAAGCATGAGGCTCCACAATGTCGTTGATACGAAAGGAAAAAGAAGCCGATTTCCTGTAACACTAAACTCAGGGTGGGTGTGGAAGGGGCCATAGAGCCAGGGTGGTGTCCTGTCCAGTCCCACAGGACACTAGGGTGGGCCTGAGGGCTGCTCTCCATTTCCAATCTCATTCAGACAGGGAGCAGCCTTCCACACACCCTCCCTCCAGATGCTACTGCAATGGCCAGAGAACCTAAAAAGTCCAGGGTTCAAATACAGCCCTCAAGCCTGCTGTAGAAGGCTGTCATTGGATCTGAGCCTCACTAGATATTGGAGCTCCTTTGTGTGTGGTCAAAAAGTCCAGTGAAGGACATCTTCTTTACTTCCACTTTAACTAAACCCAGAGTTTGACTGTCCTCCAGAGTCCTCTCCACCTGACAGACAGATCACTGACTTGGGCAGCAGCTGCATGGAATTGTGGGAGCTCAACCCAGGCTGCTCTGTGGAAAGGAGGGGAATTTATGTTTGTGCACCCAACCAGAACAGGATGGGTCATACTGAAGTCCCCGAGTTCCATATACCCTCCCCTCTGCTGCAGGAGTCTCCAACTTCCCTTCCATAACACAGGCTTCCTGATATGGCCAAGAAGGGTGAAAATGCTTGTGTATGTGTGTGTATGTGTGTGTGTGTGTGTGGACTGATCGTGTGAATAAGGCACTGTACTTGAGGGCTTGTAAACAGTGCAGTCCCACCCTGTCCCATGTCACCTGTCACATGACATTACTCTAACCCCCGAGAGACTACCCTGAGACTTCCTTCATGGCTGACCCCAGTGCACTGTGGGGCTCAAATACAATACTGTGAAACACTTCTAAGCCACCAACCAGTAACTGCCATGTTTCAGACTCCTATTAAACACACACCACCAGTGGGCTTTTGCTACACCTCAACACTCCAGGACCATAATCTGAAACATGATGACTTTCAAGGTCAGTCATATGACAAGGGCCCTTTCAGCAAATTTCTCCAAATTCCACATGGCTGCCTAAGAGGAAGATCTCAGAGCAGGACAGTGAAAGTAGCATCTATGTACACATCTTGTGAGTAGCTGCTGCAAAGTCCAACTGATCTGAGGACAAGAGCTACCCACCAGTAGCTCTTAAGGATATCCATGTGTGACCATGCCAGTGCTTGATATCAGCCTGGTGAAAAACCTTTGAACTCAGTTCTCTCAGGTTGTAAATTTTTCTCCTTCAGTATTTCACTCCCATTTCTAAAAATAAATAATAAGCATTTTGAATGGCTTAAACTTTATACTTGAGGAAGGAAGGGATGAAAAGGCTTCCTCCAGAATCAAAGTAACAGTCAGCTCATTCTTGATCTCCAGGGTATTTGGTGTGTGACCATGTTGATTAGTACATATACATCAATACATACCTCTCTACAGATGGGTTCAGGGATATGAATGGTGAGGCAGTGTTGCACGCCCTGTTATGAACCCATCAGTGCACTTTAGTGAAGATAAAAAATGTCCGACAGCAGCCCCCACTCCAATGCCATATCGATGCATCTTCCTCACCCTCCTCAGTCCTTTAGAAGCCCCCTGCTCCTCACCCCCTCCGTTACTCCAAACTGCAGGAATGTGTTTTGTTTGGAAGAGCTGGTCTAGAACTGTGTAAGCAGAGTTTCTCAGAGCTGCAGGGATTTCTCCCCCTGCCCCCATCACAGGAGTCACAGTGCAGACGCCACTGCCGCTAACCCTAACAACACACTCATTCCCCACCAGGAACAGCAATAGTTGAGAAAATAATATTCATTACAAAAGTTGGAGAGGAGGGTCTTTCAGGGCTACTGAGGAAAACGTGACCAAAAATATACATATTTAAATGTACGACATCAAAACCCAGTGTTCAGAGGGTTTTGCTCTACAGTACTGATCCAGCTCAGAAGTGTCCACTTTGGACCAAGGGATACAAAGGGGGTCATTGGCACTATGTAACAGCAAGAATGGACTGCAACTGCAGGATGTGGTGCTGCCGACTGTCATTGTGGAGCTGTTCAACCATTGGGCCAAATACAGTGCACACGTGCTCAGCAGGTGGGCTGTGAATGTTTTTCTAACATCCTGTATAACAGCACTGTGGAAGCAGATTTATAACTATGTCCCTGCATTTAAAACTCAGCAAGACGGATAAAGGAAAATGAACCAGCAACAGTGTTGCAATCAGACCCAGGTGGACGTCTTCCATCTTGAAACAGCAAGAACCCTGGAACAACGGATCGAGAGTATTTTTACAAAATAAAGAGAATGGTGCAATTTAGGATTAGTTATTTATCATAAATAGTAGGGGATTCAAACCTTCAAGTACACAGCTATGGCTCTAGCCGCTAGTGCTGTGTCGCATGCTAGCCAGTTTGAGTGTCAATGACATGTTTTGTAGCAGATAAAAGACAAACACTAAATGACCACATAGCAGTAATCAGAATACTGTTAAAGATGCAGGACTGTGACCTGGAGGTTATGTTTACAAATCTTGGGATGGACCCAGGCCTTGTATCAGGACAAGTAATTAACCCAAAATACTGTGATGAATGAAAACTGCAAGCAACGTGTTGTTGAGGCTTAGGAAATCAACAAGAGAAGTTGGGAAGCTAACAAAATACATTTATAGTGAAGTTCAGTGTGACAAGGACAGGACTATAAAAACAGCCACTTTCACTCACTGCTTACAAAGTCATGAACATCCTGCTTAGATCTGGACACATGTGAAAGGTAGAAGCATGCGGTTCACAACATGGTCTTGTAACCTTAAGGTTCAAACCCCCATTCTCTGTGATGGCTGCACTACTCTTAATTAAGGTTAAGGTACTTTACTATACTTGAACATAATGACACGTGTCACTACCAAATATAATATAGCAGACAGTTATTATCACTATTGTGTAAATAATATGACACTTGGGCATCAGCTACTTGCATGATCAGACACACATAAATTTGAGATTTGCGGATGCTATCACTTTCACTGTGTGTGTTCTAACAATGGAGTGTGGAAATAGGCTTCATCTCTTCCTGTATTCACTTTGTGCCTAATTTTTTTCTACATTTCAACTTGAACTACATATTCACACAAGCAGAATCAACCAAATCAGTGTAGAATCTGTAAAACATCAATCTTAAATCAGCATTAACTGGGTGTGTATGTAGGTGCATACAAATGTGTGTACAGCTGTGTAAAGGGGTGTATGTCAGTGTGTTTACAGCTGTGCACAGGGAAGGATGTCTCTGTGCAAAGCTGTGTATAGGGGCGTATGCTGGGGTGTGTACAACTCTGAACAGGGGCATATGTCAGTGTCTGTGTACAGCTGTTTACAGGGGTGTATGTCGGTTTGACTCTTCAGTCTTTCGGCTGTCTCACCTCGTTCCTCCTGCTATTCCATCCCCGGCTCCCTCCAGCTCCGGAGATACAACACAGCGCGCTCCGTACGACCCTCACACACCGGGCTCGGCGATCTGAGGCACTCCGGAAAAAGGACTGTCCGCTAAGAGCGTCCTAACAAACGGACTTTCGGCCACCAGGAACAGCGGGACCAGCCGCAGCGAGCGCAGAGCCGCTCGCCAGCCGCCAGTTACGGTTACAGACGTGTTAGTAAGCGGCAACGAGCCAAAAGTCTGTCCGTCAAGCAGCACCGCCTCTGCGCTCGCGAGCTCTTCCTCTGTGCTCCCGGTGACACTGGGAATTCTGGGATATCTATGGAACGGGACCGGGAGACTGGAGGACCGGGGGGGGAGATAAGGCTTAGAGTGGTCGGGGTTCGAGAGCCGTCCTGTAATAAGACCATAAGCCATAAGAAACAACCAGTAACCCACAGTGCGTTTCGTTCAGATTGCCCTGTTATTATAAAATGCAAAACACGAGTCGGCAGGTAAATTAGTCAAATTAACACGCGAATTATATGTAAATTACATGTACGGAAGAACCGTAGATATTGAAAAACAAAAACATACAATTTGGTTGTTGGACTGTGGCGGTTCTCTGGCCAGGTTCGCCATTCCTAGAAAGGAAACTAACGGTTTATGATTTTTATCATATTTCACACGCTAATTTAATGAAAACAGTATCTATGAATGTTGAACACTCAACATTGCAGACTCAGTACTGTTGTGTATTGAGTAGTGACAGCTACAAACTCAGTATTAAACACTGAATTATAATCTTTGAATACCTGCTCAGAATAAATAATACTGAAAAGTGAATCGTGAATACTGAGCAATGAATATCGAACACAGAGTCTGAACACTAAATGAGTGACTTTAGTGTTTTGTCCTCTGGTTGTTTTGCAAGTGTAAACCTTCTGTTTATTGTCTCCAGCTGGTGGTGTGATGCTATCTGAGGTCTGAGCAACATGTCCTATTTAGCTTTTAATTTTTATTTGTAGGAAAAATGAAGCTTGCTGTCCCACTGTGTTCCAACCCAATGACCTCCAGTGTCAGAGGGTCCTATCTGCTGCTCTGTACACACACACACACACACACACACACACTGACTAAATTGTCATTAGTGTGTACAGTGTGTGTGCGATGCCCTTTTCAGGTTGTACCTTGGTTAGCATAGCATCCTGTTTCTATGACAGGATAATCAGCACCAGATACACCTTGAATCTGAACAGAACAAGTGGTTATTAAATATGAGAAATAAATGCTACCATAAAAGAGTCGCCTATTGTCATAATAATAAGCTTGGTGTGGTTATTATACTCAGAGCTGTGTTGTATTTTACTTGTGATTTTCACCATTGGGACTATTGTCAGCTGCTAATGTTTTTTAATTTTTTTAATTGCTGTATTTATTCCAATTAATATATTCGATAATGTATAATAAGATACCATTTGATTAAGTGATCACTCAGTTTCCTGTAGCTTCAGCAATATATCTAACAGATGAGGCTCTCTGAAGTTGGACCACGGAGGAAGTTGCAGCGTGTTCGCATAGCAGATTTTCATTACCATGGAAATGACAAAGCCCACTTTAAACACACCTTGGTGGGAAACTGGGAAGACTAAGGGTGGCATAAGTGGCAACTCAGGCGGTGCTAAGTTTGTCTCCAGCACGAGTGGATAGGCGGTCAAAGGGGATGAGGACTCCTCACTTCTGGGGCCTATTGTTCTTCCCTATCATCTGAGGGTGGTTTTGTCTGCATCCTTTGCCTACTTCAGATGCAGGGGCTGGGTCAGGGTTTGGCTCAGTGGATAAAGTTAGTACCCTATACTCAAAGCATCTGGGTTTGAATCGTACTACCTGTTAAAATATTGTAGATGAAGGTACTTTCCTTGAATTGCTACAATAAAAATTACCCAACTGTACAAATTACTGTAGCTTTGCACTGTTTTTTTATTTGTAATAAATGTACACACCCACACAGTTTCTGAGTTCATTACCCATGTACAGTATGTATTTACCTATTGCTTCTCAGTTTTTATACACAAACACAAGTCCAAAAACATGCATGTCCTGAATGATGGAAGAAACCGTAAAGTAGGTATTGTCAAAATATTTCTATTTCTGATTTGTCTTCTGATAATATCCCTCTTAAACCATGTTCTAAAGCTTTGAAATAGAGGAAACTTTGATATACACCACCCAGTTCATGGCCTCTATGTCCTTTAGAGCATCGTACATGTGGTTTGACTGTGTTGTCCACAGGTGAACCCTATGCAAACCT
The DNA here is from genome assembly GCA_900497675.1 of Arapaima gigas. Taxonomy (NCBI): domain Eukaryota; kingdom Metazoa; phylum Chordata; class Actinopteri; order Osteoglossiformes; family Osteoglossidae; genus Arapaima; species Arapaima gigas. The sequence goes on from UFQX01000012.1 coordinate 533,665, forward strand.
GGTTGTCCTGGACTGACTGATGGCTAGTAAGGGCTTGAGCTTGGGACAAAATGGTTATAGGTGCAAACACCACAGAGGCATCTTGTAGTTGAGCTTTCAAGTACATAAACTTAGTAGGGACAGCAGGTGGTCTGCTGCTCAGAGCAGTCATCTTGCAGTTGGAACCCTCCAGGTTTAAATCTTCCTTCTCTGCTGTAGCACCTCTGATTAAAGCACATACAGTGTGTTGATGGTAAAATGACCCAGCTGTATAAACTTGTAAACCACTGTCAGTAACTTAGTGTACAAACCTCACATTGTAACTTGAGTCGAAGAAAAGCTTTGACTCCCTGAATAAATTTAAATGTCACATGAATTCTTTAATGAAATTTAACAGTTGTAAGCCCTATTTGTTGCTTTAGATAAAAGCATTTGTTAATCAAATAAATCTTTTCATATCAAAATGGATATTGGATTTAATGATTTGTGATTAATAGCCAGTCACAATAATGGCACTTATGTCATAAAATATGCAGTATCTTTAGGATTCAGAATTAAATCAGAGTCCTTAATGTGATTTCCTGTCTGCTGAGTCACCCTCAGGGATGAAGTTGACACTAAGCATGATGGGTAAAATGAGATTCCAAGGAAACATGTTACATAGGTACAGGAGTTTTTATTTAAATTGCTTTGTACAAAGAGGTCAGAAATGCCTTTTGAAATTTTCTTCCTTATTTTCTTGACTTCTGAGTATAGCCTCCTTTTATACTTTTATCAGAAACAAAAAACTGGCACTGAAAAATATACAATAAAAGAACATTCCAACTAAAGCTTTTATGCAGCTGCTCAGGTATGATCTATTGTTAGGAGAACCACGTAAGAAGGTGAAAAAGATCTGATTGTAAACTGTGCTTTAAATGTGCTCAGATTTAGGATACTTTTACATTACTATTGGGGAGCTGCAAAAGAAACAGAAATTTCAGGTTATGTGAACATAAGCTGAGTAAACTTTCTGTCAAAACATTCTAACAAAACTCTTTATTATTACTGATTATAAATTTAAATCTTGATTAACATCTCAATAAATAAACTCATGACCTAAATATAAGCACATTTTGGAATAAGTACTCTAAAATAAAAATAAGCTAAATCAGTCTTAAATCAGACATTTTTACATGGACCTTGATCATTTCAGAGAATGTAATAAAATTCCACTTGGCCCCAGACTGTAATAAACAACCAATAATTTCTCAACTTCATTTTTGATAAGAAGCTTCTGTGATCACAGTGCACTTCTGGAATGATACAAATAAATAAAAAATAAAATAATACAAAAAGTGTTACTGTGCCCACATACAATGTTGATAGACTTGAATGGATCTGTGGTAATGGAAGTCCTATTTGTGTGTATGCGTCTGCATGTGTGTGTGTGTGTGTGTGTGTGGGAACTTGTAATATGCATAGGAAGAGCAGTGCCAAGCAGGACTCTATGCTATTTCTGGAAACTTCTAACTGTAACTTTGCCCACCACTTAAGACTAGGTGGCCAAACTCAAGCTGAATAAAAGCAGAACATTGGAACATGAGAGTGGGGTCATGCATTTAATGGTCTCAAATTTGGGAAACTCAAAGGGATGCAAAATTAACCGCTGAAGGAAAGTGCCTTACTAACACCATTACTGCAGTTTCTGGGCAACTCCTCTGGATCCGGACCACTTTGAGAACATGACTGGTGACAGACCACCCTGGGGGGGACTTCCAACTGGTATCCAGCACAGACGGAATGCAAGTAGAAGGAAAATATGAAAAGAGTTCAATAACCAACTGTGTCCAGCTCTTGGAGGCAATACTGTCCATTTTGAGAAGCAGGTTGCTAGGGTAACTAGATAAAACATCCTCCATATTCAAGAAGAAAGTGCCAAAACAAAGAGCAAATCTAATGTGACCCACATAACTTTACTCGCACACATCATTTTTCCTTCCTACCCATCTAGAGGAGTCTTACTTTCACCCTACAATCTTCACTGGTCCTGAATGTGGATCTAAAAGAGCAGCAAATAAATAAGGACACTGGGCATATCAGCCAATCAGAATTCCCACAAGATGAGCCAATCTGAATGATTTAAACTATATACCTATTATGTAATGTACAATTTCATCTGCTCAAAAAACCAGCATCCACAGAAACAGAAACATGAATGTAGCTACTGCGTCTTTTAAGGAGAGATGTTAGGTACAGCAACAAAATTAAATCAACATGCCTGCATGTTAGAGATATTAAAGAAAATAAATGGGAATAACACATGCTTCTTTATATCCTCTCATTGTTATCCCTAAGACAAAAATGTAAAAATACTTTTGATGAGACAGCCAACTTGATGAAAAGTTTGTGGGCTGTGTAGAGAAGAAAGCAATAAAAGATGTTGACAGAAATAAGCACAAGGGTCTGGCTTCTGGAACCATCCAGTCCAGTTGAGAATATGAGACCGCTTTGCCAGGCAAGAATGTTGACTGCACTGCACATCAGGCTCCAGCAGCTAAAACAGCCATAAAAAGATGACACCTTTGTGTGTGCTGCAACAAAAGCAGAAGACACAAAAGCTCCCCCAGACCCTCAGGGGCTGGAACACAGTATGCGACAAACAATATGACAGAAACAGTAACTATGTGTTACCTGTCAGGCCAGTGGAAGGGCACAGCTTAGATTCAGTGTAGACAAAATCTCAATATATATTCCTCCCTACACACACCACTCCCAGAGGGTCCTTAAAAGGTGGTTCTCCACGGCTATGCAGTAAGCCCAACACTGCCCCCTGGAGGCTTTAGGAGAGCAGTAGGCCAGAGCTGCGGCGTTGAGACCAACTTGGTCACTGTGCTTCAGGGCACTTCCAACAGGTAAACAAAATAACTACATAAAAACAACTGCAAAGATCCTGAGCTCACAGTCTGACAGAATTGCTGCAAGATTTTTTTGTGTGCAAATCAAAATTAAAAGAAAATTCAATAAACTTACCTGTTCAACAAAATGAAATGGGGATGCTTAGTATTAAAATGGCTTTCATATAGAACATTAAAAAATATAAACTGAATAGCACAACTCTCTAGACAAAAATTTCTGAGAGACACAGCACTTGTGATGGAAGTGGAAAGGGTTGGTAAACAAAAATAAAATGCAGATATTTAATAAAAATACTGCAACCTTGATGTTAATCATGAGAACCAAGCCAGCCTGTGAATGAAGACAACAAAAGCAACTTATAAGAAGAAGCTGACGACTTGTGCAGACTGTGGGCGGTTGTGGGTCCTCTCCATGACAGGAGGAGGCTCTAGTTCTCAACACCATGACAGGCCATGGGATTGACACAGCACGTAGAGAAATTTAACCAGGCTGCAATGTGTTACAACGCCAAGCATTCAGCTAGGAATCCCAGAGCTGCTGACACATCACTCTTCAGAAAACATCTGTCACAAACAAACATGTCTGCACACATGTCCACCACAACAAAGAGCTGCACTAATGCAGGCAAAATTCCCTTTTCTGCCCCCTTGCAGCACAGCTGCAGAATGGCAGATTAGTCTCACCATTTCTCAACAACAAAGCTCAGCAGACTGTAGGATCTTCTCTTGTGACATGACTGTCATAAATAATTTAACTCAAAGCATTTCTGACACCTGATGCCACAATCAGCAGAAACAACAACATAAGTGTGGGCACCAGGGCCACAAATACAGGACTTCAACTGTGGAGAGAAAAAGCAGCCAATCAAATGTCACCAACACATTTTTGGATGGGGCTATTGGAGGAACTACAACAATAAAACGTGACCAACTAAAGCAGTGAAAACTGAATGATAGCAAATATCAATGAACAATTGGGTGAGCTGCATTTCTTCATTTTTTGGCTTTAATGTTTGCTAAAAATGATTCAGAATTGCTTTTAACTGGTGTCTTAGAGAGGTCTGTTAAGGATGTAATATAAAATAAGCCTTAAACTTGATCTTGTTTTTCACATTTGTGTAATGTCAAGAATTTTTTTGAACCTGCGATACAGCAAAGCAACACCTGTAGATGCAAAATAACATTTCTGAAATTTTCAGATGATCTAATTGTATTGTTGTATTTGGCTTTAGAACCTGCCATGGACTGGAAATTGTCCCTACCAAGGGACAGTTTCATCACCTTGCACTCATTGCTTCCATGATAGGCTCCAAACCGCTGATATCCTACTTAAGGTACAACAGTTAGGTGGGGGATGGTAGGTTTTTGACTTTAAAAGGGTTTTTTGTTCTTAAAAAAACTTCAGCATCAAATATGAATGAAACTTAAACGTCATTAAAATCAGCAAGGAAACAAACCTTTTGTTTGTGTCTGTCACCTACTGATATGGTTTTGAACTAATAACTAATATCCTTCAGTGTGGCTGTGGTGATGGAAAGGACAGCGTACAAATTGTAGATTTCCGCGACAGCAGGAAGGAAAATGGACATAAATACACACACACACACACACACACACACACACACACACACACACACACACACACACAGAGGAAAACAATTCATGCCCTGTAAGACAGAGCCAACTGAGAACCTAGGAAATGAAACAATGGCGTAAGAAACGTGACTGTAAGGGCGCTTGTGGTCCAGTGCCAAGCTGATGCCCCCTGCTGGCTGTGTTGTGCTAAAACGTGTTCTTTTATATGGCTGCCAGGGGGGCGGTCCACCTCTTTAGCAGCTCATCAGCTTGAAGCCACACAATACTCTAAGGAAGTGCATCTCGACCTAACCGCGTCCAGTTTTGAAGGAGGGGGATGGGTCTCCCTTTACACCTCAGTGGAGAAGAGAATACTTTGCCTCTTGCTGTCTGGGGTCGGGATCGTCTCGAGCTGCAGGAAATACAGCAAAACCTGGACCTACAGCAGACAGACATGAAATATACAGATGAGCCATGGTAAGTTCACATTCAGTCTGAGTTATTTCCTTATGTAATTTGCATGTACAAAGTTGTTTATTTGTGTTAGTTTTATTCAAAAGGTGCAGGATAATTTTGGCCTGCAGCTGCTGGAGCAATTAGAGCAACATTTTGCCCTAAATAACTCTTTTTTGAAACTCCACCCCATGTTAGACCCCTTCATCAAGATGCTTTATCTTGAAATTATGCAATAACAATATCCCAGCTGTATAAATAATTAATTGTAAGTAGCTTACTGTACTTACATTGTAAACTAAGAATATATTCATTAGAACCACAAGAATAACAAAATACTACTACTACTACTACTACTACTACTACTAATAATAATAATAATAATAATAATAATAATAAGAAGAAGAAGAAGAAGAAGAAGAAGAAGAAGTTCAGCACATTTCAATCTGGACAACTCTCCCTTTAGTGTAGTAGGAGGACCTATAAGCTGGAACCAAAATGTGTCCTGAAACATCATCAGTATTGCATCAGCACACTGCCCATACCTGTGACATCACCTCCTGTGACCAGCTGTCTCCCATGCTGATTGGCTGTGTGGGGTTGGTGGGGATCTTGCTATCTTTCTCAGAGGGCCGCAGCAGTGTGGGGCCGAACACTGTGGCCAGGTTGTGGAGAGACATCTTGTTGACGCTTTCATTCTCTGCCACCCTGAATAAAGCCAGAGTGTCACAGCCCCAAACGGATGGGAAGCAGGGACCCTTGACGTGTGTCATATGACATGTATGAAGAAGATTATGCACATACCTCTTCAGGTGGTCCAAGAGAAAGAGAAAGGTGACCAGGTTTGGTTCTGGCAGTGAGAGCAGCAGGTTGAGCATGCAGCTCTCCTTGGCCACACTGTCAGAGAGTGCTGAGAATGGAGACCAAACCCACTGAATGTAAGTCAGTATAAAGAGGTGACGCCTCAATCACAGCCAGATGATCAGGTAAATAGTGTGACCAGACAGGACAGGTACAGGCAGTTAAGAATCACTAATCCACCTGAAAAACATGTCTTTGATCTATGGGAGGAAACCACAGCACCTGGAGGAAACCTACATGAACATAGGGAAAACATATATACTCCACATAGACTGAACTGGATTCTAACCTAAATCTAAGTCCACAGTTCAGGAGACAAGGGGCACAGCACTACCTGTGTGTTACTGTGCTGCCCTGCAGTGAATTCTGATATTCAGACCTATTTCAGTGGCATCATCAGTGCACATCACCAGTTTAATATTTTTTCCTTGATACTGAAATAAATTAAAAAGGATGATGAGAGACATTGCTGGTGCAAGGCGGTCTGTCACTGACCAATGCCTCCTGCGAAGTTGGGATACAGCTCATCTGTGAAGAGAGGCTCCGGCAGCTCTCGGAAGTAGAGCTTCAGAGTCCCTGCGATGGCATTCACATCCATCTCACTCATCATAACCGACACATCTTTGTTGTCTGAGGAGCAGACAGGGTGATGTGAAGAAGGGGGTAGGGGGGCACAAAGAAAATGTCATTATGATGAAGAGGGACTCTCCACAACACATGGCTGTGTTCATGACTGAACTCATCACAGACATCCTTCCAGAAAAATCTGGAACACATTTGCTACTGGCAATACAAGCCTTTCTCATCTTTCTCCTTTTATTTTATTTTGTTGTCTTTATTGTATTTTTGGATGAGATTTGGTTTATTTGCCAAACCACTAGAATTGCCGAGAAGATTAGAGCATTTAATCCCATTAAACATCACAGATCTCAAACTTTTTGTGAGAGAACAAATGCAATGGTGCCAGAAAATGAGCAATAACGTCCAGCCTCCGTGTTAAAAATGATCAAATGTGTTTTAAAAAATTATATACAACCCAAAATATGAAAAAAAATTTCAGACAGTACAATAAGAATATTCCCCTTCATGTAAAGTAAGTATTATGTGGTTATTACACTGGTTATTGGTGTAGTTGACAAACAGAAAAAACCAAACCCAAACCGCAAGGAGACGGAGAATGATGGGAATCAGAATGATGTAAATGATGACAGGAGAGATGGCTGTAGATGGCTGTACTCACTGGCATCAAAGGCCACCTTCAGCACCTGGATGTCAGTGGCTACGCCTGACACACGGTAGATGCCCACTTCCTCCAAACCCCGGCGTTCAACTTCTTCCACACATTGCCTCACAATGTAGGGCACCTTGGAGCGCTCACGCCTGTGACACACAAACACACATGCATGCACATCGCTCAACAAGGTGACTGGATCCAGATCAGCTCAGATCCCAGTTTTGATTAGCTAAACCTTAATTGCACTATAAGTTGATAATCACATTTAGACTAGTATATAAGAATGAATAAAAGCTATAAAAGTGAGTAAGAAATAAAAAATATAAAAGAATCAAAAATAGCATAGACCTCCCTCAGCAAAAAGAATGTGTTTAAAATGAGGTTAATATGTGTTCACAATGTAGGTCTGTTGCTTCTGTCCACTTTTCTCCACCTCAGGTGAAAGACTGCAGTACGCAACCTGTTTGGGTTGATGCCATCTGACTTTATTCCCTGTTAAAGTAAGTCAGTATGGCCAAAATGACGTGTTCTTGTACAACTGCTGTGTTTTGTGTGTGTGTTCGCTCCATGATATGCTAGTCTTACTATGAGAATGGTAATCAGCTAAGTATTCTTAACTGTAACATTTTAAACCCTATAAAGTATTTAATACTGCTATTTAGAAACATATAACAGTGTTTCCAACTATAAATAAAATCTCTTTTAAATGTACCATTAGAAAATAACTTCAACAACAAGGCAGTGATTGTAAAGAGAAAACCTCAGTTGTTGACTCACATCCCCACCCCAGGGTAGCTTTGGCTGTGGACAGTGTGGCTTGTGCCCTTGACTGAAGGTGCTTTCACTCTCAGTCCGGGAATACGAGCCAACAGTCCCAGAGTGATTCACAGGAACCAAAGCATGTCCGGTCTCCCACTGAACAGTGAAAGCTCTCTTTACCACAGGACGACCACTCCCGTATAAGCCTACCATTTCCTCCTACCCACTCAGTCACGTTTAAACTCACCACAGAGCCTAAAAAGACATACACTGAATGCAAAAAGTATTCAGACTCCTTCACTTTTTTGACATTTTGTTATGTTGCAGTGTTATGGTACAATTGCTTTAATTCATTTTTTCACACATCAAGCTACACTCAACCAGTTCCCTCATGTTTCATCTAGTCCAAATAAATTCTGAAAAATGTCTCTTTTATAATCTGTACTCAACAAGTAGGCCGGGTTGATGCTCAGGAGCACAATGAATGCAATGACTACAAGTGTGAATAATTTCCACAGCAAGATTATATTTTCAAGCTCCGAGATTAATTTATCTGTTTTACCAATCAGCAAAGTACTTGATTTCCTTTTAAAAATAATCATTGTTTTCTTGGATATTATTATGCAATAGCTGACATTTGCAAGGTAAATAGTAATTAAATTTCATCAAAATGTACAGTATTACTCAAAAAGTTATTGTATTCTCTCCCCTGTTAGCTCTCTCTCACCCAACCCCCTTCACCTCTCCCTGTCATCAGTTCGGGTTCTTCCTCCAGCACACTCCCCCTGTCCATCAATCTGTCTCTTTTCGGGTATATAAGTCAAAAAAGGTCTAATGTCATGTTATGCATCACCAAACTTTATAAGTTTTAAACTTGTTCAGTTTACTACATTAGTTTGTGTATGTATGTGTGTGTGTGTGTGTGCGCGCGCGTGCAGCATCTGCAGCCATGTATGTGTTTGAGTGAAAAAGTCAGTGTATGTTTAGAGTAATAATAATAATAATAATAATTATTATAATAATAATAATAGCATAGGCAGCATCTTACTTAGTAACGGTACTGATCTTGACCCCAAACACTCCTGTCTGCTTCCGTGATGGCATTCTCTTCAGGCTGAACTCCCGGCTGGTGAACTTCATGGAGAGCTTCACCTCGATCTAGTTATGGGGGCAGAAGTGATTGCTGGTTATCAGAGTTTGTTGCCACCTCAGCAGTATGGGAAACAATAAGACTGGGCACCATGATACTGGTTAACTCACCCCATTCATGGAGACTACAGTCCTCTGCCATTCATTGCCCTGCAATGTCTGTGGATCAAGCTGGCAAAACATACGCACACATGCACATATGCACACACAGACAGAAACAAAGAAATGTTTATTTAGATCACATCAAATCTACTGCAAAAACACCTAAAACAGTCAAGCAGTGCTGTGAGCAGAGCTCATTTTACTGTTTTACATTAATTAAAATAATAAAAGGCCATTATGAAATTGTCATTTTCACTATGGGATATTAATGAATATTCCTTTATTAATACTCAGCTAATGGGCTAGTTGACATGTCCTACCCTGCTGTAAGAGCTACAGCCTTACTGGTTCAAAACCTGACTAAATCGCAGCTCAAGTGACCAGTCACAGATGTACAACCACAAGCGACCTGACTCCTTGTCCAATAAGACCTGACAAGGTATTAATATCTCCATCTTATTTCTGACTCAATAACAAACACCATATTTTTCATCAGCATATTTTTCCCCACAATCTCCCAATGACTCAGAAAACTCTTTAAATCTGCTTTGTTTAGCTACTTAACACCCCTTGAAAATAATACAAGTAAATATCACATAGATTGACAGTAATACTAATGCTATGATTTTATGCTTATTTCTTTGCAAAGAAGCTTCATAATCTTTATTGTCTATTGTCATAGTTTGCTTAGTTTTGCTTGATCTCTAGTATTCATTCATTCATCCATCCATTCATTCATTCATTCATTCAAAAGGCAGGTAGCACAATGGTTACAGCTGTCACTTTAAATGAAGAACTTGGGAACAGTAAAGATTACCCAGCTGTTTACATGGGCAAATTACTAAGTAGCTGTGTATAAACCTCACACCATAAGTCAACTGCCTCAACTGTTTCTACAGCCAACTTCCCTTCAACAAGTTAGCTTGGACACAATATGGGGGGCTGCAGCCTTGCACTTCCCACAATAAAGTCTGCCACCTATCAAAACTGACCAGGATTTTATTCTCCCTATAAATCAAATTATGTTCATAAACACAGTCATGTGCAGCACAGATGTATATTTAAGACATTTAGACAACCAGATGCATTTCACAGTAGTTTAATGCGTTTTACCGCACCCTTCTAACCATGGTACTGTGGTGCCTGCTTTTCTCAAGGTCGGGCTTTAGTGCTTATTCAGACACAGATAAATTTACCATTTTAGGATATTTACTCTTTGCACTGTATTTAGCCTCTGATAAATAAACAGTTTTTGGTACTACAGATGACCTCATGGGAGAAGGAGGAGGAAACAGAACATGTTAAATGTGACTGTTGGTATACTGGAATGTCTAGTGATCAGTGTTACTTGCTGTCCATGTTTAGGTAGTTGTAGATTCAACCAGTTATGATACGTCCACTACTCAGCTTATGTAAACAACTAGGACTGGTAATCTGTTCATAACTCATTTTGTTTGTAACTCCAAACTCACTTTTACCAACAGGTCACAGTTAATAAAAGCTTAATAATACATATATCCCTTGACTTTTTAACAAGTAAGGTTCTATAAAAATCTTGGATGTAGCTACAATAAATTAAAATACTTTGCATGACTTTACCTTTCACTTACATTAAAAAAGACTTTTTCACAAACTCATATTAAATATTGATTGTTGACAGATTCATCCCATAAACATGTCATCTTATTATTAATCATTAAAACTCAAGAAGGTATTTTGAACTGAAGCACTCCGATGCGCCTGTTCTGTTCTAGGTGCACCGTACTGTCAGCTACCAGCTCATAAGGTAAACACAGTTCACATTTACTTTGCTACAAACAGAAATCTGAGGAATTATATAAGCAAAGAAAATGCATTTAAAACAAAACTAAACTGGAAATTTTTAATTGAAATTGTGCAAACTGATTGTTGATAACAGAGCCAGTATAGGAATTTCCCAGCTCACAGTAAACTTCTTTAAGCAAGAAAAACAATACTGGTTCTCATGCCCCTGACATCACACCAATGACTCTTTTTTTCTCTACAAAGGCAGTTTGCGCTCTCTGACACTAATCATTCACGTTTCTTTATCCCAACATAAACTCCATAGATCTCCAAAACCTAGTGAAATTCTCAGTTGAACAAAATGTCAACCATCAAATCTGAAATATGAAAATTTACAAGTGGGAACTCAAAAACTATCTACACATCTGACCAACTAGTAAAGGTAGATGTACTGTTCATCTTTTGGTCTCCTGTGGTCTTTTCATTCTCTCCAGCTCAAAGTATGGTGAGGTTTGGTAGGAGGAATAACTGCCTTCTGCCTCAGTAGTATGCTTCGCACCCAGCCCCAAAGCTGGACTTCAACATTTGTGGGCTTCCCACCGTCATCGTCCACCAAAGGCTTGCTCGTCTCTCCCTCACTCATTCTCTCTTCACAAACAGAGAACCCAAAAGACTGAAAACAATCCAAGAAAAAGCCCCAAATCCCATCTGTTAAAATGATCCCCCTTTGAATCAGAGCCAAACACTGGGGTGTTACTTTCATGTTGAGCACATGTCCACCGAGTTGCTGTTGTACGGCTGTTGTCGTCATGAGGGGTCTCCTGTGGCCCTCAATGATCAGCTGTACTGGGCAGAAGATCTGCCCTACTGCCCTCTCTCTGGTTCTGCTTCTGGCTCTGGTTGTGTCCCCTTGTGATCCATTCTGATTCCAATCCAAATCTTAAACCAAAACCCAGTTCAGCCAGTCTCAGTTCAAGCTAAGGTCCAATGCCCAGTCCAATTCCCAGTCTGTTTGAGAGTGTTTGGGTCCTCTGCTAGTCCATATCCCCAATGGAGTGTTGGACCATGATTTAAGGTTGGATTTAAATCCTGCAGCTCCCTTTTACCATGACTACAAATGTTGGGCACCAGCAGGCACTCAACGTTTCTCTGCTCATCCTTTGTCCACTTCTCCTTCTCTGCAATCCTCCTCCTGGGCTGCTGACAAATCCCCTGGTTAGCACCTCTGTACCCAGAGGTCACATTATGTATGACATTTTCTCACCCCTGCACAGTGCCTCTGACCCCAGACCCCTGACCCTAGGGATAGAGGTTTCACTTTACCACCTGTCAAGCAGGAGGCCTAGAGAGTTGAGCTGTGATCACATCAGGTGACATTATGACTGAGATCTGTGGAACAGGACTCTCAGTCTAAGCCTATCAGTCTCAGAAGTGAGGCAAAGAATACAACTGCAACATAAAGACCATGCAGGTAGCTCCAGCATCTGGCACCCAAAAAACCACAGAGATCATTCAATTATTATTCACTGTCACCATAATTCAGTTTTCCCTACAGCTGATAGTTGTAGATTATGAAGAAATTAAAAAGCTTCCTGTGTTATGCTCATTTGTAATATATTGTTTGTTATTATTTGTTTAAGCAAAATGGTGCAGTTTACAAGATGCTTTCTGGGATTAGAAAAGGAGTTGCAATTTCAATTATAGAGAAAAACATAATAACAAAGCAGCAAGTGGTGCAGCAGCTAGAACATTACTTCATCATCAAAAGACCAGGGTTTGTATCCCACCGCCTACTGCAGTGCCCTTGATCAAGATACTGACTCTCTGTTGATGTAGTGAAAATTACCCAGCTCTATAAACTAGTAAATCATGGTAAGTAGCTTAGTGTACAAACCTCACATTCTAAGCTTCTCTGGAGAAAAGAAATGAATTAGCAAAAAATTGTTATAATGAAAAAGATTTTTTTGAAGACAGATGTCCTTCGCTTCTGGTTCCGAGAAAGATATCCTGGCAACAGTAAAGTGGACCAGCTCAGTAGGGGGCTTGAGTAAACATCTGGATCTGCTATCCCGTTCCAGCTGCCTCTTGACAACATGACTATCCAACATTGGTCCATGGGTGGGGTGGGGGCCATACTTTGTTCTCAACTTCCAGTTTGCTGGCCACCTGACCACCAGAGCTGTACCACCTGACCTGAGAAAGAGCTTTATCAACCCCCCCCCCCCCCCCCCCCCCCCCCACCCCCCCCA